>JAOTQP010000792.1:3368136-3382271 GCA_026413545.1 Cichladusa arquata
CCAGCTGCCCCTAACAAACTGCTAAGAGCAGAATTGTTACTTGCAGCAGTAATCATAATTCAAACTAAAGAAAATTTTAATGAAGCATTTTCTCACTGCTACTTCATTTAGGTACTAGTTTGCCACAAGAGCATCAGGGAAAACCTTTTTAAAATGGTTAAATTATTTCCCATTAACGGAGCACCTGTTAATAAGGATGCTGCTGCTTTGTAGATGTTCTGAAGAAATACATGTTTTATTTTCCACCTTCTTGCATTCAAATGGTTTGAATGTGGCAGCAGTGACTAGACTATCTTTCTTATACCAGATAAGAACCCTTTTTTGAAACGTTTCCTTTGTTTTGTTTGTCATGTTTAATAGCATTCTGCTTGACTGCTGAACATCATTGGACTGAAGTTTGTTTCTGTAATGAGTTACTAGGTGTCTGGTAATCTAGTATCCCAGCATATCTGTTTTTCTAGTTGTTCCATACAGTTATCAGAAAATTGCCTGTGGAATATAATTATAACTTTATTGTCTTAAGGCACAAAAGTATCTTTGGAAAAAGAGAGGGGTACGTTTAAGGTACATGAAAATGATATAAGAACAGGATCAGTTTGCATTTTAAAAAAAGTATCTAAAATATGAAGTTTCAAGACTGTATTTCAAATTCAGATGTGATAAGACGGCAGCTGTGAATGCAATTTCTGAAATATTTCTTTTCTAGATGTCTCACTATGAAAAAGAAATAATGAAATTAAGGTTAGAACTGGAGAGAGGAGAGGCTCTTCGTCGCGTTCTGGAGAGTGAAGTGACCTTTGCTAGAGAAAAGGCTCAGGTGCAGATGTATTCTGCAGAAGATGAGCTATGTGATGTAAAAGCCAAGCTTTTGGAACTGCAAGGTAAGTTTAAAAAAAATAGAATTACGGACCGGAGGTTACATCAGTCCCAAGTCATTAAAACAAGCAGAGATTGCACAAAGTTTTACGGCTACTATGTTTTTTGGAAGGCTCTTATTTTCCCATGTCTTACTCTTCTGCTTTTGCGAGCTCCTAAGAGTTTACAAAGCCCTTGCTGTCTCATATGAATTAAATATAACCTGCTAGACCTATCAATCCCTCTTTTTTCCCTTGCTCCTTGCCTTCTGTTACTCCTTCCTTCGGTGTGTACAGAATTTGAATTAAGATGTCCCTCTCTACATCCTGCTTATCACTATGTCCAGCAGTTTTTCCTTTTTCATTTCAGGGGGGAAAACAAGTAAAATCTAGTCCTGCTTATTTGTTTACCTTTTTCCAAAAGCTTTCTTTCCTCTGGGAGTTCTCATCATACTGCTTTTTTCTTTTCTCTTTTCACATATTTCTAGCTTTTCATTGTTTTTATCTGGCCTCTTCGTTTCATCTTTGCTTTCTTTTTATACAAATAATGTGCATTATGACAGTAGTATGTGGAAAGGAGGGGGTTTACCTAGACATTTTTTCCTCTACTAGTTCTGCATTCAGAAAGTTAAATTTTCTTAATCCTTCTCAAGCAGTGAGAGATTTCTCACACTTAAAGCTGGGGGGATGCAATTTTTATTACCTATTTAAGTATAATACTCTTTAAAGTTAGTATAGGAGATGGATTTGTGAACCTTTGGTGCTCACTGAAAAGACTGGAGTCCTGGAGTTTGTAACCTTGCAAGGATGGAAGGAGACTCAGAAACTTGCAAGTGCCCTTATACTGCCAGATTTTTTTTAAAGATATAAGAAATCTGCGCTCTCACTCATTTGGAGAGCACACACATTATAAAAATCTTCTGGTCAGTTTAAAATTCTCAAACTGTTTTTTGTTTGGTTGGTTCTTTTGTTTATTTTTTGCTTTGGTTTTCTTTTTCTTTTTTGTTTGTTTTGTTTTGTTTTTTGTTGGCTTTTTATCTCTTAGTTTGTTTGTTTGGGTTTTTTTATTGGTCTCTTGGAGCCTTGCTCACCTCATGGGCTGCTTTTGATACGATCCAAACTTCTTGGACAGAGTACCTCACTTGCATCACGTCTTTAGTGTTTTCTCCAAACTGTTTTTCTGCTGTTCTTCTCGAGGCTTGACTTCTTGACATGTGAGAGATCTTCCTCATCATTGTGTCCACAAATTCTCTGTGTTTGCCCAGCATGTCTCTTCTGCTTTTTTCACCCTTGTCCAGCTAGGGAGAAATTCCAGAAGTATGTGATGAATTTGAAGTAAAAATCTATTCATAAGTGGTGATCACATAAATGCCAACATAGCTAGTTGTACTCAGTAACATAAAAAGCTAATACAAAATATTTTGACCCAAAAGTCAGTTTGTGAAATGAAGCAAAGTTGCTAGTAAAACTGCTTATAGGAGAAGAACTTTTCCTTGGCATATAAGCTTTCACAGAGAGGTATATGCAGTATTTCCCTATCTTGGGGTAGTTGCTGGGCTGAAGATTTAAATCTATTGAGCAGCAGTAAATTTCCCTAGAAAAACTAAGCCTTTGCTCATTAATCCAACCTGCCTTAGGTTTTCCTAGAGTCTTTTTCATGTGGCAGGTGTCTGTCTCTACTTTTACTTAAACTGAGCTTGAAATTAATTGATACAGACTCAAGTATCACATAGGTATTTGGAAATAAGCTAGCCAAGTGTTGCCAGAAAAATGCAATTTAGTTCCCCATGCTGTGGAGGTCTCACTTGAAAGAGTTGAATGTTTATTTCTTTCCAAAGAGAGAAGAACTTTAAATTGAAAAAATCTCCAAAGCATTTCTATGTCCTTGTGTGAAAGATTCTACAGGAACACAAATGTTATTGTTTCTCCGTAGTGAAGCTGGAAGTGCTAATGTTCCAGCGTTTCACAGGATATCACAATACACAGAAGAACTTATGACTTATGTTTATTATACCTTTTTTTCCTGAACATGCTTATTTGCAGTGCTATTTATCTTTTTCTCTTTCTCTTTGTTTTTTTTTTGTAAACAACAGTACTCAGTGACAAATATCGGCAGAAGGTAGCAGAGATTAAAAAAAGGTTTCAAAGTGCTCAGCGGCAGTGGGAAGAGGAACAACAAAAATCTGCAGTGGAGAGAGATAACTTCTGCAGAGTATACCTTGCTGAAGTGGAATTCCTTATTAAAGAAAAAACTCAGACAGAGAAGGCTTGTCAGGTATGATGTATTAATAGATGGAAAGTTCCATGAGATGCTGGCTGAAAGTTTTTTTGGTGCAGAGTGTGTGGTATGTTGGGGTTTTTCTGGTTTAAGGGGAAAAATAGTCCTCCAAATAGCTAAAAACTGCAGAATAGTTCTGAAGATTGCAGCTTCATGAAGTTACACTCAGTGTGTAACACTGGTTTGGGGCTTTGCTGGAATGTGTTGCGGCTGTTTGTCATGGTAAACACCTAACCCAAGCTATCAGTATGCAGTGGTAGAGAAAAACAAAGGAGTTTGTGGAGAACACCTAAGATCCTTCTCGGAACAAGGAGAAACACAAGTCAATTTTCATTCGAAACAAATTCTTATAGAGGTAGGGCAGGATATAGGCTACTTTTAGATAGAGTTTTCTTTTTTAAGTTGCCAGGTATACAGCAGGGTGAGCTCTGAGTTCTGACTAACAGTGAGTGGCTGAGTTAGTGTGAGGAGGCTCTGGAGGGATATTGCCTTCTGTTGTGTACAGTGTTTGGTAGAAGCTACATTCAGAGAGTTTAATGCTGCATCAAAGATCAAAAGAAAAAGTTGAAAAAGTATGCTATGCTCTGTGAAGTGATGTTTGTCCTCAAAAAAGGACAAAAGGAGCAGTGGATGGTTCAGGACTTTGTGTTCTCTGTCAGTTCCCTGCCAGTGTTCTCTGCCAGTGGTTGTAGAGGAAGGGGTTTATAAATTCTGACTTTGAATGTGTTGCAGTCTTTTGTGTTATGTATTTAAAGGCCCGGTTTAAATCTTCTTTAGTTATTCTGAGTTATAAAATGAAAGCTAGGGAGATTTAATTGTGGTCTTAATATGTGCAGAGAAGTGGGATTCTGAGGACATAGACAAATCCTGACTGGAAAAAAAGTGTACTTCAGGAGCTGTAATTCTGATTTCAATTGGCTGTGAAAATGCTGAGGCAGGCATGGGAGTGAAGTCATAGAGTGTTGAAATGTGACTCTGGGACACGCAGGAAAAGCCACCCTCTCTGCTTTGTGACAGGTTTGTGGTGAGCTCTGGTGGGGCATCCTGGGCCAGGGTAGGAGGGGTTGGAGTTCTGTAGGAAGGACAAGAGCATCACCTCGTGGTTAGGCAGGAGATCATATCCCTCACGGTTTTTTCTTTAGAATACATGTGAGATTGTGTTGTTTGCACATGGTTTAAAAAAAAAAAAAGAAAAAAAAAAGAAGAAGAAAAAAATTTCCAGATGTGTTTTTCATGAACAAATATTTGCAGTTGGCTATGGGGATAGCATTAAAGAGTCATACCACCTCCAAAGAGTTCAGAAATTCTTCAAAACTCTGAAATCCTGCAGCTCATGCTCAGCTTGTTTAACAAGCTTGATATATTAATGACAATTTTAGTTTGCTAATGTTAATTGCATTTCCAGTATAAAATTTTTTAACATTTTTGTAGCATTTTACAGCAAACTATCCATTACTTATTTCACATTTCCCAGTTCTGGAAGATAAACTTGAAGAAATAAATATTCCTGTACCTTTCCATGTATATTTTCTGTAGAAATGGTTAATTTTGTTGTATTTATTTATTTATTTTGTATTCCAAAGGGAAGAAATCTGTCTTGCTGAACATGCAAAGCTTAAATATAGTCCAAATTTGTATGGACTATGGGGGTTTTGTAGCAGTGACTTCACAGAGCTGCAGAGTCCAGTAATGTCAGTAATTCTCCCAACCTGAACCTTAGTTCAACTTCTGTATGCAGAAATAGAAGTCAGGACCAGTTATTTTATTCTACTGAGGACTTAATAAGATTTTAAAGTAATTCAGTTTCTAGATAGAGGAAAATCCTTTCCAGAATAGCAGGAATTAAAACTATTAATCTGTGGGAGTAACTGTTTCTGATTTGAAGTTTTAGCAGTTAAAATCTGAACAAAAATGCACTTTTGCCCTCATGCATCATTTCACCAAATGCTATTCACCCATTTCTATCACTGCCACTGAGCTGGGAGACAGAAGAGATTGGAAGGGCTCTACTCTTTTAGGGAAACATTTCCTGTGGAGATCTGGCTCTGATTTTGGTGCTACCACAGAATGTGATGTTCACAGTGATGTTTTGGGCCAACACAGATTTCTTGGTGATGAATTAAAAGCATGTCTGCTGCTGGGTAAACACTTCTGTTGATATGTGCTGGCATCACAGATTTTGAAATTCTGATATCTTCTGATGCAGTCTCCACTCCTCTGTTGAACTCTCTACTGCAAATCTTCGAAAAAGTACCTCTTGATGTATTTATTTATTCATTTACCTATTTCTCTTTAGGAAAAGAATGCTGTCCTGCAAAACATGCTCAGGAAGTTGAGGGATATGGAGGTAGAGCTCCATGGCTGCAGCGAGATGCTGAGGCTCCAGGCTGATCATCTGCATCTCAAGGATAGACAGAAGGACAGACTTGTCAGGGAGCTGGAGGTAAAACTTTCTGCCTGCTGCAAGGAGTCTCAGAAAGCACTGGCACAAATGAGCAGTTTCATTTTTGAGGGGTGGAACCTCCGAGTTAGGCTATGTTTGTGTATGATTAACAAAATATGGAGCATCAGTTTCATGGGAAAGGTGGATTCACAGCTGAATGCTGTGAGCCTGACCTGAGGCTGGTGTTTGAGCAGCAGATGGGAAGAGATTTATGTCACTGGGAAAATACTCTTAGCAATATGGAGGTATAGGGGGAGTACTTGTGCAGGATTTGTGATTTTTTTTTTTTTTTTAATTAAGTGTGTTAAGCAGATAAATCTTTGGGAGGAGGCAAAGCTTAGGCCTTGTGGCTGATGTTGAGGAGTAGGTTTGGTAAGCTCTGTGCTGTTGCTGACTTTCTAATAGGCCTTCCACAGATCTCTGTTTCCCAATTATTTCCTTTTATGAATGAGTGAGATTATACAGAGTTAAAATTTATTGCCAACAGATTGTACTTCAGATTTTTTATTTATTTATTTTTCAGTTCATATTTCCCTAACAGAAGTGCTTGGAGTGAGGATTCAGTCTCACATATTTGCTACTCTGCTTTACCTTTTCAAAATCAATTGCTTCTCTTGTATCTGCGTAACCTTATGTGTCTTAAATGACTTTTAATATTAATGGTTTTTCTTGATCTTTATTGTATCACTTGAAGGCAGGAGTCATTTTGGGGTGTTTTGTTCTTTTCAAATCAATCGTCACTCTAAGTGAGAAGATTTCTTTGATAGGAAACAGTGTAGTTAAAATTGCATGTGAATTTCTATTATAGCAGTTACTGTTTTTGCTAAAAGTATTTTTTCAATTGAAATTCCATGTTCAGGCCTTTATACGGAGATAGTGATTATGAAAAATGCAGCAAGAACATAATTCTATGTTAATTTCTTTAACTAAACAGAAAATATTATGTTAATATTCGGGATATATAATATATCTCTCCCATGTCTTTGAAATGGGCACTTAGATAATTTTGGATACAGTGCATACATCCAACTTCTCTAGATGTGAGCTATTAATGCATCCTGAGACTGTGGTTCCAAATGTAATTATTCAGAGTACATTTCAGCTTCAAAGCTACTATATCTGCAGCAGTTAGCAGAGAAGTTTGAATATAGGAAAAAATGTAATATGTATACTTGAATGTTACATTCTTGTATTATTAAACTGCATCACTCAGGATTTGATCCATTAAAGCAATTAGGGTTTATTTAAAAAAGCAATTGTGAAAAACCTGTAAGATGATTGCTGAGGGATCTTGTACTGACTAACAAAGCCTTCATACTGGATTTTTGAAAAACTAAATGAGAAAACAAAAAGGAATTTAATCTTTTTTTTCTTGTTTTCTGATTAACACAAATAAGCATTGTCACTTCTTCAGTCAGTTATTTTCTTAAGACATTCTCTAAGTACAGGCACCTAGATTTCTGCAGTGATGATAAAATAAGTAGAGATGATTTAATTTTCTTGATTCCCTCAATGCTTTTACAACATACAAAGGAACTAGAAGGGATTACTTTCTTCAAGTTAGAGATTTATCTTTTGTGGGTAAAGAACTGGTAAGGTTCTGGCAAGGAATACCTTGTTATTTGCATGAACAATTTCCACATGAGGTTTGTTGTGAGTGCAAGTGTAGTTTTTACTGTTAATCCCACCTTTCCACAAGTCTACTTAAAAATAGCATTCCCCTTGAAAACTTCATTAATATAAATAATTGGAAACAGGAAAATCCAAATACCATGAAAGGACAACAAAACATGCTTTTGATAAACATATCTCTTACTCTCTGTTTTGAGTCCTATGTATTAATACATTTTTACATGTGTTCGATGCTTTCTAATTCCATATGGAAATAAAAGAATATATTCACCTGTAAAAAGCAGAACACAATGGTGAAGAGCATTGAAGACCATGGTAGTCTTTCCTATCTCCCTTAAACTGCTTTGTTATCACTTGGTAGATAAGAATTCGAGAACTTGAAGATGCTTTGAAAGAAGAGCAAGGCAGCAGGAGAGAAGCTGTTCCAGTGGTAGCAAAGAAAGATTTCAAAGAGTCAGAAAATGCCCATGAGAGAGGGAAAGAAGTGTAAGTTTCCTTCTGAAGCCATTGTAAAATGCCAGTAGACAGCTTGAGTGCAGCTCGTAGTTTACATTCCCTGCAATTTCCAGTCAGCAGAAAATCTGGTGCAATGTGCCAAAGCAAAGGTTCAGACCCTGACAGTCCCTTCACAGCAGGCCCATATCAGTAACCCAAGGTACTGTGAATGGCTACAGAGAGGAACTGGCCTGTTACAGATTATTGGCCAAAACTAAAATTTTGAAAATCATAGTTATGGTAGGGTCCAGGCTCCAGTAGTGGTTGGGGTGAGAGTAGGAAAACATATCCAGCAGGTCTAGAAAAGATGGCTTTTCTGTACACACTTACATTATTATGAAAACATTGTTTTCCACTTCAGTGAGCCAGTTGAATCTCTAAGACTCCTGTCAAAAAGTTGTGTATCATTTATAGTGGGTAATCTTTGTTTTCAACTTTTGAATGGCTGCAGAAAGCTTTAATCAGTTAAAAAATACTGAAATGTGTGAGAGCAGAGGAAATCACTTGAGGCGTTTCCTGCCCTGCACAATCTGCTGTGTCTGTGGTAGCAGAATTTGGATAACCTCTCTTTCAGCCTAGAACTATCTGGGTCTGTATACACAGGTGTTTATGTTGACTTAGTTACACAAGGAGTAGTGGAGAGTGAAAGAAACTGGTTTTCCTAGAAGAAAGGAAGTTTGTGGCCTGAGCAATTCATTCAAGATTCATGGTTATGGAGATGTTTTTAGTAAGATACTTAAAATTTGAGCTGTAAAAGCCTTCGTTGTCATTTGCAAATATCAATTTTAAGAGAGCTTTTGGCTTTCCTGACACCATGCCTAAATACTCAGGCAGTCTTTCTAAATCCTTCCTTGGATTTCTGTCTCTGCTTCTGTCTCTTTTATGCTGTTGTTTGGTCTTGCAGTTTTCTCATCAGCTGGCTATTTAGTCATGCCAGGCTGTTGATGTATCTGTTTTCTTGACTGACACAGTACAGGAACAGATTAAAATTCTAGGTTGTCTGCTTTAAAAGTCATACTAGAATAGAGCCAGGCATGTGGAAACCTTAGGAGCAAGAATGCTACTTGAAATCTACTTGAAAAAAGGCTTGATGATGGTGCAAGATGTGACATGGTCTCTCTGAAGAGAGCTGTTGTGTATTAAAATATGAAGAATTCTGTTTGTTATATGTAATTTTGAGGCCATATCCAAATAATCAATTGAATTTCATGGCATGACACTTGGTAACTGACAGCATAACCCCTTGAAAAGTCAATCTTAGAAGGAGTATAAGTTTCTTCATTCAATTAGAAAAGGCAAGCAACTTCAGAAGCCATATGATGTGCTAATATGGTATCTGCCATATTCATTGATTATCTTTTGAAAGAATATAAAGCATCTGACAAAGTAATTTTGGTTAAAGTATGTTATTGTGGAAACTTTCCAGTTCCTCAAATGTGCAATGGAGAGAGAGGGCTGAGGAGAGGAAGGAAACTGAAGAACCCTCTGGGAGATTGGTGAATGCTGCAACCTGCCTGAGCCTGTGTGAAAGCCCAGTGGTAAGGAAAAAAAACCTGTGGCACACATTGTTTAGATTTTTTTAAACATACTCTCAATATATTTACTGTACTAGGGATTTGCTGCATTTCCTGTGCTGAGCTGTGGAAGAACTCTGCCATTCTCTTACCCTGTTTGTTATCATGCTGCCTTTTTTAAAATGTCTAACATCAATAAATGTAACCAAGGCCTTGGAGAAGCTAATTTGAAAATGTTTTTTAAGTGATACATATCTATTTAACTGAAGAGTTGTTTTCAGAGAACCATTATTTAAAAACTATGGGTAAGATGTATTGGCATTCCTAATTAAGAAGGCATTTTGTAGATATGGAATATGATTTCATGTGAAGAATGTTTTTTCTACCCAAACTTTTTTGTCAAGTCTCATCAGCTACCACTGTAGAAATGTTGATTTCTGTTTCACACAGCCTTTTGGTTTAAATACAAATATTTGACTGTAAAACTTGCTTGAAAATTGCTTGTTTGAAGGTGGCAAAGCAGAGGAGATTTTTTGTTATTGTTTTGTTTGTTTGCTTGTTTTGCTGTGTATTTTGGCACACTGGACGTATTTCACTGGATTATTTTCTGCAATATTTCTGCTCTTTTATGACCACTTTGGGCCTTTCTACTGTCTTTACCAAACTACACTCTGAATAAAAATTTTGCCATTTTTTTGCGTAGCAGCAGGGACAAAGGAAAGTTCTTAGCATATCTGGAAAATGTCTCCTTTAATTTCACCTCTTAGCAATATAAACTTTTTTTGGTGGTGGCTTGGAAACACCTCCTCTTTCTCTCTCAGAGCTCTGAGCATGGAAGGTAAATGTGGTCTGTTCCCTGCTGACAGGAGCAGAGACCACATCAGAGGGACTTCAGATTTGTGGGTGTCTCTTGTTTAGTTGATGGAGTTATTCCACACTTTGTCTTAGTGTTACTTACTGCCCAGGCAGATCTGTAATTAATAAACCAAAGAAAAATAAAATCAGAATTTTCTTTTATCTTTCTGGGAGAATAACAACTTCTCCCATGTCAGCATTAATGTATTAAAAGACATCTTCTGGCCTAGTTAACCTGAAAAAGTAATTTCATCAGGCACAAAAGGAATACCTAGAGAGAAAAGCAATGGTCTGCCCTGACTACAGACAAAAATGATTGCTATTTATAACTGCAAAACAAAATTACAAGCTGAAAGCATTCTACTAGAAACCTTAAGTGCTTGCTAGCTGCTGTTGCAGTAAGAGTTTTCCTTTTTATTTGTCATCTTTAATAAAATATATGTTATAGATGATAAGAATTCAGGACAAGATTCCATTCACGACCAAGATTTCTGGTAATGGAAGCAGTATTTAATGGTGTGCTCAAGATTAATGTTATGTTACTGAAAGGTTAAAAAAAAAGGATTGTCTTACTGTTATTCATAGAGCTGGTTGTTTAAATTGTTTTACTCAAAGCATTTCAAACCACAGGGCTGTCCCGAGCAGGTAACAAAAATATTCAGTTTTGGAAGAGTATTCATGGCTCCCTTATGAGATTATGAGTTTATGAGATTATGAGATTAGATGTTAGATATTTATTGCCTTGGATGGCTTTGTGTTTTTCCCAAAGCTTTTTGCATGTGATCCTGTTTACTCCATTGAGGCAGCTTTGAGTTTACTTCCCAAAATGAAAAAGCAGAAGAATGTAGCAGAAACTAAGTATAGATAACATTTAGTATATTGCTGTTGGTCCGTGCTATACCCATGCTAAAACTGTGTGAAAATGTCAGTGTATTCTCTTCCTTTCATTTTCCCTTCCTGCTTTCCTGACCTATATGGTATTTTTTCATATTTATGCCACTTTTATGCTCCCTGAATATGTTGTTTCCATTCTAGTGTGAGAGTCTTATATTGATTTCTGACTGTACTGATACAGTGGTTGACATACTTTGTGCTCATGGCATTTCAGATACAGCTTTATATTATCTTAATCAAAGTTTCTGAGTTGCTGGTATGTAGTAAAAGTATGAAGAATTGAATTTCTACTTCATGCTGTTGTTGCTAGAATTTATTTAGAAGTTGAATCAATTTATTATACCACTGATTAAAGTCACAGGAAATAAATGAGGCATGACTTGTGGAGTTTGATGGAGCTGTAAGCTTTTTTTGGCCATATATAACCATACATACACAGAATCACAGAACTGCTGGGTTGGAAGATCCCTTCAAGATCATCAAGTCCAACCCATGCCCTAACACCTCAACTAAACCATGGCACCAAGTGCCACATCAGTCTTTTTTTAAATACATCCAGGGATGTACCTGGGCAGACAATTCCAGTGTTTTATCACCCTTTCCTTAAAAAAATATTTTCCTGATATCCAGCCTATATCTCCCCTGGTGCAGCTTAAGTCTGTGTCCTCTCGTTCTGTCCTTTGGTGCCTGGAGAAAGAGACCAACCCCCACCTGAGCACAAACACCTCTCAGGAAGTTGTAGAGAGGGATAAGGTCACCCCTGAGTCTCCTTTCTCCAGGCTGAACACCCCCAGCTCCCTCAGCCATTCCTCACAGGACTTGTGCTCCAAGCCCCTCACCAGCCTCGTTGCCTCCTCTGGATGTGCTCAAGCGTCTCAACGTCCTCCCTGAACTGAGGGGCCAGAACTGGACACAGCACTCAAGGTGTGACTTCACCAGTGCCAAGCACAAGACAAGAATGACCTCCCTGCTCCTGCTGGCCACACCATTCCTGATCCAGGCCAGGAGCCATTGGCTTTGGCCACCAGGGCACACTGCTGGCTCATGTCCAGCTGCCGTCCATCTGTGCCCCAGGTCCCTTCCTGCCTGGGCACTGTCCAGCCACTCTGTCCCCAGCCTGTAACATAGCAAGGGGTTATTGTGGCCAAAATTCCCTGGATTTGCATCCTGCACAGGGGTGTTGAGAGCCTGAGCTGTGCCAGGTTTTATTGTGTAGGAAATTTTGCAACTGGTCGCAAGACCTGCACCTGCTGGCAGCCTGAATGGGCGTGTCCTGTGGGTTGTGAGCTCCTGGGTTAGCTGTTTCTGGGAAATGGGGTAGAATTCTCAGCAGATCTAGATCAGCCCTGGCCACAAGAGATAATAGTTAACTTCTGTGGTATAACTAATTTGGAAATTTCCTCAAGGTACTTTCAAGTAGTGACAGCAAAAAAGTTGTTTTAATGACAGCTGTTGATGAAAAGCTCCTAGGAACAAAGCAGATAGTGTTTTCCAGAGCTAGTCTGGTGAGGAAAGTCAGGTGAATTTTCTATAATTTTTTTTTTTTTTTAGTATTTGGCAAGTATTTTACTAAAACATACATAACAAAGTTGTGCCAGTTTTATTTAAATGGTTGAAAAATAACTTCGGGCTAAATCCATGGATGTCTTGAAAAGAAATACCAAGTAATTGTTTGTTCACTTGACTTCAACAGATATTTCTCATCAGATCTCCTAAATTCAAAATAGAATTTGATGTGACAATAAATATTTTACCTTAGGCCAAGTGAAACATTCATGCAGCATAATCCATCTTCCTCAGTTAACTTTCTGGAAGTGGCAGCAAATTTTGGAGGTGACAGCAAATGAAGCTGTAATTTGCTGCTCCCACTGAGGGGTGTGTGCAAGGCCAGTGCCTGGAGAACGTGGGCACGGAGCCTGCTGCCCACCAGGCTCAGGAGGGATTTCCTCTCCCTACAGAAGGTCCTGGTGTCTCCTTGTGCTATGGCTGAGCCAGAGGTGCACAGGGCTGTGAGTGTGGCCCTGGCAGTGGCCCTGGCAGGGTGCAGGAGCAGCTGAGCAGTGTGAGGCTGCTCTGCCTCGCTCCCATTGCCGGGACTGGGCTGCAGCAGCTCTCTGGCATTTGGTCTGCCAGCTGTGATCTCTGTCTGGACAAAGAGAGCAGAGACTGGGTGCTGAGCACTGCCTTTCCTTGCCCACAGGGAGAAGACTGAGGGAGGAAGCTGCTGAGCCTGGCCTGGCACTGTGGAGGATCTGGAGAGCCCCAGCCCTGCTGGACCTGAGCCCCCAAAGAGCCCCATGGACTCTCCCCACCTCCTGCCCTTGGGTTTCCTGCTGCTGGCTCTTGCTGCTCCCCATCCCAGTGAGTCTCTGTGTTTGAGCTCTGTGCTTTTCCCTGCCCTTCCATAGCTCAGCTCCTCTGAACTGTTAGGGGAAAGCTCAGCTGGGCCCAGTTAAAACCAAGACCACAAAACCTGAAAGGTGAGGAGAGCAATGAAGGAGGTGAAGGTTGATGTGTTTGAGCTGTCACAGTCACCTCTTCTGGGAGGGGTGACTGTTTGGGTGTGTGTGATGTCAGGTGAGGTGAGTCCGTCCCAAAGGACTGACTCTTTCCCAGGAGAGTCTGAGGGGGACACCTGGGACACTGTACCCAGGGTGGGCAATGGAAGCTGAGCTCTGAGCTTCAGTGGCCTTGGGATGTGGCAGTGTGTTGGAGGGACACGTGGTGGGATTGTGGCAAGGAGTTAGGGAAGGAAAGAGGGCAAGAACAGATGAGCTGAGCAAGAGAAACATCTTTCAACTTACTTCCCAAGCTGGCAGCTTCCCAGTTAAAAATACAGTGGAAGCAGTGGGGGCATTCTATCATGTTTCTGCCCCAAAAATGATCCTGGGAGCTGGCCCCAATACTGTATAAAATGTGCCCATTGGCAGTCAATGTCTCTGCAGCCATGACTGAGCTTGTCCACCAAAACCCATCCTGTTGTCTCGCGCTAAGCCTCTGGGTAGAAAATTAGTGGAAAATGTTTTTTTCTCTGTTTTCTGATTCAGATGTTGCCATGTCCCCTGTTGGCACTGCTGAAGGGGTAGAAGACTGTTCTACAGAAGTGACAGTCTACCGCTGCAGGGACTGTAGCAGCTGCACATGCAAGTCTGGGGCAAATGATTTTGAAA
>JAOTQP010000792.1:3389866-3404760 GCA_026413545.1 Cichladusa arquata
ACATCTGCCACTGCAGGAGGATGCAGCCACCATTTAATGGGACTGCTGCCAACACCCTGACTGACTGATGGGTGTCATGTTGGATTTTGACTCTGTCAGTGTTTTGGGATTGTTCTTTGTAATATTGTATTTCTATTTTAATTTTCCTAGTAAAGAACATTTATTCCTCTTCCGATATCTTTCCTTGAGAGCTCCTTAATTTCAAAATTATAATAATTTGGAGGGAGGGGATTTACATTTTCCATTTCAAAGAAAGGCTCCTGCCTTTCTTAGCAGACACCTGTCTTTCAAACCTAGACACTGACATATCTGAGCAAGTTAGGCCTGTAAGGAAGTTTAATAGAAGTGTGGTTAAGAGTTATTCCTCTGCTAAATTATTAAGTTGTATGTTATAAGCTTGGTTAAATGCTTTTAAGTGTTATTACTCTGCTAAATGGTTACATTGAAGGTATCATTTCTGTTAATTTTCAGTGTTAAGGTTTTATGTCATATTCCTTTTTATCCTTGCCCTCACTGTCCTTTTGTCACATGCAGCCAAACACACACACACACGGACACACAGACACAGTTCTCAGTTCATTTCTGATTTGATTGATTGAATTTTGTTTGTTGCTTGTTTTTTCCTCAATGTATCTTAACCATCCAGTCATAGTAGAGTGAACCTTTCCAACAAATTCTGTTGTGGCGGTGCTTAATAACAAATCTGGATTTACTGATCCCCTTGCTGGTGATGTTTTAAGAGATCTCAAACACTTTGAACAAGTGTTTCCCATTTGATCCCTCCGTACGTCACTATTCATTGCACAAGTACTTCTTGATCAGTTTCTTTGGATATTGTGGTCATTGGAGAGCTCCAAGGGTCTCATTATACATTTGTATTCTCAGTATAGACTGGACTTAGACCTTCTGCAATCCTCTTCAAGAAAATCTGTATTATCTGTATGAGACAGAGAATTGAGGAGTAAGGGATAGTTTATCAAAACCAAGACAATGAGGAATGCCTGAACAATTACTATGCTTGCAAAAATTATTCCACATATCATGTATTATAAAGTTTCCTGATGATATTAAATGCTCCTTAAAAAAAAAAATTAAAAAGTGTGTTTTCTTCTATTCTCTGCCACTTTTTCTTACCTTTGCATTCCTGATTTAGATCTGACACCAGCTCCAATTATCAGCATAATTGTAGTGAAGTTTGTATTTTGAGAATTAATATGATCATTGTGGGAATCTACAGAGAAAACTAAATTTTCTGTGTGAGTGACAGCAGCCATTTTTTTGCCAAGGCCTTTGAAGCTTGGGAAGGTGCTGAGTTGCTCAGATCAATGGGCATGAAAGGCACTACAGGTGCCAGAGCAGCCCAGAAATGACATGTCCAACATAGGGAGACTGAGGGGCAGCCTTACAGATTGGTTCTCTTGGTGGAGGAGTTGGTTTTGAAACCCACTTTGATATGAACAGGCCAAGAGAAACTCTGATATTCCAATTTCAATTGCTTTTCTTCTTAGCTAAAACAAGTGAACAGTCAAGAGAGCTTCTGTCAGTGCTTGGGAAGGAGACTCCAACAACTTGCTCAATGAATGGTTCAGAAAATGAACATTTAATTGCTGGGCAACTCTTTTTTCCTCACTGGTCCCTTTGGGAAAGATGTGGAGTTAGTAAATCACCATTGCTGTTTCCATGAAATTCCTGGATTCTTGTCTAGTGAGTTCAGGGGTTCCTGCTGAGCCCCTCCCAGCTGCCAAGGCTCTGCTCCTGCTCAGAGCAGCCAAAGATGCAGAGAGCTCTGACAGCACCAGCACAGGCACTTCCAGTTTCCGTGAGGAGATCCCTGGGATGGGGCTGGAGTGCAGCAGTGCCTGCACAGGGCTCCCTCCTTGTTCTGCAAGAGCAGGGGCTCAGCTCACCAACAGGGAGTGCAGTGCATTGCCTTTCCCCAGTTTCTGGCTGTTCTTTGAGAGTGCTTGCAGTGAAGAACCAGATCAGCCAGTGATGCCCCAGAGAAACAGGGCAGGTGTGGATTCATGGGGCAAGGGCTGTTGTCTCCTACTTGGGGTGCTGTGCTGAGGGACCTTGGACTGGGGTTGCATGACTCCTGTCACTGTCACAGCCCTGGTGCCTGCTGTGACAGGGGAGTGGCACTGGTGTTTTCTCCCTTATCTGCACGTCAGTGGATTTCTGGCGCCATGTGCTCAGGGATGACATCAAGCACTGAGATTCTATTGGTTTCTTGTAGAACTGATTGAGCTGAAGACTGCCCTGTCAGGCATGTTTTCCTTCTCTAAGAGCAAGTTGATTTTCCAGGAGGAGTCCCAGGTTGTTTCAGATGTCAGGGAAGGGTGCAGTGGGTGATGGGTCAGCTCAGGGTGAGCTCAGCAGCTCAGCCCATGGGATGTCTGCTCCCATGGGCTGCTTTTAGTCCCCGTGAATCTGAAGCAATTCCTGTTCTTGCCACTGGCAAAGGTTTGTTTGGAAGAGAAGCTGCCTGTGAAGTCCCTGTAAAAAAGGCTGGGAGAGAGTGGTTTGGTGAAATGGTGGACTGTGGACTGAGTTAGAGTTTATGGCAGCTCAGGGCTGGGACTGCTTCTTGTGATTGGGTGAGGGGCAGGTTGCATAGGGTGACAATAAAAAAAAATTTCTGAGTTTCAAGGCAAAAAGGTAGAGGCCAAAAGCAGAGGCCAGGTCAAGGCAAAGAAATCTTATGGCTCTGTGAAGAGATATGGAGTTGAAGGGAAGAGGGGAAAGGAGAGGGTCAGGCACTCTCCAGATCACTTCCCTGTTGTAACCATCTGCTGCATTTGCTGAGAGTTAAAATCTGCTTTGATAGTTTGATTTGCCTCTTTGCCACTCCAAGAAGTCCCACCCAAAAAAAAGGGAGAAGGAAGCAGCAGATTCTGTCCTCGTCTGTACCCTGTGCTTACAGACCCTGAACTTCCAACAGAGCCTGGGAGCCCTTGCATGGGCAGGCAGTGCCAGACTGGGGAGCAGATCCCAAACACAGTCACTTCACATCTCTGCTGCAGTCCCTGGGGTGACAGGGTGACTGCCAGGTACTTCCAACAGGCTCCTGGGAAGCTTTTGGGAGTGTGATTGGTTTTTTCCATGTTTTCCCTCCTGCAGTGTTCCGCACATCAGCTCGGACTTGCCTGATGTCCAATGTTCTGTGACACTGCTGACCTTCACCCTACATCCAATTGTAGGTAATTAGGCACTAATTACATCAGGTTACATTAAAGAAGGGAGGAGCCAGTATCCTGCTTTTCCTCCGGGATCCAAGTGACTTTCTTATCTCCTAGTCAGGGCTCTGGAAGAGGAGTTGAATAAACTGGGATTTGGAAAGGGAGAAGGGAAGGGAGGAGGCATTGAGGCTTCATTGGGCACAAACAATGTGTGAGGTGCTCACACTGTCTTCTCTAAATGCTCCTGTCTTAGAACCAATCTCAGAACCAAGTTTAATTCTCACTTTGAGAGTACCTTGCTATGGTGGAAAAGGCTTTATTGTCTTGGAAAAGATTGGAATTATTTACTGTCATGTCTTTGCAATGAAGTTGAGAGAGAAGGAAAAGCCTGAAAGTTTCAGGTAATGATGTTTCCTCAAATAGATCGTTTTAGCTACAAGATCAAAAGACCTAGTTGGAGTTCTACAGATTTCCTGTCAAATCCTCTCTCTCCTGCTGGTGAAGTCAGCTGGGTGGTCTGTGGGTCAGGTCTGTCCTGGGGGGAAGCTGGTGTTTGCTGAAGGAACTTCAGCCCCTCCTGCTAAGGAATTATTCACATTGCCATTGCGAATCTGCTGGTTTGTGTGCAGGGCTTGTATAATTGAGGGTTCTCCTGAAGTAATGAGCATCTCTCATCTCCTTTCTCCTTACAAAACCAAGACTTTTGCATCTGCAGCCACTAATCTAAGCCTGTGGGAATCTTGACAAACTGAACTGATTGTACCAACCCCCTGCATTTCCAGGGAGGCCACAACTAGGGGACAGCAGCCTGACTTTGGCACTATGATGAGCAAATTTGAGTCTCCCTTTTCTCAGTTGTCTTCAGAGGAGGGGTAGGTGCTCCCCATAGACAGCCTTCTACTGCTGCCCTGGGGGCTGGGGGTTGCTCAGCAGGAAACCAGGGCTGGTTTAAGTGTGAAGAAACCCAAATGCCCCTCCCAGAGAAATGTCTCTTCCCCCTCTATCGCAATCAGTGTGATACAAAGGCAAAACCAAAACTCTGCTGACTTCTTTCAGTAGACAGCTCAAGTAGCTGGCAGGCAACAGCCCAGCCTGGGGCTTACGACTCTTTCCTCAGGGCTTAGACTCATTAGTCAGATTGAGGGAGCAGCTAAAAAGACCTTTGAAAATGCTGTGGATGTTGTGTCTCCCAAGGGCATCCCTCTTCCTTCTGCTTCTCCCATGCTTCCCTGCACAGGATGGTACGTACAGCATCGATGCTCTCACATTTCTCACATTTCAATATTTTCTTTCCTTTTTTCCAACCTTTTCTAAATTATGTTTGTCTTAGACATGCAACACTCTCTATTTAATTTTTTTTCGCTTGCTTCTGATGTAGCTTCTTCCAGGTGTTTCCCATTTGATCCCTTTATTCTTCTATTTATTGCACAACTACTCCCCGTTCAGTTTCTTTGGATATTGGGGTCATTGGAGAACTCCAAGGGTCTCATTATACATTTGTATACTTTTGTTTCTTAAAATATATTGGACTTACATCTTCTACAGCCCTCTTCCTCTCTTGAATCTGAGAATTTGTACTATCCAGTTACCTGATGTTATTAAGCGCCACTTTACAAAGACAAGTGTGTTTCCTTCCATTTTCTTACGTAGTTTTTCTTTTTCTTACCTTTAAATTCCTGATTTAAATATGAAACAAATTATCAGGGTAATTTTAGTGAAGTTTGTATTTTGAGAATCAATAGGATTTTCCTGGAAATCTACAGAGAGAACTAAATGTTCTGTGTGAGTGACAGCAGCCACTTTTTTGCCAAGGCCTTTGAAGCTTGGGAAGGTGCTGAGTTGCTCAGGTCAATGGGCATGAAAGGCAATACAGGTGCCAGGGCAGCCAAGAAATGACATGTCCAGCATAGGAGACTGAGGTGCAGCCTTACAGAGTGGTTCTGTTGGTGGAGAAGTTGGTTTTGAAACCCACTTTGATATGAACAAACCAAGAGGAACTCTGATATTCCAATTTCAATTACATTTCTTATTTTTAGGTGGAGGAAATGAACAGCCAACAGACGTTATCAGTGCTTGGGAAGGAGACTCCATCAGCATAACTTGCCCAATGAATGGTTCACAAAATCAAGTGGGGATGTACTTGAGAGCTATCAGACAGCATCTCAATGTGATATATTTTTCCAAGGAGAAAAATGATTGTGACTTTAATGATCGCGCCACATGTTCAAAGGAAGGGGAGACTCTCAGGATAACCCTGCACAGGTTAAAGCAATCTGATTCTGAAATCTACCTATGCTCTGAGATTGTTAAAATCAATGACTATCACAAAGAACTATATGGGAAGACAACCATAGTACTGGTCAAAGGTATTGCAATTCCACCTTTTATGCCACGAATTAGTAAATGCAGGTCTATATTTTAAATCAAAGATTGCAAGACGACACAATGGGAGGGCGAGTCTAACAGAACTTCTTCTGTGTCTGCTCAAGTCAAGTACAGATTTGAAGGAATGTGTGGGTTTGCTCCCTGAAACAATGAAGAAAATACATGAGATGGTATGGTAGCAAAAACCCAAATAATCCTAGAAGATTAATCTGTTATTTATTAATTCCAACTACAGATTTTCACAGGAGCCATAGGTTGGTGCAGAGTTTGGATGCAGTGAGGTCCCACAGCTCTTTCCAAAACAACCTGTCAAACATTTTTAAAAAACTAGCAGAGCAAAGAGGGGTTTTTTTTGGTAGCAGCTGTTTTTGCAAATCTCTTTTGTTTTTACTAATTCATTATAGATGACAAATTGGTAATAATTGGGAAGCCGGTGTTAGGCAGGGTCTGCAAGCTGGGCATGAGTGGATAAAGGGGTTTTTCTCTTGTTAGTGAAGACTCGCTAAATGGCCAGAAGTGCTTCTTTTGGCAGGAATTTCTGGTCGTGGGAACAATTTTTTTGTCTTTTTTTTTTTTTTTTTTTTTTTTCCTTCATTAGAGGAGAGTTGAGTCCACACTATTCTTTGGCAGTTTATTCCTCCTGTGCTTTATTCCACCTGTCCTTCCAATGAGACCCTCTAACCAAAAACCTCTTTCCCAAAGCTTACAGGGTTTTCTTCCTTTTCTGTCCCCAAGGCATGTGAAATCTAATTGATTGCTGATCAGCAATAGTAATTTATATCCGTGAAGGATTATCATCTCCTCCCTTGGGCTTCTCCTTTCAAACTTCTTGGCTGTGTTTTCTCAAATGAATCACATCTTGTTTATTGTGTATTGTGTCTCCAAATTATTTTATTTAATTGCTTTATATCTCTGTGTGAATATGATAATATCTGAAATAGTTACAACCTTCCCTTTACAAACATGATAAATTCTGCCCTCACTTCCTTGTCCATTTTAATGATCATGTTGAAAGGAACAAGTCCTGTCCTCAAGGATCTCAGTGGAATGTCTTCCTGGCTGGACAGTGAATTGTTAATAACCACTCCATTCTCATACACCATTTTCAACATTGATGGGACACACACTGTGTGGTTTGATCCAGACCAATAGTCCCCAGATCTCTCTATGGCTTTGTCTCACTTGAGAAAGCAGCAGTGATACATAGCCCCAGGACATGCTGATCAGGCTGCATTCCCTTAGAGGAGGTCAGGATTTATAATTTTTTAGGTAGATGCAGACCCTTTACAAAGAGCTAAACCTGTTGGTCAGTCCTACTTTCAGATCTTGATAGAAAGACATGCCAGGGTGCACTAAGATACATCCTTCTTCTCAAAGCCTATGTAAAGCATGTTTAAAAGTTCATTTTATATGCATTTCTATGGTCTGTGGTTTCTGTCTGTCCTGTGCCCTCGCTCCCCAGTTAAAATGCACTGTGTTAAGCAGTGATAACCACTAATCTCTCTGTTTTTAGCTAATTCCAACAGGGCTCTGGAGCAGTCACCACTCTATGCCAACCCTGAGCGAGGCCAGTCTGTCAGCATCACCTGTGTGTTGAGCAGCTCACGTGAAACTGAGAACTTCCACTTGCTCAGGGCTCACATGCAGCCTGGCAGAGTTCTGTCTGTGTCAAATCTGAACGTGTCACTGGTTTCTCCTGCCTTTGGGAATCGCTTGGAGTATTCAAGGGAAGGGAATAGAGCTGTGATAACTCTACACAACCTGCAGGAAGAGGACAGTGATAACTACATCTGTGCTGAGGAGGTGAAGGCTTCCTCTCTGCTCTCAGCACGTGGCACCATGGTGCTGGTGAAAGGTACGACCCTTCTGCTTGTTTAATCATAAATATCTATTGTTGTATTGTGGACAGAAACCTTTTGGAACTTTAGTGAGAACAGGCAAACCTAGGAAGGTTTGGAGAGTGGGCTCAGGCTCCTTTGTGCCCTGTTGAGCTCGGACACAAAAACAGACTCTGTGTTTCCACCTGCCTCCTGCAACCAGAGGGGAATTCAGACCTTGCTATAGTCCTGCAGCTTAGAAAAAGGAAAAAAACCCCTTCACTGTGTGCAATCTGTCCATTTTAGGGTATGAATAAGTACTTTGAGCACCAATTCTTAGACCTTAGCGTGACATAAACGGCTTTTAGAAACCATTCCCTCTAGCAAGTCTCGTGTTTAAAAATAGATCACAAAACAAGTCCTGGGGCATTTGCTTCAAGCACCACAGACTACAGCAGAGATGTTCTCACCTACCCTTGTTACACACTGAGCACTCTGTGAGCGTGTGCTGCAAAGAGGGAGTTTGATTTTTCTGTGCTCCAAAGATGAGTTTTTTATTTTTCTGCAGGATGGTGCCGTTTGCTAAGCTGAAGTCAGAACCAGCAAGAGAGTGCTTGATTTTGGTCTTACTGGTGCAATTTAACCCTGTGCATTGAGCTTTGCTGAGGCCTTAATAAAATAAGCTTTACAAAGACCCTAAGAGTCACGAAGAATTTTCCTGCAGTCTGCAAAGGCAACTGTCTCAGGTGCTGCTCTGTGCCACCACCTGCAACTGGGGCAAGGACTCAGTGAAGTGAGGTGGGGGAAATCAAGCAGCAAAGCAGAGTGTGATTATTAATTAATTTGTTACTCATATACGGATTAATTGAGGTTTTAGGGAGTTGAAACCCTTTCCACCAGCATTATTCTGCTCAGTGCATTTCATACCACAGCATCCTCCTGCTCCTGTCTGTACCTCTCAGCAGCCTGGCTCTTGGATAATTCAGAGCCCTCAGAGCTGCAGCAACACTGCAGGAAAACATTTTCTGCTCCCATTAGGAGTGTGTGGTCCTATTGTTGCCTGGAAAGGCTGACCTGGAACAGAGACTAGACAGAGCAAAATGAATAAGATTGGTATTTATTGAAAGGGATAAAATAGGAATTTATTGAAAGGATAAACCTTGAGCAGTGCAAGAACCCGGCTGCAGCTACACCCAAATCAAATCCAAGATAGATCCTGGTCATGAGTTTTTACACTTTTATAAGTTTTGGTTCATCTCTATATTGGGGTCAATTATCCAACCACAGCCCCAGGCTATGAAATCTCAGCCCCCTGGCTTGCCCCCTTTCCCTCACCGTTGTTTCTGCTTTTTGGGTAGCTGTTATCCTTAATTCTCTACTAGGAAGGGATTGTTTTGTCACTCCCCTGTGAAGAGACCTTACTAACACCTAACATGATGTTTCAGAGTTACACACTAAGCAGCAGAGATTCTGAAAAATATAAAAGCTAAAACCCAAGGCATCACTATCAGCTGCCTTTGTGGGGTGCTCCTTGCTGACCCACCTGCAGCCACCCCCAGCCTCTGGAAGAGCACAGGGAATATTAATAATATTAATATTAAGAGCACAGTGAGAATATTAATGATGTTACAAACGTGGCTCTGTAGCTGTTGATATCTGAATTTTTGGTTAACCTGAATTTTTTTTTTTTTCCGAATAAAAATAAAATTCTGCTTCTTTGTATTTACAATAACACTTCTGTAATTTTAAATGCAGGAGGGGAGCAGGTGTGTGAGAAGATCTCCTGGGGTCTGTATGCCCTTGCTGGGGTGGTGGCTCTGCTGTTCTGTGCCCTGGTGTGCTGCACCTTGCACCGTGTGGATGTAAGTACACTGTCACCACAGCAGACCTGGGCCTGGTGGGGCAAACTGGTATTATTTTTAAACAGTGCCTGAGTTAAGAAAACATCTGATAAACCTAAGGAATTGTGGCTTCCTATTGCTCTCCTATTTGCCCTTGTTTAATATCTTCCAGCTGTAAACTCTTGGCAGCTAACACAGCGTGTTATATTTCTGTAACCCTTTGTAAGTGAGATATTGTTTGTCTTTTGATAACAAACTTCGAGTGAGCTGTGTGGTTGACACAGCCATGTGTTGTGTGTGTAACCCTGAACAAAGCCCCTCACTGTTCTGCTTTGCTTGCTTTTTGAAAATTATTTGGTGAATTGGGACAGGAGCTGTACATAGCAAGCTTGTAAGAGATGGAAGAGAATGCTTGGAGTGGGTCACAAGGGCAACAAAAACTCATAAAATAGCCTGATGTCTGAAAGTAGTGCTGGGAGAAAAAAATCTGCCCCTTTCCAAAAAAAAAAATATCACATTTTTTTCCTTCACTGGGATTATTTGCATACATATACTGCAGAAAGTGCCCAGAAATTGTCTCTGATAGATCCTTCTGCTCCATAAAGATTACTGAAAGTTAAGTGTATGATTCACAGTCTCCTGTCTCATCCCTCCAAATGTGGATCCAGCACTGCTAAAAACCAGTAGTGTAACATCATTCTGTCAAAGCCCAGTGGGATCTGGTGTCCTGTGCTACCAGTAACAGTCTAAGAATGAACCTTATTTATTGTTACTGTCATTTATTATTTATGCCAAAGCTGTAGTTGCATCCAACTCTTGAAGGAACTTTTTGTGAAATTGCATCAGACTCATAAAAGAAAGTTAAATAAATAAGCTGATAATTTCCACTTGGTCCTCTAAGACCTCACTGGGTCGTGAGAGGAATTTTAA
Organism: Cichladusa arquata; assembly: GCA_026413545.1. NCBI lineage: Eukaryota > Metazoa > Chordata > Aves > Passeriformes > Muscicapidae > Cichladusa > Cichladusa arquata. Next base: position 3,400,019 of record JAOTQP010000792.1, read on the forward strand.
AAGTATGTTTCCTCCTCCAACAGATGATGTTGATGGATTCCTAGGATGGAAAATGACTCCTTGGTTGGAGTCTTTCCAGGCTCTGTTTTGAATGGCTGTTTTCTGTGTTTTGCAGGTGATGAAATATTTCCAGAAGAAAAAGCCCAATGTGGTGTATGAGGACATGTCCTACAGCTCCAGACGGAGCACGCTGGTCAGAAACAACAACTATTCCTGAGATGAATAAACTCCTGCCAGCTGGGACTGTGTGTGCATGGACCATTCCCCTGCAGGCAGCTCTGAGAGCTGCTTTAACCTCCTGAACTGAAATTGCTACCACCAACCTTCTTCAGTGGAAAGAAAACCTTCATTTCCAAGGATGTTTCTACTTTTTTTAATGTGTTTTTTTTTTTGTAATGTACAGAAAATATAGCTAGATGCAGGTGCCCTGGACATTGCAGGTCAGTGTGAAAAAGCAGCATTTTTGGGCTAAATGCAATATATGGGCTCGTTTCTTTGCTAAATAACCCTTTCTGGAAGGTGGGATGGATGGGGAGGTCTGGTTCTGAGCTTTGCTAAGTCCTCAGGAAGAGCACACAGGTCTGTTCAGAAGTTTGCAATGGATCCACACAGGATTCCAGTTCTCTGATGGATCCTCGAGCTCTGCCCAAGAGCTCAGGCAGCTGAAACTGCTCCAGAGTTACAGCAGGGAAATCTGTTCTGAAGAAACTTCAGGAATGTGGCAGGGTGAAATGCTGGGTCCACGTGGGCTCACCTGCTCCAAGGTCATAACAGTTCCACAAAAACACAATCAAGTCAGAGTTTATTTTATTTTACTGCCTCTGCCTGAGCTCCTCTTGTGACTGATGGGGGTCTTGGTGTGGCTGACGAGCAAAGTGGCTGAGTTGGGGTCCTGGTGGCTGCCTGGGACAGCAGAGGTGTCTGTGATGTCTCAGCAGGACATTTCTCCATCCCAGTGACTCCACACTGTACAACACAAGGTGAAATAATCTGGGGCAAAGCCAATGCCTGCATTCCAATCTGGGCATAGGTGGGGCTGACCTAAAACCCCTCCTTATCAAAGGGATTTATCAAAACTCACAGCACGAAAGAAGAGCCTAAATTTGGTTTCGTGACACCTTCTGTAACAAGTGCCAGTGGAGAGCTGGGCCAAGGAAGGCCTCAGACTCCTCCAGGGGTGTTTTGGTTTTGCAGTGTCGGGGCCACTGTGAAAAGTCAACAATTTTCCACACAGGAATGCTGAATTGCCTTGTCACAGGGCAGGATTGATGGGGTGGCCTCAGTTTGCTGAGGACAGGCTGAGACTGGAGTTTGTCTCTATTGATGTAATTGTTTATTTTTTTTGTGGGATTAGGGTCAGTTTGTCTTTGATGAGTGCATAGCTGGAGCAAAGCCAGGCACAGAGGATAATTCCTCTCCAGAGCTGAGCTCTGACAAGATCCCAGCTTGCCAAAACAACTCTGTCCCTCAGGAGAGCCCATTTCCCTCCAGATATTGCTCATTAAACGCTGTGCACCAGACCTGAGGCAGAAATCCCCTCACTCTGGGGATGGATGGTGCAGGTTCACCTTGAGAGCAAATAGGTGCTGTCTTCACATGGCCAGACCTGGATAAACTGTGTTTGTGTTGGGGTTTTGTACAGTTCTTCGATATTTTCATATGTATATTAAAACCTGTTTCATATATCTTACAAATAAATGGATGTTTCTTTTAGTGGTTTGTTGTGGTTTTGTTTTTTTTTTGATAGTGATTTGAGGCTTTTTGAAAATTCTGTATGAACTGCTCCTAGCAGTATTCCACTAGACAATATAATAACTGTTTTCCCTTTTAATTACAAAATCTGCAAGTGAGGTTTTTCTTTTTGAAACCAATCACTGAAGAATATAGAAAAGAACCCTTCAGACCCTGTGTGTTCCATGTCTTGTTGCCCAAACCTTTCTTGAATTCTGCAAGACTTGGTGCTGAGATCAATTCTGATTTTGTCTCTGGAAAAGCCCAGCTCAGGTGTCAGTGAAGAGCTGGGGAAGAACCAACAAATTATGTACTAATCTAGGAACAGAGGTGTGCCCAGTCAATCACCTTTCTTCTCATTTTTGTTTTTGCAACAAGGTGCAGGTTTAGTCAAAAAGGGGCAAAACCCCTGAGAGCCAGCACAGGGAGGTTCACAATGAGCAAAGTGCATTTGAGATCAGCTTTCTGTAGCAACACTGCCGTGCAAAGATGACCACAATGGTGAAGAAAAAAAAAAGCTGTGAAAGAGTAGTGGAGGTGGTTTTTTGGCTTGGTGTAAACAAATTTTTTAAAAAAAGAGCACACTGAGGCAATTCATGGGCTGTACCTGTGCAGAGAGGTAGAGAATCAGCACCAAGATTATCCCAAGCAGTGGTGAATAAACTGCTGGGGAATTTAGCCCGAGTGTCAGGGAATAATTGGATTTGGCTGCCCAAGAGGGTTGGAGTACTCTGAAGATGCAGAGTTGTCTCAGAACTTCCCTGGAAAGAAGAAAAACTGAAATTTTCACCCCCAGAATTGCAGACAGAATTGCTCTGGGCTAATTCTGTTGCCTCTGCCTCTTTTTCTGTCTCTCATCTCAGCCTCTGGAGAGGGAAATGATTTTCCAGGAGAGGTGGGAAGTGCAGTTCTGAGGCTGGGATGGGACTGCAGCAGTGAGAATGGTATCAGGGTGTTGGTGATGTCCCCAGCCCCATCCCTGGGATAAAGGACAGGAATTGCAGCTGGGAGCAAAGCAGCCTCAGGTGGGAGGCAGGGCTGCAGCTCCAGAGCTTGTGGAACAGGGATGGAGCAAGCCAAGGCAGCTGAGCAAGGTCAGAAGCAGAGAAAACCCAACATGCAAGGTACAAAGAGTGTGTGAAATGACTCAGGGGGCAGGTCTGGATGGAGTGGCCCGGGCTGAGTGCCTGGGAAGGGGAAGGCTCATCAAGAATACTTTTGGTTATTTGCCAAACTGAAGAAATCAGCCAGCACACGTGGATTTGTGCTGAGGGAGCCTATAGACTCTGGAAAATTTAGCTGGAAAAAGCATTTTAGCCCCTTGACTCAGGTATGTGTGACAAGGATGTGCCTGATCTCAGGTGCTAAGGAGGCTGATAAGCTGAGTTGAGCACAAAACATTCTGCAGAAGACAGGAGAGAAGCAGGTTCTGCTCTTGTGACACATTGCAGGACGCTGGAATGTCTCCATGCAGTGTTCATGTGCTCCTGGCAGCTGTGAGTGCTGCATGATCCATGACTGAAACCCACCCTGGGAGTGGTCTGCAGCCAGTTTCTCCCACCTGTCTCTTGCTGGTGGCTGCTTGTGACTCCTTTTCCATCCAGTAACTCAATTCAGAGGATCTGACCAAAATATGTCCAGCACTGCTGGCTCTGCTGAAGACAAGTTACTAACTGCTGATTTCTCAGGCTCTCTGTATTAGTAAAAACCCTATTTCTACTCATGGTATGCAAGCTTTTGTAAGCACCTGTTTTCCAAAGCATTTGGTTTCTTTTTTAATGCCTTGTAGCACTCAACTTGCAATATATTAGCAGTCAGTTTACAGTCAATTTGAAAATATGCAGGGTTTTGGTTTTTTTCTGGTTCACAGATTGAGTTTTCTCACAGCTTTGAGCTTTGAGGCGCTGAAAATGCTTCACTGTTGCCATTTCTTTAATCTGACATATTTGGTTAATGAATTCTTTTACTGTTTGTATAAATTTAACAGAATTTATAATGTTTTGCATGGTTTTTAACACTATTTCAAATTCTTCAGGAGTGACTGGTTACTGGCTTTGTACAACATGCAAGAAATCTTTCCAATTTCATTTGGAGTCTCAACAGGTTTTAACTTACTTTTTAGAAAATCAATGCATTACTCATCATACATTGCTCTCTCATATAGCCAGAGCACGCTGCCTTGTCTACAAGAATCTCACATCTTTTTTTTAATTTAAGAAATGGAAATAAAGCAGCCAGCCTAAATACTGACTTAAAGGGAATAAACCATTTTGTCCTAAAACTAAAGTTTTACAGTGTTGTCACAATCTGTCTGGTGCAAGTAGTTTATCTGTCCAATTGTGGATGGGAGGTGACTCCACTCTATAATTAACTGCTGGTAGGGCTGGATGAACTCTCTGGATGGTTCTAGTTGCTGTGTAACTACTTCACAAGAACCATTATTTTGCTGGTATTTGACTCCACCAACTGACTGGCATGTGTCTGAAACACTCCCTGGAGAACACATCCATGACCCCAAAGAGACTTCCACTTGAGATGTTAGAAATGCTCTGCTACACTCCTGTGCTTTCTGTCTGTAATGGGAATAATGTCAAAACACTGCACATGCCAAGTGGAAGATGATCTTTCATTCCTGCTATGAATTAGTATCAATAATTACTAATTATTAACTCTCTGGGAAAGCCTTAAAGTTCATCCCTCTCTGCAGTTCATAACATCCTGAGACATTTGGTCCATCTGTTCTTAGCAGAACCACACAAGATGTAAAATCTTATTCTGGGGATCATTGTACAAGTGATGGTTTCCCAATGGTAGTAATCATTTCATCCTCAGATGGTAGAATTTATTAGTCTGCTCTAGCAGGACAGGAAAAAAGAGACACTTGTGTCTTGGGTTGCAATACAGGATGTGGCCAGAAATGTGGATTCTGTCCCTATCTGTTGAGCCGAGTGGGGCAGTGACCCTTATCTCTGTGGCACATATTATCTGCTAATGGGCCATCTTTAAACCAG
>JAOTQP010000792.1:3430538-3449616 GCA_026413545.1 Cichladusa arquata
CTCAAAAAAAAAAAAAAAAAAAAAAAAAACAAACCCACAGTTTGTAGAGCTGAGGATATTTTAAAGAAAGATATATATCCAGAATAAGATGAAAATATATATCCAGATGAAAATATTAGATGAAAATATAAATCCAAGCTCTTGATGCTTCTCCAGTAGCAAGGCTGGGATTGTCCCCTGTGGGGGCTCAGGGGGTCTGGGCAGGAATATGGATTTGAGAGGGGCTCCTGCTGCCTCCTTGCCTCCCTGCCTGCCTCCCCAGGCTGCCTGAAGTCCCTCGAGGTGGGTATGTCAGCCCAGTCATGCAGGTACCTGCTGAGCAGCAGCAGGCATGTTTCAGTGTTTAAATCACCTCCCTGCTCCTCTCCCAGGGGATGATTCATGGTGATTGATCACTCTGAGCTGGGTGTGAAGGCAGCCCTGGCTGCTTCCTTGCTGGCACAGCAGAGCTTCAAACAAAACTGATTTTTACCCTTAAAGCCACTGCCTGTTGCAACTCCTCTGTCTTTTAGATTTGCTCCCTTCCCTGTCAGTGGGAGAATCCCCTGCAGCTTTCTGGAGCTTTCCAAAGGAATTTGTACCCAACTAATCTGGAAGTCTTGAACTCAGCTTGGGGCTTGTTGTTCATGTGTGAGTTGATTGGAAATGAGGTTGGGTTTTATTTCTCCACTCTTCTAAATCTTGGGCAGGTATTTTAGCTGCTGCTGGTTGGTGGCAAAATCATCCTTTGAAATTCTGGAGTAAATGACATAGATGGAAGATAAAGAGCAATGAGAAATGAAGCTGTGCCAGTACAAGAAAAGAGAAAATAACAGTGGAATGATGTCCTTTGCAAGCAAGGCAGAGACACAAATGAAGGCTGATGCTGGGTGACAGTGTATCACAGATCAACCTGCCCCAGTTTCCAGGAATATTCAGAGTTTTCTGTATAATAAAAGTCCAGGACTACAACTCTGAACCTGGGCTGAACCAGCAGCTTTCTGCAGCCCTTTTGTGTCAGTTTCCCCACCTGTAAAGTTGGACAATAGTAATTTCCTCCCAAAAGAGCTGCCAGTGCTGGCTGGAAGCTGCTCTGTGTTACAGCACTGAGGAAACAGTGGCTATTATTAATCATGCCTCATATTTTTTCAACCTTCTGCATAACTAAATTTTGTTTGTTTTGATTTTTAAAACTTGGAATCGATGGCTGGACCAAATTATAGCTGGAAGCTGTGAGCTAGAAGAAAAGACATCCAAATGCTGCTCAGTTTGCTCTGTAAAGGACAGAACTGCTGAGGCTGCATCACTTGTGGCTCCTGAGCCTGGTGCCAGCACACAGAATTCCCTGCTTACAGCTTTTCCATAGCACATGCCAAGTATCCAGCTCTTCAGTCTGTTATAAATCATCCCTAATTCTGTAATTGCCTTGCTAGTGATTATAGGCAGACTCTGGTTGATCCTCCAGTGGTTTTCCTTTATCCACATTTTCAGTGGGCTCTTTAATTGTTGATTCTGTTTTCCAGTTCCTTGCTCCCCTTTCCCAGTCCTAGCAGGCCCCATGGCTCCAGCCCAGTGTTTTCCCTGTGAGACAAGAGCCCCCTGTGCTTTTGGGGCTGTCAGGGGAAGGGGCACCTCGTGCCTCTGGGGAGGCAAACGTGTAAGGTCATGCAGGAATCTGCTCTGAATCACTCTCACAGGGCTGGGAGCTGTGTTCAGGGCTGGGTTTGGAAATCATGGCAGGCACAGTTAACACATGACTGTGCCATCATGCCCTGCCTACCCGGGATGTCTCTGCACAGGCACAGGAGCAGGCAGACAGTGGTGCCTGGCTTGTTGGCACGTGCTCAGCCTGCCAGACTGGCTGGTGCAGCTGAGGAGGTCAGCACAGCTGCTGTGTGGTCCCTCTGCCCCACACTCTGTGCCCACTGCCAGTGCAGCACCAGCAAAAAGCAAGCCTGGCTTTTCAGGGCTCCAGCACTGTGCCTCTGCTCCCTTCCTCCCCTTCCCTAGGGGTGCATATTCACCTCTCTAAATTGCACTTGTGAAAATGCACCTGGGGGAAGGCCCTGCCCTGGGTTAGGTGTGATGCTGGATGAAAATTAGGGATCCTCTCACTTGGTGGCAAGTAAGATCCAGATGCCTTCTGTACCACTTTGGAAAGACTGACACAAAGCTGAGGTTGTTGCTTAATTCCTGTAGTTTCAACTCAAACTCAGACCATAAAAGCCATAAACCAGGGTTCTTTATTTGTGAAAAAATGGATTAAGCTGTGAGGGCTTTGAGAGTTTGACTTTGACCTGCTTTTGTTTTTCAAACGTGTAGTTAGATTCTGAAGTGCTTAGCTGGCAGTTCTGAAAGCAGCTCAGGGATTTTACAATGATTCTTGGAGGGGGGTGGGGGATGTATTCACGTGGGTCAGCTCATGAGCCACCTTGAAGAGTTTTGTTTTCAGAAACTGGAGCTATTGAAAATGGAAAACACTTATGACCTTTCATTCAGACTTCCCTTACATTCAGGGATTTTCCTTCTATTGAATGGGCATTGACCACTGCCTTTAATTTTTATTTTGTTGTCTGTTAATGCCCTCTTCAACTTTAATTTCAGGTTGGAGCATTCTCTTCCCTAACCACTCTATGAAAATGGCCATCTGATGTACCTTGTGGTTGAGCAGATGTTATCTTGTTTGGTAATGAAATTCTGCCCTGAGTAATTGGACATTCTTCCTGGTTCCTCGTAATTAAGGCAGAAGAAAAGAACAAAATCTGCTGATTTGATAGGAGTAATTGCTCCATTAAGTTATTTGCTTCCTTACCATAACCATCACCCCAATGAGAGCAGCCTGACCATCAGATCATACATGATGATCCTTTGCTGCTGTGGGGTTTTGGTGCTTTCTTGTCAGATTGAATCACAGGGAAAAAAGTCAGGAAACACACAGCTAAATTATTTACCTCTTAACCATGTGCAGTTAAGACCAAAGAGGGCCTGGCTGTGCTGTGTCCTTAGCAAATGAATCAGGCTCTGGAAAAAGCAGAGAGTGGTGAGGCTTTAGGGCACTGCAGCTGCCTGGCCTCCTGCATCTGAGCACTGCACTGATGCTGACAGGCTGAACATCTGTGCTTTCCTGCTGTGCAGCAAGAAGGGCAGAGAGCTGCATCAAATGCTTGCCAGCAGCAAGAAAATGTGATTCAGGACTGGACTGTGGCAAGTTTTCTCAGTGATGGTGGCTTGTGCCATTGCTGCTGTTTGTGCTGAGCCATCCTGGGTTTGGCAGTTGGGTTTGCACAGACATTTGGGGACACAGGGACTTAGAGGTGGCCACACTGCCCCAGTGACACTGAGAACAGGGAAATAGGCCTGTTCACATGTTAAATTACACAGATTTAGCTGAGATCTCAGCCATGATTTCCAGCAGGAGATTATTCCCCATCCATGTGGAGCTGAGCTGCTCTCACACACATCCCACCATCCCATCTCCATGGTTCAGTGGCCTTGGTGCTCATGAATAGCAGGTCACCCCAAATGCACTCCAGAGACCTACCCCTGATTTCCTAATTGCAAGTTTGAGAGTCAGGCTGCTGCATCCCAGCAGCCACATGATTCATATGTGCCTACAGATGAAGTCAGGGCTTGGAGGATTTTTGGATGTGAATTCCACTGAATTATCCCCAAGTGCTGTGGAGAGCAGTTCCAGGTCACTGCCAATCAGCCCTGCAGACCTTGCATGAACAGCCTGTATGATCCAGGAATGCTATCAGGGACTTTGATCATCGAGCTGATTCCTATCTCCCTCTCCAAGATCTGGGCAGGTATGTTTTGATAAGGCTCCACTGAGCTTGGAGCAGCCAACATTCCTGCAGCTGAAAAGTTAGGCAGTAACAAGTTGGACAGCCCAGAGTTTTAATCCCAGTTTGGATAACCCTTTCTCAGAGCTGTTAAAAATGAAAATATGTGTTTGCTTTTTTTTTTAATAACTAAATGAGGATAATGAATGTAAGTAAGCAGCGCACTGTATGGATTAACTGGCTGGCACAAGAGGGGCATTGTGTGGGTGAATGCTCTGCTAGGGCTGCAGGGGAAACGGAGAGCCATCAGAGGTGCCCTAAGAGTTTAATTTCCTCGAGAAGGTGGCAGAGAGAAGGGCATATTCTGCCAGTGTCTAGAGCTGGTTGCCAGGCTTTTGTCCTCTCTCACAATCATCTCGCTGTCCTGGGCACCAACAATGGGAATTGGGGATGGATGATGGCAACAGTGCCCTGCAAAGGGCACAGAGCATGGGCTGAGCTGTGCCACCAGTCTGCTGGCATGGAGCTCCTCCAGGGGAAGTGAGCAGACCAGTGGGATGTCTGCACTCCTGGCCCTTTCTGCTGCCTCAGTGAATCCCAGCTTTTGGATCCTGGGGTGAGACAGGTCCCACTGCACGTGCAGCAGTGCCCAAAGCCCTCCTTGGTACCTGCCAGGGCAGCCCTGTCTTAGCCAAACTCCACAAGGTCTCAGCTCCTGTGGGTGGTCTCCTGCTTCCTTTTCCTTGAATCCAGGGGCTCCCCACACTGGGATTTGCAGGGATGCCCAAGGCCAGGGTGCAGTGCCACCATTCCCCTCCTGCTCAGCTTGGCACCAGCACTGGGCCCTGGGCTGCTGGGGCAGAGCAGGATGGAAAAGTCCTTTGCATGTCCTCTCCAGCATCACAGCCACAAAAGAGTCACAGGTCAGGAAAGGAGCTTGGAGGATCATTTGTAAAACAAACAGAGCTGGAGAGGGAGATGGGGGGATTTGTAGTCCTGACACCTGAGGTTCTACCCCTGTGTCAGTCGGAGATGCTGCTCCCCTAGCTCAGGTCTGCTCTGCTGCACATGGACAGGTCTTTGCAGTGTAAATTCCTGCTTCTCTTTGTTGGACACCCAGGGAGTTCTGTTCTCTCCATGACAGCCACTTCCACCCACCAGCCAATGCCTTGGAACCCCAGGAACCCTGAGCCTCACCACACACCCCTCCCTGGGAAAACTCCATCCTCCTCCTCTTTTGTGAGAGAAGCTTGGTCAGAGAGGTTGAATGAGTCAGTCAGAGGGGCAGTGACACAGCCCAGCATTCCCCAGTGTCTCAGGACACTTGTGTGAGTCCTTGCAATCATTTTTTTTTCTATGGAGCTCATCCTTTCCTTACTTATACCCTTTCGTCCTCACTCCAATGTGCATTTCTGGGTGCTGCTGCCTCTGCTGTTCTCTCTCTCCCTGTGACCCTTTCCTGGGCCTCTGGCTGCTGGCCTCAGCCCACGGTGTGGGGCTGGTGGTGCTTGTCTCTCCCTCCCCTGATCTCTGCTGTGTTTAGTTTGGGAGATTGTGTTTCTGCAAGCAGGACCCCCACATGCTGGGGAACGTGGCTCCCTGGAGGAGGATGCTGAGGAAGAGACAGCACAGACACCTTGCAGCTGATGCCTTCAGATTTTAGCCTTTATATTTTTCAAATCCTGTACTGCATTAGTGCATAACTCTGAACTCCAGATACAGTGTTAGTTACTGTCTTCACGTTTTGGTCAGACAAAACAATCCCTCTAGGCCTGAGATTCAAGGACACCCTACAGCATCAGGCCCCAAAAAGTATAAACAAAAGTGAATTGGGGAGAAGCAAACTGAAGGAACATGACTTCATTACCTGAAGCTGTATTTGGAGGATTAATCCCTGATATGCAAATAGACCAAACTTCTACCTGTCTGAAAAACTCATGACTGTTGTCCATTCTGGGTGCAGCCTCTGTGAGGCTTTTGGCTCCCCAAAGTGTATATATTGAAGGCCTTTAATAAATACCCTCTTTATTGTCTTACTCTTTCTAACCTCTGTTCTGGGTAGCCACTCCAAGGCATCACAGCCAACACTTTTCATGCCTGCAGCAGCTCTAACACACGTGTTGCAGGCAGAACCAGCTGCTGAGGGTGCCACAGCTGGGCCAGGCTCAGCAGCTGCTGCAGGAGGTGCAACATCTGCAGCCCCAGGGGCCCAAAGCAGCCTGCCCTGGCTCATCCCTCCAAAGGTCACTGCTGTGTGTGTGGAGTGGGCACCCAGGTGGGCACAAGCAAGGCTCACACAGCCTCTCTGCTGGCACCCCAGTGCCAGGGTGGGGTGTGTTTGGCAGGGGGATGTTTGGGGCTGGGCAGATGTGAGTGCCAGCTCACACAGTGCCTGCCAGAGCTGCAGCCAGGCTGAGCCAGCAGCCCAAATCCCTACTTTCAGGAGCAGTAAATTCCCTCACTGACTTACGAAAGAGCAGGGGAAAAAAAAAAAAAAGCTCTAAATGACTTACCTATTTGAAGGCTGTGGGCTCTGCATTGTATTAAACATTAACCTGCCCTTCTGAGCCAAGCTGATTCTCTGGGCAGTTCTGAGGTTGGGCAGGCAAAGAAAAGGATTCTTTGTCAGAGAGTATTTCAGAAAATGATCCCTTCAGCCATTTTCTGTCTCATGGTGCTTGTTTGCCCCTGCCCCACAGTTTGCTGTTTGTGTTTGTGCAGTGGAGCTGATCAAACAGCCACGGCTCTGAACAAGCTGCTCCCACCACAGCAGCCCTGGCACCATGGCACAGACACCCTCTGCACATGTAATCACACTGATACAGGACTGGACATTGAATTGCACACTAAAACAGGCACACGTGTGCATATCAAGAAGATATCCCATAACCAAGCAGGGAAGGCTGCCTTTTGAACTCCTGTGAGGTGTATCCCTGAGTGCTGAGTGTCACACAGCCGTGCCCATCAGAGAGGTGCAGGCAGGAGCAGAGCAGTGGGATCAGTGACCAGGAGCGGGTTCTGCTCCTGACTTTGCCCTTTCTTTGGCGTACATGGTGGGGCAAGTCACTGCACTATTGTTTCTCCTCCATGAATTGCGACTAATGATTTCAAAAGCACCTGTGGAAAGGGTAATATATCATTACTATTGCCTTAAATGCGTGCTTGATTAAACAACAAACCTTTGGTGGGTCAAGAGGGTTTTTTTTTGACGGAAGTTTTGTTGATGGCAGTTTTTGCAAACACCTTCCCCTTGCAGACCCCAGCACTAAGTAATGTAGCTCTGTCCTGCAGCCCTGGGCAGTTGTTGCTCCAATCCTGGGAATGTGGAGTGCTCCTGAGCTGCTCCAGTGCAAAGTCTGCCTGCTTAGCACTGAATCCCCCAGTGACTTCAGCCAGCTCTTCCAGTTCTGCACTAAAGCTGGAGAGAGACTCAGACAATCCTTCTTCTCAGATCTGTTACAGAGGGGATAATCTATGGCTGAGAAATGGTGAGAAATGCTGATAGGACCATATCCTCCTAATCCAGCTCATCTACTGCCTTTCTCTGTCACTGTGCAATGCCAGAGTGAGGGCCGGACAGAAAACTTTTTCCCTGCTCTGGAAAAGTCCAAAACCAAGCAGAAAGCCCTTCCTATGGAATCCATGCCTTCCTTAGAGCTGGTGGAATTCTCTCATGTGAACTGGACTTGTGCTCTGCACCTTTGTGTGTGAGTGACCCCCAGAGGGGCTGTGGGAATCTTTCCAGGGAACAGCCTGGCCCTTCCTCCAGCAGTCCAGGCTTCTGCACTTCCCTGTGCCCCGAGAGCAAATTAAAAGCAGCTATGACTTTCTTCCTGTCTGTGTTTGCAATGCCCCCGGCTGATTGCGTTTGTGTAATTAATTGCCCGACCTGCGTCTCGCAGGGGAGCGATCCGGAGCGTGCTCTGTCCTGGCACAGCAGGAACAGTCAAATCCTTCTCCCCATACCTGGGGCGATGTCTGGGGCTGTTTCTGGGGTCCGTGGCTCTCTGTTCCCCCCCCGCAGCAGCGAGTAAATGAGGTGTGAGCCTGCACAAGCGATTTGCTCGGTTCGCAGCCTTGAATGAGCCCCGGACGAGTGGGTTTGGAGGGGAAAGAGGCGTTTTCACGGGTCACTAATGCACTTTGAACTAGAGCCGGGAGAGCAGCGCTGACCCGAGCTGCTCCAGCAGCCAAGGGCTGAATCAAATCCACGGGGTGCGCCGGGCTGGAGGCGTGAAATTCCATCGCTTCCCTTCGCTGCGGCGGCTGCGGGAGCGGGGATTTGCAGGGCGGGGAGCTGTCAGGGCCGAGCCCCGGGGATGATCGGGGTGCCCTGGGGGTAAGGGGGGGCCAGGGGAGAGCCTGAGCCCCGCTCTACCCCTGCCCGGGCCGGGAGACTTGGAACAGCCCAGCCCGCACCGGTGTGTGCGGCTGGGAAAGGGAAGGTGTGCGCCACAGGGAAAAGTGTGTGCGGCAGGGAAAGGAAAGGTGTTTTCCATAGGGAAGGATGTGTGTGACAGGGAAAGGTGTGTTCCATAGGGAAAGGTGTGTTCCACAGGGAAAGGTGTGTGCGGCAGGGAAAAGTGTGTGAGGCAGGGAAAGGAAAGGTGTGTGCGGCTGGGGAAGGTGTGTTCCATAGGGAAAGGTGTGTGTGACAGTGAAAGGAAAGGTGTGTGCGGCAGGGAAAGGTGTGTACAGCTGGGAAAGGTGTGTTCCATAGGGAAAGGTGTGTGCGGCAGGGAAAGGTGTGTTCCATAGGGAAAGGTGTGTGCGGCAGGGAAAGGTGTGCGCCGCACCTGGAGCTGCCCCTCGGCCGCAGCACGCACGGATGCGGTGGCACCGGGCGCGTCCCCTCCCCGGCCCTGCCTACAAAAGGATCGTGGCACCCCCGGCACCGCGCACCCCAGCCGGCCTCGCCCCTGCTCCCATGTCACAGCCCGCAGCGACGGCATGAAGAAATCCTCGTATTCAGGTGAGCCTCACTCTCCTCTCGCCTCTGCCTTTGTGTCTGTACCGGGAAAAAAAAAAAAAAAAAAAGGTTAAAAAACCCCCACGTTTTTATGTGCACAATCGCTCCTGGCTGTGAGCGCTCTGCGGAGGAGCGAGCAGCAGTTTCAGTGTGTATAAACAAGTGGAAAAGGCTTAAGAAGCCAAGCAAACGCAGCGAGGCAGCGTGTTCCAGGCAGAGCCCGGCACCGGGGGCACGGACCTTGCTGTCACCTGTGCCAGCACGGGAGAAGATCAGCCCGGTGCAGCGTGACATGGGAACAGGACGGTGCTCTGTGTGTGTGTGTGAGACACTGTGTGCCTCGGGGCCGCAGGCACTTCCAAACGGAGTGTCAGAGACGGGATCCCCCAAACGGGGTGTCAGGGATGGGATCCCCCCAAACCGGGTGCCAGGGATGGGATCCCCCCAAACGGGGTGTCAGAGATGGGATCCCCCCAAATGGAGTGTCAGACATGGGATTCCCCCAAACGGCGTGTAAGGGATGAGATCCCCCCAAACAGGGTGCCAGGGATGGGATCCCCTCCAACGTGCTGTCAGGGATGGGATCCCCCAAACGGTCTGTCAGGGATGGGATTCCCCCAAACGGGGCACTCCAGTCTCCCTTCTCCCCCTCCTGGCATTGCCAGGCTCGCCCTGTGGAGTGAGGGCATTGTGCCCTCTGCTCCCTCCTCCTGGCTAACACGGAGTGTGCAGCCATGCCTGGTGTCGTTCCTCTGAATTCCCGGTGAATTCCTGCCCCAGGAAGTGCCTGGTGCACCACAAAGGGGACAAGTCTCCTAGAGGTGCTCTGCTCACCCTGTAAAGCTCAGGTGCCTCTGGCAGCTCCCCCAGCTGCTGGACTTGGCTCTGCAGCTGATTTCTGCTCTGCTCCAGGCACCAGCCTGTGGCTCCGTGCTCTGCAAGCCAATTTCTGCCCTGGCTTTGCCCTGGCCACTGTGGGGACGTGGTGGCATCATTCCAGAGCCCTTCTAACACCCCAAGCCATGGGTCTGGCCACCCCTCAGGGGTGCTGGTGGCAGCTGCCAGTCACTTGAGCCACATCATGGGCACAGGGCTCTGCCTGAGCTCGTGAGCCACAGGAGCTGGGGGTTTGGCTTCACTCAGAAAATTCACTCTGTGATGCTGCTGCCTGTTTATGGTTAAAATTAATTAGCAGCGTTTCTCTCTTGCACATTTTTCTTCTCTCATTAGCGTTGCTAAATGGGCTGCTGGGAAGGTTTATTAGGGCTTGTTTGCCGGGAACCCGAGACAGTCTGGGTGTGATGATTAGCATGTTGTAATGGATTCAGTTGGGCATTAATGGCTGTGCACTGTGTGTAGGGAAACCTGTTATTTGTTGTGGCCTCCTGAGGTGGTTGGAGCAGCCCTGGAGCAGGAAGGAGCAGTGCAAACAGAGGTCTGGATACAACTGGCTGCCGTACAGAAAAGCTGCCAGCTCTGTGACCTGGTGTTGTAACTCCTTACAGATGAGGCCAGGGGTCCTTAGGTGCTTTGCTTGTTTGGGGTGGGTTGTGGTGGAGGGGAGCTGGGGCACTGCAAAGGCCCTGATGTGTCCCAAACCATCCTACACTTGGAATTTGGTGGGTGCCCAAACCCTCCTACTCTCAGTGGTACAGCTGAGCTGACATCTGGGCAGTTTGCTTCAAAGGGGCTGTGGTTGCTGAAACACTGCTGTGAGATTGCTGGTGCTGTTTAAACAAAAAGAGCAGAACTGCCATGGCCAGAACACGCTGCTGGGAAGCAGCAGGACAGCTGCACTCCCTGCAAACACCTCACACCTTGCAAAGAGCACAGGCAGCGCTGCTGAGCTGCCCTGGGTTGCCAAGGCTTCACTTTGGGTGCTGCACCCAATAAATCTCCCTGATTTCTTGGGCACAAGTGGATGAAGGTGGGGGGAATCCCCCATGGCACTGGGGAGGCCACCTTGGAGAGTGCCACCTCTGTGAGGTGCAGCCAGCCCTCCGTGGCTGGTGTGGTCACGAATCAGGGCACAGCAATGCTCACTCACTTCGGGGGATTTCACTGGGAATCCAGATTGCTTCTCCAAGACATAGATGTGCAGGATGCTGCAGAGCCTCTGGGCTCTCTGCTGTCTGTCAGAGGAGCTGGTGAGGTGACAAAGTGACTTCTCAGCTGCAAAAGCTGATGCTTACAGCCCCTGGCCGGTTGGAAATGCGGTGCCTGGTTAAGAAACTCCTGAAAATGATGGCAAAGGAAAAAAATCCAAACACTTTTTGAGGGTAGGTACATGTTATATCTGGCCTGATTTGTCCCTCTCTGGCATATTTTGTATCTCTTTTGTGGACTGGGTCCCCCTGAACCCAGCTGCAGTATCTTGCTTGGCTTGCCAGGGCTGAGGCTCCAGCTCCATCCTCCTGCATGGGCACAGCAGTTCTCTCCTGTTATCGGGTTTTTCCCCACCCCAGGCAAGATTTACCTTCCCCAAAGCACTTCACGGGTGATCCCAACCCATCTGCTGAGCACACTCCACGTAGGTGAGGTCGGGATGATGAGTTTACCTTGGGGTGCCTCACCTCTTCGTGAGACCTTTGTGCCTTAGCCACGGGCACGTGTGGCTCATCCCGGCCCTGCTTTTATTCCTGGAACTCCTGGCAGCAGCAGCAGGAGGAGGGGAGAGCATGAAACAGGGATTTTACACAGCAATAACTTCTACTGAAGCCAGCTCTTACATGTGTGCCTTGGGGATGTCTGTTATTTCAGTTGCTGAAGGCAAACTTGCCCTGGAATACTATTTTTAAGGATTTTTTTGTTCTCACTTTCCATTACTCAAGCCCAATTGCATAGCCAAAGAAGCAATAGACAGGATTTGTGATAAATGAGAAGACGATTTATAGGTATTTTCAAGGATGGGGCAAGTGATTTTGGCCAAGGATGGTTTTAGTTTCAGGTTTATGTGAGATGCTGGCACTCACTAAAATAAGGAGCACCAGAATTACAGTACCTCCAGAATTATTCCTAGTGGTTATGTGTCACCCACCCTTACCTGAACTGCAGACTCCTAATTTATTGCTTAGGCACTTAGGGAGAAATAACTCTTCATATATGAGCTCAAGCTATAGGAAAAATTACAGGAATAACAGCAAGAGCTGTGATGCCATCACTGAATGAGGATTTTCCCATATTGTGACTCGTAAAATGATTCCCTGTAAAACATGGGAAATAGAATATAACTCAAATTGGATTTGCTGGTGCTGTCTAGAGAATTTGTGGCTGTCTCATCCCTGGAAGTGCTCAAGCCAGGCTGGATGGGGCTCTGAGCAACCTGGTCTTGGGGAAGGTGTCCCATGGCAGGGATTGGAATGAGATAATCTTTAACCCAAACCATTCTGTGGTCCCATCTCAGCTGGGAAGCTTTGGGGAAACAGCTCTGTCAGTTTGTAGGTTGGTTTGTTGGTTTGTGGTGTCCTGCCCAGCCCCACCCTGTGCTTGGAGCTGACACCCCAGGGCTCCTGCAGATGCACCTGTGGAGCTGAGCCAATGTAAAGATTTGGGGGCTGTGCCCCACCAAAGGGCTCTGGTTTGATGCTCCAGGGCATCCAGGCAGGGAAGAGAAGCAGGGAGCTCTTGCTGGGCTGGGCAGGAGCTGTGGTGACACAGGGACATGTGCCACAGCGAGTCCTCACCCAGCACAGAGGGAGTTCAGCAAAGCAGCACTGCAGGGACTTGGCCCCCCAAATAATCTTCAAGGGCTGAGACTGGGCAAGCTCTGGGGAGGCCCTCAGTCCATATCTGGCTGGAGCTGGTCTGAAACAGGCTGGAAAACCGAGACTGGACCTTTTTCAGTCTGATACTGCATGAGAGACCTGGTGTGATTCCCTTAAAGCCTTTTAACCACCCTGCCGTAAAAGCTGCTGGGTGGGGCAGGGATGTCCTGGTGTCTGCAGAGCCCATTGTTTGCTCCTGAACCTGACCCCATCTCTGTCACTGAGCTGGCACCATCTGTGTCTGAGCTGGGGAAAAGTTCAGACCTGATTTTTTGTATTTTTTTTCCCTCTAGTTCGCTGGCCAAACTGCAACATCAAGGAAAAAATACTGCTTGGATCCAACCAAAACATTCATTTAATTTTAGATTGTCATTTGCAACAGAAATTCAAAATAGTTTGTTTTGAAATACATTGGGGGAAAAAAAAAAGCCATTGTTTTTCAGCTCAAACTGTCAGCTAGCTCTTACTCTCCAAACTTGCATTGCTGGGCCAGTGAGAGAGAGGGGGATGTGAAAGGGAAAAAAGGGTGAGGAGAGAGTTTTGGAGCCCAGGAGTGGAAAGAAGGGGAAGAGAGTTTTGGAGCCCAGGAGTGGAGAGAAGGGGAAGGATGGTGGAGTGTGATTCCCCAGGAGCCTAAGGCTGTGGAGGGGGGTCCTGGTGTGGATTTGTGGTGGTGCTGCCTGGTGCTGCTGAAACAGCAGGAAGGAAAATACCAAGGACTACAGAATGAACTTGTTTTTTTGATGATCCCAGAACAGCAGGAGGCTTCTGCACAGACAAAGGGCTGTGCATTATTTTCAGGATGCTGAAAGCTCTGCAGGTTGGCAGGGTCAGCTGCCAGGAATGATCTGCATCATTCAGATCCACGTGAGAGCTGGTAAAAACCAGACATCCACAGCTCCTTGTCCTTGCTTTAAGCCCCATAACAAACAAAATGCTGTTCCTGCATGGCAAACCCTTGCTCTTTTTTGGATAACCACATCTCCAACTTGTCCATACTCATCTCTCACATTTTTGACCCAGTGAGGAGCAGCCATGGTGCCTGCTTACATTCACAACATTCACACATTTCTCTGGTGGGTTTTCATCCCCAAATCCCTTAATTGATTTACTGCATTTAACCACTTGATCCATCACCTCGTGCTGTTCCCTGCTCTGCCACTTCCCCATTGCTCACACAAGTGGGACAGAGACTTTTTATGTTCCCTCTGGCTGGTGCTCCAGGATTGTTCTTTCAGCTGTAACAACATTCAAAGATGCTCAGAGAGAGCAGCTACCTTTGTCCAGGGTGCTGGGGGATCCAGGGAAAAGCAGGCATGTCCTTCCCACCCCACATCCCTGAATTCCTCAATTCAAGACTGGTGTGTGGTGGGTGGCAGAGGAAAAGGCACAGGAATAGGGCAGTGTTGCTCCCAAACCAAGAGCAGCACTGCCCAGGTCTGCACTGTGCAGTTAATACCTAAAACAATGAACCATTCTTCTGATTGCTTTTAAAAAATCCTATTCTTCAGTTAATTCAATTTCTAATATGCCTGTCCTGTCTTGTGGTAGTAAAGCCTGTAATTTTCTTCAGTGTTACAGACTGTTGTAGCCCCTGTTGGATGAAAGCACCTTGATCCCTGGACAGACTGTTCTCAGCTGCCTGCAGGGCCTCACAGTGGCTTTCTGTGGCTCAGCAGACATGGAGAGCTGTTGATGGCACTTGGCATCAGTCCTGGCAGACTTTCCTCAGCTCTTCCTTGCTGCAAAACCTGAGGTGGGACCGTGAGAAGTCCAATCAAAAGGCACAATTGTTTTATTTCGCTCCAGTGCTGACAGAATATATTGCCATAGCTGTAAATGCAATGTGCCATCACATGTTTCTGATGGCTGGTGATGACTGATGGAGCCTTGTTATGACAAAACCTCCTGTGGCACCATCCTGCTGTGCTGGGGTGGCCAGATCAGGGCTGGGATGTGTTTGGTTGGGTGTTCTGCTGTTTCCAGGCTTGGTGGTGTGTGTGGGCAGGGGTAGAGCTTTGCTCCAGGTAGGAAAAACATCCCAACATCTGTTAGAAAACTGTTTGGAGAAGCAAGGAAATCCAGCCTGTGGAGAAAGACAAATAACAAACCACAGCACGCAGACATTGGCAGAACATAATGCAAGGTCCTGTGGGGCCCAGTGGGGTGATTTCTGCTTCCCCAAAACATCCAACCTCTTCCTGTGGCCACCTGGGCTGAGCAGGGAGAAGTGGTGGCCTGTGGAATAGGGAGATGCTACAGGGACATCCCAAAAACAGCTCTGGCAGCGAGCAGGGTGCTTTGTGTACCTGCTAGATGAGGGGTGTCTTGGGGCTTGCTGCACAAAGGGTGATCCAAATCCAGGGAAATGTCTGTGGAAGAGAAGAGGGCTTTGTACTGCAGTGATTTGTGAGGATTTGACCTGTGGGACAGATGTGTGAGGCTCACAGAAAGCAGGCAGAGGTGACCTGCAGGGGACACCTGTCCCTTGGGGTGACACAGCCAGTGTGGTTAGCACCTCACCAGGGAGTTCCTCTTCCTGGCAGGTCCTGGCATCCTCAGGAAAAGCAGCTGTGGCTGTGGAATCCCTGTGGAATCACACAGCAGTGGTGTGGTGGGAGAGGCAGCACAGCCTCTGGTGACTCAGCCCGTTCCCACAGTGGCCTCGGTGACTGGCTGGTGACAAGGACAGCCCAAGGCTCCCTCTCAAGGGTTGTGCTCCAGAGGGGGACTCACAGCTGCCTGGGAAGCTGCTCCTGCTGTGTCACTGCTCAGGTGAGGCTCTCAGAGGGATTCAGTCATCTCCAGTGCATGGGGATGGCACCAGAGCCTGGGAAAGGAAAGTTTTTGTGACACTTGTGAGAACTGCTGACTGTTCTGGGCAGGAAGGGGCTCGTTGGGAAGTTCTTGCCCGAGTTTCACCATTGATCGCTGCACTGCACACTCTGAAGCACAATGTCAGTCATTTCCATGACCTGAACTTCTCATTTCAGGTTCAAATCTGATGGCCAGAGCATGTCACTGTCCCCTCCATTTCCCTCAAACACTGTGCTGCCTTTACTGCTCCCGGGTCAAGCAGATGGAAGTTAAACTGGAGGATGATTGCAAGTTGGAACTAGCAGCAAAAGGGTTTTTTTCTTCCCTTTGTCCATGCCAGATGAGTATTATTTACAGGAAACACTTTGTACAGCTTCGAGATTTGTTTAGAGAGGGAGTGTAGGGGAGGAGACAGCTAAAGGCAGAATGGAAATTAAAAAGGTCACAGTAATGCTCAAGAAAATCCATAATTTCCTGGAGTGGGAGTATTGCTATTCTGGGGACTGAGGGAACAGTGGAGCTTGGGCTGAGTGTGCTGAGGGAGGAGCTGGCTCCCTTTGGGACCAGCTTGGCCTCGTGGGGCCGAGCCCAGAGCAGCTGGGGGACAGAGGGTCCCTGACACGTGCTGTCCCCTCCGCCCGTCCCCAGTCACGTCCCGGGGTGGCCGTGCCAGGGAATCTCAGAACAGCCCCAGGGACACGTCTGCTCTGGCCTGATGCTGTCCAGGGAAATGGGGACTGCCTGCAGCTTTGTGTAATGCAGAGAGTAAACAAAGGAAGGAGGATGAGATGCCCTCAGCCCTGCTGCTGGGGGTGACTCAGTGAGAGCTGGGAGTGCCTGGGCACGTACAGGGGGAAGCTGCTGAGGAGAGCAGCACATCTTGGAGCAGGACAAGTCAGGACAAGGGGCTCGCACAGGACAGCCCAGGGAGGAGGCAGGGGTTGTTGCAGGGGGTTGAGGAGGCTCTATTTTGGCTGCAGAAAAGCAAGAGTCACCCACCCTGGCTGGTGGGAGCCCCCAGCCTCCCCAGGGCTGTGATGGGGACCACCAGCACCCTAGAAAGGCTTTGCTCTCCACATTTTCAACTTCCATCACGCTCCCAAGATGACTTTCAATTAACTTCTAAACTTAAAAGCAAAATCTAGGTACACTTTAATCAGTAGGAATGAGGATGGAAGATAATTCTTTGCCAGTGTGGAATTTAATTTGAAGCATTGAAGTTGATGATGTCGCCAGTCCAAGCCTAATTCTCGTCCTCTTTGCTTTGGGGAAGGTTTTCAAGCTCACTGATTTTCAGTGCTCTAGTAATAGAAGTCACATGTGCTGCAGTGTCCTTATCTGAGGTCAGTTGCTAGAAACACTGTGAAATCCTGAAATCCAGACCTTTATCATGTGTTCTTGCAGCCCACTCTGCCACATGAGGGGCTTTTTCCCCTCTGGTGTTCTGCCTTCACGTGTTTTAGAGCATGTTTTATAAAATTGGTTGTAATGCTGGGAAATGTGAGTTTGAGTTGTGCCCAGAACCACCACGCCACGGGATTTCAAGTGCTTGTTTTTAAATTTATTGATTTCTTTTTTTTAGCAGGTAAGCTGTAACTCTCAGAGCCATTGAGTATCTGCTGAACAGCTCAGGCACAACCTGAAGGACTGCCATTACTGCAGCTAATTACCCCTTGACATTCATTTCCATTCAGCTCCATCTGCATCTGTGAACGCTTTCCCAAATTGCTGCTCTGACAAGTGAGATGCCCCAGTTGTGGAGCCCCACATCTGAGAAGGCTCTCGGTGCTGTGGCTTGTTGGGGATGTCATGGCTTGGGTGGTCTCCTCATCCTGCTTGGCAGCTGGAGCAAGAGGCTGTGAGTTATTTCCCGTGGTGGGTTTTTGTCAGATAAACCTCCCAGCAGTGATGTGAAATGGCCTGACAGCTGATTCCTGCAGTTAGTGTTGGGAGCAACGAGTTAATCTGGGGAAGGATGAGCTCAGCCCTTGAGAGCTTGATCCATCTGTGGAGGTTTCAGACCTGCCTCTGCTGTGCGTGGTCCTTCATGGACCAGGCAATCATCATCACACATCAGTGCTTTAAAATACATCTCAGGCCTTTTGGACATGTGGAGGGGAGAGGGAGGAGCGTGTCTGTGGCTGCATGGTTGTTTTGTGTGTTTGGCTTTGGTTTAGAGATCATCCTGGGAAAAGCAAGAGACCTGTGCTTGAGCTCTGATGGAGAGGGAATAGTGAAAACTATTGTCATAATGTGTGTGGATTAATGTTCAGATCTTACTGAGCCTTTCATCTCCTTTGGGCCCTGAATACAACTATGGGAATGGATATGAGGCAGAAACTGTGCTGGGTGCTGATTATTGCAGGGTTTTGCATTTTATAGACTGCACCTCTTCCTTGGTGGGTGATTTTTGGGCTGCTGCTGGCAGAGGTTGTAACACAGGAGAAGGATCTGGAAGATTGGTACAAGGCATAGTCACACAGCTCCTGCTGAGCCAGGAGCAAACCCTCACCTTGGTCCTGGGTAAAAATAAGCAGTGCCCTTGTTCCTAGCCCCATGGCAGGAATTCTGTGTCCAGAGCCCCTCCAGGTGATGGGCAGGCTGCTCCTGGGAGGCACACAGGGCTGAGGAGTGTTTCCCACAGGCCAGGTGCACACAGGAGCATGGGTCAGCGGGTGGGAAAGGACAAAGGACGTGCACAGGACAGCCCAGGGAGGAGGCAGGGGGTTGTTGCAGGGAGGGAAGGAGGCTGGAGGCTCTGTTTTGGCTGCAGCAAAGGCTGCAGAAGGGCAAGAGTCACCCACCCTGGCTGGTGGGGAGCCCCCAGGAGCCGTGCTGGCAGAGATGTCCCCAGCAATCCACGAGCTGTGGCTTTTCTCCTCCCTCCTCAGCCCCTCCATGCTCTGTGCTGCCTGGGGGCTTTCCCCAGGGCTGTTCATGCTCTCCTGCCTCCCATCTGGAGATGCCCTTGTTTGAATTTCCAGGGCAGCAGGGCGGGTTTGTTTGTGCTGCTCTCTGAGCAAACACCTGCCTGTGACACGGGGCTGTGCAGCTGGCAGGTGGCACCTTGTCCCCTCCCAGGGAGCTCAGGGATCCACAGCAGAGCCCTGGCTGGTGCACACAGCCTGCCTGGGGCAGGATGTGGGGCGTTCTCAGGAGGCTGAGCCCAGCCCAGAGGCAGGAGCTGGCCCAGCGCAAGCAAACCCTTGGGCTGGGGCTGCTGTGCCTGGCACCTGGAGCCCCTCTGTCCCTGCTGGGGACACCTGGAGCACCTGGAGCCCCTCTGTCCCTGCTGGGGAGCCAGGGCACAGCAGCAGGGGTTTGCACAGGGAGCAGTTCTGATGGAAGGCATCTCCTGCTCTCATTCATGTGTTCTGACAGCCTCACTCTGCAGTCAGGTCCATCCCACGTTCACAGGCTCCTGCCTGGAGTCCCTGTCACCCCCAGTTTTCCTCCAGTTGATGACACAGCCTGGCAATTCAGCCCATGTTGGATATGGATCTTTCACAGGAACCTCCCACACCACTGACTTGAGCCTGGTGTGTAAATTAGGGCCTTGTGCTGGTCCTTGCCTGGCCACACTGTGTCCTGTCTGAGTTTTTTCACAGAATTATAGAACGTGCTTAGTTGGAAATAACCCACCAGTGTCATCAAATCCAACTCCTGGCCCTGCACAGGACACCCCAGGATTCCCACCATGTGAGAGCATTGTCCAAATGCTCCTTGAGCTCAGACAGGCTCTGTGCTGTGATCACCTCCCTGAG
>JAOTQP010000792.1:3449716-3488254 GCA_026413545.1 Cichladusa arquata
GGAGACAGGGGTTGGGGTGATGGAGGACATGTGGGGGGCTCGGGATGGTGAAGAGAGGTAGTGAGGGCCTGGGGGACAGGGTGTGGGGTTCTGTGGTGCGCTGGGGGAGGTGCTGTGGGGGTGCAGGGAGGATGTTGGGGTGTATGGGGGTAGTGAGGGCCTGGGGATCAGAGTTCTGTGGGGGGCTGGAGCACTGGGGGCTGCAGGGTTTGGGGTCTCTGTGGGGGCTTTGGGACTGTGAGGAGGTCGGTAGGAGGGCTGGGGTGCTGTGCAAGGACAGCCCTGTGGCGTGGCTGCTCCCTGGAGAGCTGAGTGGGGCCCGTGGGTGTGAGGAGTGAGCTGTATGGTGGGGAGGGGGCTGCAGGGCCGCCAGCCAGACCAGGACTTTGTTTTTGCTGTGAGTGTCCCAGAACTTTGTGTGTCACAGGATTTCCTGCCAGGGCTCAGCCCCACAGAAGCCACAGCCCCAGATGGTGACACAGGTGGGACTTAGTGCTTCCATTCCTGAGGTGAGGGAGCACCAGGTGAGTCGTGGGAGCCCCATGTGCCCCTCCTGGGCAGGGTGTGGGTCTGTGGGCTGGGGAAGGGCTGCTGGCTGGTACCAGCCAGCCTCACCCGTGCCCGAGAGCAGCTCCCAGGTGGGCTCCGTGCTGGGCCTCACCTGTGCAGTAACAGGTGTGAACATTCATGAAGCATTTTGATGGTCATGTATGATACTGCATACAACAGCTGTACCCCTAATCCAAGGAAAAACGGGTTAGATTGGGGTTTTTTAATGTATGCCAAGTCTTCTTTTGAAAATGCTTTGCAAAATCAAGCTGGTGCTCTCAGATATGGAAATGAGAACTTGGGTACTTGATTTATCACTAGATACTGTTTGAGTTGCAACTTTGTTCCCCACATAGTAGGGAAGAGTGGTAAAGTGGTTTCTGCACTTGAGCAAAAAGTAAAGCTTTGTTGGAAGTTGTGTACTTTGCTCTCTTGTTACATGTTTGATTTCTCTCCTGCAGCTCAGGGTTCACCTGGGGACAGCTCAGGGGACTGTGTGCCCTGGCAAGTGCGGGGAGGGAGAGGGGAAGGCCTGTGCTGGGAAGCTGGCACCACAGTGATCCCAGCTCCTGGCAGAAATTCATTGGCAGAATAAGAAGTGCTTCTCCTATTTGTTGTTGCTGTGGGATGGGTGACCTGGCTGTGGTGTGCTTTTGGGAAGGATTTTAGGGAGAGCTGGGGTGGGATGGTGCTTCAGTTAACACTGATCCAGAGGAGATGTCTCTGTGTAGGACGGGGGCTCTGGCTTTAGCTGCATTCCTGGCTGAACATCCTGGTTATTTATTTTCAGGTGGCTGGACCAAGAGCTGATTCTGCAGGATGGTGAGAGCTGTTCTTGCAGTTTGGTAATATTTGTGTGGTCTTTTTGGGTTATCACAGAATCATAGAAGGGTTCAGGCTGGAAGGGACCATAAAGACCATGTCCTTCCACCCCTGCCATGGGCAGGGACACCTTCCACTATCCCAGGTTGCCCCAAGCCCCATCCATCCTGGCCTTGAACATGTCCAGGGTTCCAGCCACAGCCTCTCTGTGCCAGAGTCTCCCCACCCTCACTAATTCACTAATACCCCGTGTAACCCTTCCCTGTGCCTGTTGAAACCACCACCCCTTGTCCTGGCACTCCATGCTCTTGTAAAAAGTCCCCCTCCAGCTTTCTTGTAGGTTATAGAAAACTGTTGTGCCTAATTGGATGGTGAACATGAATAAAATCCATTTTTCAAAGTTGACTTTCTTTCTTATTTAATACTTTTGTGCCTGAACACAGGCAGGTGTTTAGCTGCTGCAGGTGGCTGTGTGGGCAGGCAGAGAACTGACAGCTGCACATGATGAAAGTGCCCCAGCCCTGCTTGGGCAATCAGATCCCAAATTGAGCTCAGCAGTGCTGTGGGATTTGGGAGCACCTCGGTGTGCTGAGCTCCCACCTCCACTAGAGGGTGTGGAGCTCCACAGAATCCTTTGTTTTCAGGGAAATGGGAACGCTGGGAGCCGTTCTGTTATCGATGCACAGGCAGCGAGGCCATGGCAGGATTACATCGCTCAGGAGATCCCTGCTCTGTGCCCTGGCAGCAGCCCAGGCTGCTCTGCATTACACAACTGCCAGCCAGGCTCGCAGCATTCCATGGGATGTCCCTGCCAGCCTGCAGGCAGGAAGATCAACTGGAGTGTGCAGGGGAGGCAGCTCTGCTGTGGGTTGGATCAGGTCCTGCCCAGCTCCTGGATGAGCTTTCCTGGAGGGGTAACTTGCACATTCCAAGTTCCCTCTCCTTCTGCTTGGGGAGCAAAATGTATCTAAACAGCAGGGCCAAATGTTTCACTTGCACAAGAGCCTGGCTCCTAGATTTCCCTTCCTAGAGGGAATTTCCACTTGGTCTGCAACATTCCCCAGCCAAGCCCAGCACCAGTGTGCTGTGAAATTCCACAAGCCTGTGCTGCTTGCTGGGCTGTGTGTGCTCCCTGTGCTTGTAGGATGTGCTGCTCAGCTCAAGGTGGCCACATTGGCTCCTTGGCCAGGTACAGGATTTTCACCTTGATAAATTCTGCCTCCAAGTGTCTGGTTAAGAATGAAATCCTGAGCAGAACTGGACCCAGCAGTGCCTTTGCTCCAGCACTCAGTGCCTGAGGGGGCACCCAGAGGAGAGTGGGGTGTCTGCGTGAGCAGGCAGTGCTGTGGCTGGGGATGTGGAGGAGCACAGGCTCCTCTCCTGCTGCTGGTACTGTGTGGCTCTGCAGACTTTTTGGGGTTGGATCCATCTGGGAGGGGAGCAGCTCCACAGACGGGTGGGATGTGCAACTCTGGGGGGTCAGGAGGGTCTGAGACTTCTGTGGGCTGCCAGGGACATCCAGTCAGAGCCATGGGCATGGGAAGAGCTAACTGGCCTCTCCAGGGACCTTCTTGGAAGAATCCTATGGGAAAATGCCCTAGAGGAAGAGGGGTCTCAGAGAGCTGGGTAATAAATATCCAAGGATCACTTCTTCCAGGCTCAATAACATCCCTATGGGCAATGAATGGAACAAAAGGGGCAGGAGAGCTGCAGGAACTCTGTCAGGAGAGACAGTGAGGTGGAAGAAGAGCCAGGCCCCCCAGGATGAGCACAGGGATGGTGTCTGAGTGTGCTCTGGTGTGCTCATCCACAGCCAGGAGTGCTGATGGGAGGGAGGTCAAAGGCTGTGTCAGAACCCTGGTGCCAGATGTACAGAGCCAGCTGTGGAGCTGGTACAGAGCCAGGATCATACCCCAGCCAAACAAACCCTCCATCAGCAGAGTGTGAAATGGATATTTCTGTGTATAATGAGGAAGGGGGCAGACGTGTTTGCACAGGCACCTGTGCTATACCTCAGCTGCAGCCAGGCTAAATCCCGAGCACTGGGGCTGTGCTGGGATCTGGTCAGACCCTGTGGAAGGGGAGCAGGTCCTGTGTGGGCAGGGGAGATGCCCAGGCTGTGGGGAACAAGCTGAGGGCAGCTGCCAAGGTGGGGCAGGTTGGTGAGCAATGGGGAAACCTCTTTGTCCTCCAAAGCACAGCTCAGAGAGAGCCTGGCTGTGCCTGTGGTGTCTCCCCTCACACTAAGCCTGGCCCTGCTCCAGGGCAGCCTTCTGCTCTCCCCTGCTCTGCTCCTGGTTTGTGCTGAGGCTGGGAAAACGTTGAGCTCTGTGCCTGGCTGGACCTCGAGCTGGGGCAGCAATCAGCTCACACTGTCTGTGTTATGTAAGAGTTTGAACTTTGCCTTGTTGGAAGCAGAACTGTCTGGCCTGCTCTGATCTCTGCAGCAATTGTGAGCATGGAGACTGGGAGCTGTGGCCACTTCTGCTGGGTAAACAGCCAGAGAACTGCCTGTTTGCCACCTTCCCTCTCCCTCCAGCACCCTGTGAAGATGCTCTGGCAGCTCTTCTGGAGTGTGACATCTGGGAGTAGTGCAGCCCAAGCCCTTCCTTCTGCTCAGCATCACTCAGCCTTGGTGAAGGCTCACCTCTTCAAAGAGGCTGCTTTTAGCTGTTCCCTCAAGAGCTGTTTTTAGGTCTGGCTGTAGCACTGCTCTTCCTTCAGCAGCAGCTGAAGTCCTTTGGGCACAGGCTGCAGGAAGGACATGTCTGGTGTCTCACTGCCCTGACCCTGGGGAAGGATGAGGCTGTGCTGGGAACTCTCAGCTCCCACCAGAGCCAGGATTGCATGGCAGGAGTTGATGCCAATCACTGTACTCTGCTGATGAAGGGAGGAGGCAATCAAAGAAAGCTTGAAAAAAAATTATTTTTAAGCCACAGATAAGAAATCTGCCATGACTCCAAGCTGGACCTTGCAGTCAGAGATGGGCAGGCTTAATTTGACAGCTATTTCTTAAATATTTTAAAAGCTGCCTGGAATAAACTGAATGCTTCCGAGTAGTGACCTAAATTCCACTTGCTGTAAATTTCATTAGAAAGTGGATTTGTGTGCCTGCCAGGCTGCTTTGCAGCTTCATTGATCTGCCCAAACCATGTGCTGTGCAAGTGCCTTCCTCAGCAGATTTTTAAAGAGCTCACTGCTGCGTGCTGCCAGCCCAGAATGTGACTCGTTTTCTTTCTCTTCTCTCCTCTTCCTCTTTTTTTTGTTTTTTGTTTTTTGGTTTCCTGGTGCAAATGCATCATTTGTTTACTAATCACGTTGCATCATTAGTTGCACGGAGTCATCCCACTGGCTGCGTGGGCACGGACGGAGCAGCTGGGAAGGAAAATGTCGCTCTCTTCAGCTTGCTTGATGTGCTTTGCTCCCAAATCCCCATCCCACGCCATGAAGGCCAAGGACTTTCACAACCCTGGGAGCTGCCAGCAGCTCTCTGCTCTCCAGCACTGTCACCTGTGGTTCTGACACCCCCTGGAAAAAGCCTCCTCCCCTCCTGCTGTCCCCAAAGTGCTGTGCAGCCACGGCTTTGGATCTTGTGGAGAGGTGTGGTGGTAGCACAGATGGCACAGACTGAGCCTTACCAGGGAAAATAGCCTGGGGAGGTGTGGGACTGCCACACCTGTGGATGCGGGAGCAACACGTGCCTCCCCAAGCCTGGGCAGGGTCGCACAGGGATGCTGAGCTCCCTCCTGTGGCAGTGTGTTTGCAGCCCACCTGCCGGGGTTAAAGGGAGTGGAGAGGGGTCTGTGCAGCACCTCAGGGGCACAGGGCTGGTGCAGAAGCACAGCTGTCTCTGTTCCATGTTTGGTTTCTCTCCTGCAGTGGGGGGCTCAGCTCCTCTGTTGTCAGACACGGAGCAATTGCCTGGCTGGGCTGAATTAGTGGGTGAGGGGAAAGTGGTGTGTCCCTGGAGCCCTGAGGTTGGGTACTCAGCCCTGCCTGCCCCATGGGAACCCCATTCTGGGGCTATTCCTCTGCCCCTGGCACTTCTGCGCCTGTGGGGACCCCCAACCAGGGGAAAGGCTCTATGACAGTATGAAACCCAAGTTTTGGAAGCCCCATGGTCTTTCTGTGAGGTTGGGCAGCCTGAGCACTGTGTGTGGAGCAGGCAGACTGTGCTGGAAACAAAGGCCTAACCCACAGCCCCATCCAGCAGGAATGAAGTGCTGGCACCCAGCAGGAGCTCTGACAGCCCTTCCCAGTTCACAGCACAAGGCAGAGCTGGCTTTTGAAGAGGAACCTTCCTGCCTGAGGACAGTCCCAGCACTGCCAGGCTGGCATGGAAAACAGCCCTGGCAGCAAGCCCAGGGGTGGGTTTGGGCCAGGAGGGCACACTCATGTTGAAGGGATGTCTAAGGGGATTGGTTATCACAGAAATAGTCTCCAAGGTGTGAGATTACAAAACATTCCCTCAGCTGTCTCCAGATACAGAGCCTGTGCAGCTGGGAATATGGGAGGGACTGGAAATACCCCAAACCCACCCAGAGGGGTGTCAAGGATGGAGGCTGGAGAGAAATCCCCCTCTTCTAACCACTGTCTATGACTGAACATTGTGAAGACACATCTGAAGGGGAGGGGTTGGTGCTTCTCTTGCTGTTTGGGTGATAAAAGTGGGAAGAAATCCCTGTCTTGGGGCTGTGGAACATGGGACTGTCCTGCCTCCTGATGAGGAAGGGGCTTCCTTGGGCTGAGTTTTGGCCTCCAAGCAGCAGCAGCCTTTCCACTGCCCTCCCTTTCCCTTTGGCTACCAGCTCAGGACCCCACAGCTTGGGCCAGCAATATGGGCTGTCTTGAGGAGAGGGACTTCCTGGCTTTCAGCATCCAGACTAGGGCTAAATAAATTTCTCATAAATCTGAAATGCTCTGCCAGTTTCCCAGCTTCTCAGCATCTTCTGGAGTTGCCTGTTATTTATTTCCCTGAGGTTTAAGATGTACAATAGGTTTTGCAGAGGTGATGACCCAATCCCATCCCCTTGTGCTGTCAGCACCCAGAGCCTTTCTTTATTCCAGCTCTTGATGAGGGGTTTCTCTTGTGACCCCAGGTGGCTTCAGCTGTCCCCAAGCCTCATCTGTCCCTAAGCCTCATCTGTCCCCAGCTGCAGAAAAGGCAGAGAGGAAGGAGAGGCAAGAAGTCTTCTGGCTCTGTCCTGCTTTGGTTTGGGGCAGTGTGGGTGGCTCAGCCCCTTTGAGAGGGGCTCTGCAGGCTCACCCATCCATGCCTGGCAGAGAGGCACCAGGACTGTGCCAGCCTGGCCACGACTGGGTGTTGGGATGGCACCAGGAGCTTCCCTCTGTCATTTCCCTGTGCAGTGCAGTGAGAATGGAACCAAGTGCAGCTGCACTTGTGAGTGCTGAGCAAAGGGCTGGTCAGGGGGGAGCCACCAGGGACAGTTGGATTTAAGTGTTGGGAGTGTCACCAAAGCAGCAGTTTCTCTCTGCAATCCATGGGGGCTTATGTGAAAAATGAAATTTGTGTCTATCTCCTTCCTTGTGCTTTCTCATCTCCGCCAACGGAGCTGAAGATGGGAGAGGATTTTTCCCCTATATTTAGCTTTGGAGAAATTGCTATAACTAATCGGCTTTAGGATTCTGCATTCTCTCTTTTATTTTATCTTTTCCTGTCACTAAGACCTTGTCATGTGGCTGTGGACTGCAGCTTGCTGGCTCTCTGTTTGCTGGGCTTTCATGGAGTCAATTAATAACCCGTAAAAATAACATCTCCAGCTGTTCCACTTGCAGCTGCCAGGCTGGAGTCTAATTATGGGGCCTTGGATCCCAAACCCTGCTTTGCATGTAAAAGTGCCAGTGAATAGGAAGAGGCAGAGGAGATGGCAGTGCAAAAAAGGAATGTGTTTTGGGGTCTATTTTTAGCCTTTTCAAGCCAAATGTAAAAAGACCCTTAGGCTGCTTGTGTCCTGCTGAATGTGATCACATGCATAATATTGTTCCCATGGCAAAGCGCAGCAGCCAGGGTGGGTTGGGGGTTATTTTTGGCAATTAATGTGCCTACATTGCAAACCTCCTTCTGGGTTAGTTTGCACAGTGCCGTGTTGTGGCTCACGTCCATGTGCCAACTGAGTTTATTGCAATCAGCTCCCGTCCTCTCTGTGCTCCTGATTGTGCCAGTGCAGTGGTGGGGAGGGGAGGCACACAGCTGCTCCCCCAGGGCATCTCACTGAGTGGTTGGTGGTAAAGGGGTGCTCAGCCTCCCTCAGAAAGTCCTTTCCTGCTGACTGTGACATAACATTAATGTGATGGCCTCCCTCTCATATCATCCTGTCTATTATGTACCTTCATCTGTTTTCCAAGCTGGATGTCATCTCTGGGTGAACTGCTGGGCAGATTTATCCTCTGCTTCTCTGGAGCCTCTGCTGGGCTGGTTCTACCTCAACCCCCCCACTGCCATATTCACCTGTCTTTTGCCTCCTCCTGGGTTCTCCAGAACACTCTCTTCTTGTTCCCTACAGAAGTGGTGCAGCAAAGGCCCACAAGAGCCCAGGTGTATGGGGGGTGTTGGGGATGGGGCACAAGGAAGGCACTGGGCTCATTTCCAGTCTGTCCAGAGAGTTGTCTGGGACCATTTCAGTCCTTTCCATCACTGGGCTCTTGCTTAATTCAGACTCAGCCTGACTGTGACTAAAAGCAAATCAAACAGCTGTTCATTAGATAACTTACTTAGTGGTCACACGTTAGTCTGTAGCCACCAGCTGAAGCCATGACTGCAAATAGGCTTCCTGTGCAGGAGGACCATCCCCTTTGTCAAAACAAGTTATTTGGAGACCGATCCTGAAACCTGCCCCCAGAAATATCTCTGACACCTCCCATTTGCACAGGGGTTGCAGAGCCACCCCTGCGACAATGTCACCTCTTCCCTGCCTCCTTGGGCTCCCCCTGACAATCACCAGAGCCAGGAGGTGTTAAACATCTTCCCTCTCCGCCCTTGGGGGATGGAACTCCACTCTCAGAGTGTCCCTTCAGTGAAGCTCTGCTATGAGCTCTCTTAACCAGGAGCAGAGGATGCTATCAATCCGTCCAGCCCTGCCTGGCAA
The DNA here is from genome assembly GCA_026413545.1 of Cichladusa arquata. Taxonomy (NCBI): domain Eukaryota; kingdom Metazoa; phylum Chordata; class Aves; order Passeriformes; family Muscicapidae; genus Cichladusa; species Cichladusa arquata. The sequence goes on from JAOTQP010000792.1 coordinate 3,458,194, forward strand.
AGAGATTGCAGACGTGGCTTTCCATCACGCGCTACATTAGCCAAATTAATTCCAGGACAGCCAGCCAGCGGTGCTCGAGGCCGAGACAGATTAATGCTGCAGCCGTGTCAGAACCAGCAGAGCTGCTGCTCGCACTGTGCCAGATCCCCTGGCTGGCTGCAGCCAGCCCTCTGCTCAGCCCTGCCCTCCGCTCACACCTCTCCGGAGCGCTCAACTCTGCAACCACTCACACAGACAATTCAATTGCAAGGAACATCTGTCTCGGAATCGTGCTCCCATTCAGGCTGCCGCCGCCGCGACGGGGTGACATTTTTCATGTGTCTTGCCTGCTTTCTTTAATCTCCTAAACACAGGCACGCCTGTGGAGCACAGGAAGGTTCCTCTCCCGTGAGAAGGAGAAAGGAATTAGCCAGCAGATCGAGCGTGTACAGCAAATAATGAGATTGCCTTGGATACAGGACCGGAATTCAGGCAAAGCATGATGCTAATCGGAGACGATAAGCGGCATTTCTGGGGTCTGCATACAGCGTCATGAAACTTGTTTTCTCGAGTTCTGAGACACGCATGGACGAAGGCTGCCAGCACAGGCCTGATCCACAGACTGCAAGTTAAAAAACAAACCCTAAAATAGCAATGCTGGTAGTTATTTTGGTGTGCAAGTGCCTCATAATGCCTCGTTTTCCTCCAGGCACAGGAAAAAGCTGTACAGACACAGGCACTGTGATGCAGGAGGAGCAGCAGTCACAAAGGCAACTTGTCCTGCCAGAGCTCCACTGAAAGGTGCTGTGTTTGCCCACAGGATGCAGACCCAGCTCTAGTGGAGTCAGTGTGTCCTTTAAAAGGAGATGGATTTTGCAATACTTTTAATAGTAAGTAACTGTTTCTTATTGCTCCTCTTGTATTAAAAAAGAAAAATAATTATCAACATGTTAGAGGCAAACAGGGACAAAGTCTCTACCCGGTGAGTGATCCAGCAGCTTGATTCAGTACTTTTTGAAGCAGCTGAGAGTATTTGTACTGTCAGACTCATTAAAAGGAGGGACGGTAAACAGCCTTTGTTTTTATTTTTATAGGAAATTTACTCATCATTTCTGCTGAGCCTTTGGCTGAGACTCCTATTTTTCTAAGAAATGAGTGATCAGATCCTGGCAGTGCTTTAAGTCATTTAAAGAGACAACTGGAAACAGGCTGTTCCCTGGGAGGCAGGTACCAGGCAGCTCCCAGGCAGTGGTACATGGACACGAGGGCTTTTTGCAAAGGCAGGCAGAAAAGCTGTGCATTCCCAACAGCCCAGTGAACCCTTCCTCACTCACAACTCCAACTCCCTGCATTATGAGCTTGATATGTTCAGCATCAATTAAGCATCTCAGCAAACTCATTTTTATCCAAGTGTTTTTTCCTTTATTCCCTTTACTGGGAAAAAGGTAATGGGGGTGAGTTCTCTTTAACCTGTGCCACCTTCTGATGTCTGAGGGATAAGATAACCCAGTGGGAGCCCCAGAGGGTGTCCCCTGCTCCTCACAGCCCCCGAGAAAACAGTGCTATCAGGCTTTTAAGTGTTACAAACATCCAACACAGGTATTGGAATAAATGTTGGATCCGATCCTCGATCCAGAATATCCACTCCACCAGCTCCTCACATTTAATTATCTCTGTACGAGCAGCCCCCCCTGCACCACCTGCTCACTTTTGTTTCAGCATCGCCCAGCTCCTGAGCAGCAATGGAACTCGAGGCAGGGAGCCTTGGATGGGTACAGGCTTTGCAGGGAGAGCATGGGAATGAGGGCTGGGACATGTGCCACACGCTTATCCCCACTCATCTATTTTATGAATCAGGACTTGGTCCTATTTGCTAATGTTTGTCTGCGTAACCTTTGCTGTCAATGGGGCCGGTGCTCTGATGTCAGCTGGACTCCGAGCGCTGGCAGCTGGTGTCCCTGGCCAGCTCCCAGCCTACAATTCAATTTTCCTACCAGTCACTTGAGAAGACAGGAAAAAACATGTTTCTGCCTGTTTGTGGCATCAAGACATAAAGGGCTCTAGTCTACAAGGTCATTTAAGGCTTTTCTATGGAAAAGCTCAGATAAATCAAATAGGGGTGTGAAGTTAATATGCTTTCACTTATGGTGCAATAAACTACAGTAAACTAAGGCTGGTTTAATCCTGAATAAAAATCCCATCACAGGGAGTAACACCTCTAGGTGTTGTACAATAATATCCCCTCACACAGGTCAGTCTGGAGATATTTTACCTTCATCCCAATCTTGTGAATAGTGGAAAAGTACTGCAGAGCTAAAAGGCAGGAATACTTGGAAATAAGGGAACCACCCAGGAAGTGAGGAGCTCTGATCTCCTTTCTCATACTGACTTACTTTGTGACTTTTCCTATAGCATTTTGTGAACTTCAGTATTTATGCTGCACATTTGGATGATTAGTGTCTTCCCTGCCATTATGAAGGGTTTTAAGATCTCCAGAGATACATGGAGAAATTTTTCCTCCTGTTCGCTGTTTCCCCAGTATGGGCTGTCCAGTGAGCTTATGAAAATATGTACAAATGTAATGGATGGGCACATTCAGGTCTGTGTCTGGAGGATTGAATTTGGAGGATCATAGTTACCTTTAAGAGAAGAGGGCTGAAGGAGTTCACACATCCTCACACCCAGCTTTACCAGTTTGTCTTTCCCTAGACTGACAAGGGAAAGCAAAAATGGTGACACCTAGTGAAATACCTGTGATGCATTAAATAAAAACTCTGTGCAAACCAGAATCAATGTCCCCAGGGCACAATTCTCTTCCATTAACTGTTTGTCACTCATCATGCTTATTATTATTTCCATCATGCTGGCAGTGTTATCATTTGGGACCATTTCCATGGCTTTCAAGGTTTAGGAAGCAGGTATTTACTTCAATGCAGCCAGTAGTACATAAAAAATTCCACTGACTCAGACAGGACTGATTTGTTAGGGAATGGCTCTTGAAGCACTTCAGTGTGTCTGAACCCAAACTCTCATCCCTTTTCCACATATTTTAAGAAATGCATAGCTTAGCAGCAAGACCTTGAGGGAACACATTCTCTCTTGTCATGAACTGCTGACAATCTCCTTTCTTTAGTACAACAGCTCTGAAGATGAGACTTGATGGACAGTAAGAAATCAGGATCACTTCACTTTTCTTCACTGCCTGGGATGCAAACAAAAGAAACCAAAGCAAGTTCCTGCCTGTTGAAATTCCAGGAGCTTGAGGTGCATTCCAGCATGGCTGAGAGGCGTTTTGAATCTTTTCTCGTACGCATCAGCCCTGCACTGCTCCCAAGCAACTGCACTTTCAGTTAGTTATTATTAATAGTAATGGATTGACTACCAATAGCTGTCATTAATTTCCATGGCAATGTTGCCTGAATCAAGATAACAGTTGCTGCGAGTTGTGTAACTGAAGTTCAGAACGTGAAGGAATGCAATCTAGGGAAAGTGCTCAGATGGAGGGAAGTGACTGACCTTGCATAACCTCCCTAAGGCCAAACTTCCCCTCATATCTAGCAGGCTGTGTTCCTAATTTTCCAAAAATATGGAACAGTTTGCACTTTTAGCCTGTGTCTTCTGGGCTTCAGTCTCCAGCATGCCTCACAGCTTTCCTGAAACATTTCACCCACACATTTATTCATTATATTTCTCCTAAGGATGCGTGGCTGGAGCTTCCATAAGAGAAGATGTAACAGGAAAACAAACAACAGTAGAAAAATTTAAACCCATATTACTTTCCTCTTCTTTGTCTATCTCGCTAAGATTGTTGTTTCTGCAGAAAACAGCTGAGACTATGGCTGATTTAGACATTAAATTATGGATTTTTCACTTTATCAATAAACTCCAAATATCTTTAAAAGTCCAAATAAAGCTTTTCTGGTTACCTGGCCATTTGGTGAAGTAGAATAGAGGCAGTCAGTAAGAATTAAAACATTTCCCAGAATCTACAGAGGGAAATGTTATGAACAAAGAGGAATCTGAGTGGGCGTAAATTCCTCGCCCTGCTATGCCGGTAGGATTATATCTCAGACTTTCAGAGCAGGAAAAGGATGTTGCAGGCATAATGGCATGGAATATCAATCAGATAAACTAAATCTAATTACATTTAACTAGTTAACTCCAGCAACATGAAGGCAACTGGCCAAGTGCCACAACAGAAATGAAATTCAGAGGAACAATTTCTCAACACATTAATCAACTTCTTGCAAGGACTAGTTCAGATCAGACAAGAGGCTATGCTTGACTAACTTTAAAAGGCACAAGGTTTGTATAAGAAAGAATGGTAGCTTAATCCCTCATTAGTGGTAACCCCAAAATCAGCTTTCCTAGGGAAAGAATTGCATCAAAATGTCAGGACATGACTCTAAATTTTAGTAGATTTATATTCTGAGAGAGAGAGCCATTAATAAAATACATTGTGGGTAAACAAAATGTCTCAATTGTGCTGCTGAAGGGAGCAGAGACATGGGTTCCTGACTTTCAAGTCCTTATTTCAACACAGTTTGTGATACTCTGGTACTATAAAAGCCACAATTGTACTTCTTGCTTTTAGAGCTTTTAGTGCATCACAGTTAAACCACACAAGGTGTGAGACAGAGCTCTTTGAGGCATCCCAGTCTGCAAATACCCTGAGCTGGGTGAATGCTGGCTGATTACAGAGACAAAGAAGAGGCAGCAAGATGCCCCAGCAGTGACCCTGGAGCACTGTGCTGTGCCATTGCCCTAAGCTCACCCTGCCCCTGATGGTGCCTGAAACCCACCCAGAGCCCCCAGAGTTGAGGGAGTCACGAAGGGTGTGCGACCAGAGGATGCTCAGGGGGCTGAGGGGATGGGAGGTACCTGCAGGAGGTGCCATGTCCTGCTGTCCATGCCCTCCTGCACCTGTGTGTGTGTACATGACTCTGTGTTTGAGGGGCACTCTGTCCCACTCAGGTGAGACCCCTGGAATACTCTGGGGCTCCTGCACACGACATGGACCTGTTGGAGTGAGCACAGAGGAGGAACCAAGATGATTGGAGGGTTGGAACAGTTCTGATATGAGGAAAGGCTGGGAGAATTGGGATTGTTCAGCCAGGAGAAGACTTTGGGATGACCTAATTGCAGCTTTCCAGTACAGAATCACAGAATCACAGAATCACAGAATCTGCTGAGTTGGAAGGGACCCACCAGGGTCCCTGCACAGGACACCCCAAGATTCCCACCATGTGAGAGCATTGTCCAAATGCTCCTTGAGCTCAGACAGGCTCTGTGCTGTGATCACCTCCCTGAGGAGGCTGTTCCAGGGCTCAGCCACCCTCTGGGTGAAGGACTTCTCCTCATATCCTACCCAAACCTCCCTGACTCAGCTCCAGCCATTTCCTTGAGTTCCTTCACTTGTCACCAGAGTGAAGGGATCAATTCCTGCCCCTGTGATGTTAAAGACCACAGCGAGGTCTCCCCTCAGTCTCCTCTCTTTGTTTGGTTGTTGTCCTTTTCCAGAATATTTGGATTAATTTGAATTCTAATAATCTCTAACATTTCATCCTCACTTGGGAACAGCATCATCTTTAATAACCTCTCTTCCCACTTCTCTTGGTTAATGGATGGTGTATCCTTAGGTCAAATCTGAGAGGCCAGAGTTTGAATTAAAAATTGCCTTGGCATGGCCCCTCAGAACACCCTAGAAGCATCCAAGCCCTGTTGCCTATGGATTGTGGGCAAAATAAAGCTACAAACCAAGTAGAGACTTCTGCTTTGGGGGCTTAACAGCCTCCTCTGCTTTTCAAATCATGTCATCATAATCTTTGCAAGATTAAGCCCTGTTTCAGCTGCAGGGTTTTTTTAATTTCACTTTCTCGTGGAATAACTGATGGTGACAGATGCCCAGGAGCCCTGGAGGTCAGTGCTTTGTTTATACACAGGGAAATTAGGGAGTGAAGGGTGGCAGTTGTCACTGGAGAGGGACATGGATGTCAGCTCCTCGTGGAGCACGTGTGGCAGTGACCTTCTCTGTGCCTGTATCACCTGGGCAGAGCCTGCAGAGGGGCTTTGGCTCCTCCAGGGGATCCACTCTGGATAAATGGGGCCTTTTGCCTGGGAAAAGGGGAACACACTGTCTCACTGGGTCTGTGTGGCCAGCCTGGGGCTCCAGCAGGTGCCCTGAGCCCTGCTCCTTGTCAGGTGACTGCAGATAACCAAAGTGCTTCCTATTCTGGCAGCTCGTTCAGACACTGATCTTAAAGCTGAGGGAGCTAATATCCTGTATTACTGAGGACCAAGGCCTGGGAAAAACAAGGTGGAATTTAATTTTGCCTGAGTGGAGCCATCTCAAAGCATCTCTGAATCAGAGCTGGTCCCTGCAGCCTCTCTCCAGCAGATGATTCACCTATCTCCCCCTCCCTCAGGGGCTGGAGCTGACTCAGTGCTGCAGAGCCCAGCTCCTGTGGCTGTGGCTCTCAGCTACAGGTGGGGTGAGGAGTCAAACCCCCTGGAGATCCCAGGTTATGATCCCACCCTTCCTTCAGGCACCAAAGCAGGTGGCTGCCAGCTTTCAGCTGGTGACAGGCTGTGTGACTGCTTGGTGGCAGCAGGCTCCAAAAGCAGAGCAGCAGCATCCCCCTGCAGCTGGGGGCTCAGGGCACAGCTCTGACCTGCTCAGGAGCAGCTGGGCCATACCAAGGACAGGCACTGTCACAAATCTGATGTCTCAGACATTGCAAATGCATTTAATCTGTACCAGGGAATGTTCTTCTGGCTCACAGAGAGATGCTTCAGTGGAGAGGAAGAGAGGTGCCAACAGGAAGCTGGCTGAGACAACACAGAAACATTTTCTGCTCATGATCTCAGCCTCTGGAGATAAGGCTGGAATTTTGACACCCCCCAGAGCATCCTGCCTTGTCCCCATGTCAGTCCTGCAGCTCTGGACAGGGGAGGGAGGCTCCTGCTGGATGATGCTCCTGCCAGGGGCACAGAAGGTGGAGGTAGGTTTGGGATGAAGGGATGGCAGTGCCATGGATCCCCTCTGGACAAGAGGTGTTGGAGTGCCCAGGCTGCAGAAGATGCTGTTTGTGAAAGGTCAGCTCATGTGATGAACTCTGACTGTGCTGTTGAGGTCATCAGAAGTGACCTGAGCCCCCAGACAGGGAAATGGCTCTCAGGTCTGGCTGGCAGCAGGCTGTGTGTGCCCAGGGCAGGGTTCTCATGGGGGTTCATCCCTTATGGCACAAGGTGCTGTTCAGGAGCCCCACCCTGCTGGAATGGCAGGATGGAATTGGCAGGGCAGGGGCAGTGCACCAGGGTTTGGGTCACCCAGCAGGAGCAGCAGCTGCCTGTTTTGTGGCAAGGATTTGCATGGTGGAGATTGAACATCTGGATTGTTGGGGTGGTTCTGGATGGGACCCAGGGCTCTGCTGACAGCTCTGTTACCCCGAGCTGCCATGTTCCAGGGACAATGCTGCCTTTCAGCACACCACAGAATGGGCTTTGTGCCTCCTCCTGTGAGCCCTCTTTCTCTCCAGAAAGGCTTCCTCAGAGGCTGCAGGCACTGCTCCATGGCTTGGGATGGTTTTCACCTGTGCCAGGAGTGATTTCACTCTGCCTTTTGCCAGGGCTGGGCTGTCTGGTGGTGCCAGGTGCTTTGCTTTCCCCTTGCTGGCAGCTGGAGAAGCCCATGAGAGGATGGAGTTGCATTGGCACCTCTTGGTACCTGGAGAGGGATGTGTGTAACCATGGAATAGCATCAAGAGGTGTTTTTTATACCTGGGCATTATTTAAGTGAACCCATTCTTGATTTTCCTGCTGCTCTCCCCTAGAGCTGGCTGTTGGAGAGCACAGCTTGGCAGAAAGGGAGGTGCTGGGTCTAGAATGATTTTATTCACAGAATCAAAAAATATTCTGAGATAGGACACACAAGGTTCATCAAGTCCAACTCCTGGCCCTGCACAGGACAGCCCCAAAATCCCACCCTGTGCCTGAGAGCTTGGTCCAAACACTTCTTGAACTCTGGCTGGGTTGAGGCCATGACCACTGTCCTGGGGAGCCTGTTCAGTGCCCCACCACCCTCTGGGTGAAAAACCTTTTCCTGATATCCAACCTAACCCTCCCCTGGCACAGCTTTTTGCTGTTTCCTCCTCCTCTCACTGGTCACCAGAGATAACAGACCAGTGCCTGCTCCTTGTCCCTTACAAAGATTTTAAAGGACAACCCAGTAGGATATTGGCACTTACATATTGATTCTACATCTTGTTTTTTAATGAACTTACTGCTTCTGTGCTGGGTATCTCTGATGCATTCTGGGGCACAGATGGCCAAGGGCACCTGGCCCTTCATTAAATGACTTTAAATGGTTTATAGAGAGAGTCTGGGGGGCAGAAGGGAAGCACACAAGGAATTTAATCTTGCAGTTGGCTGGTCTGTCACAGACAGAGCTCTCTCTTCCATCTCCAAGTCAGAAAGACCAGCCATGGTCCCAAAAACAGCTCCATGAGTGGCTTGAGCATCTAAGTGCAGCATCTTGTCAGATCCAGATGGAATTATACAGAAGTTTGTAAAGGCACTTCTGCAAACTCCAGTGAAAGCTGATCTGCAGCATTAGGCACTCAAATATGTCCTAAGTTTGGCTGAAGTTCTCTTCCAACTTCCGTGCTGCAGCCACTATTAAATATAATTGTAAGATACAAGGAAAAACACCAAAGAATGTTATTAGTTTATGAAACTCAGTTGCCTTGGCTACTTCTGAGGTAGAATTAATGGAGAAAACCCTCAGTTGTATGAGGCCAGGGATTTATTGTAGTCTCAAACTGTAATTTCCCTTCTCTCCCGTTTAAGGACAGCGGACATTATCTCAGGAATCTATAGATAGTGTCTGAGTCATTCTTTAAAATGTAAAAACATTAAATAATATATCCTTGCAGCTCCTCTGACCAGGGGAAGTGTTTGACACCTCATTTCACAGGCAGGGAAGAGCATGTGGAGGAGGAAAATTACGTGCAGAGAGTCATGTTGGAGTCCTGAGCAGTTCTGACTCCTCTGCTTGCAGCTGGCTTTGCCCCATGGCTGAGCTGGTCCTCCCTGCCCACCCAGCTCAGCATCTGCCCAGGGCAGGATCAGCCCCTCTGGAGCAGAGAATCAAGGTGTGACTGGGCTTGGGGTCAGAGATAAATGTGCATGTGTGATGTCCAAGGGAGAATCTGCAGTTCTGAGATCAGTTTTTTGTGTAGGGCTATGCAGGGAGCTGGTTGAACCTCACCTTGGAGCTTGGGCTTTCTGACTTTCAGGCAATTCTGTGCAGGATCAGAGCTCCCCTGGGGTCTGCCCAAGCAATGCAGCCTCATCACTGTGTGAGCTGTGTGTGTGGTGCTGGGGCTGCTCAGGTGGAAGGCTCTGGTAGTGTTTGCAGCCTGAACCATATTTAGAATATATATCTGTGTGGAGAGAAAAATGGCCATTGTCTGCTTGATCTTGATGCTCTTCCAAGGTTGCCTGTTCTGAATAGAGGGGCCAGGCATTTTGTGGATCTTGACCCTGAATATCCACTTGAGTTTCTGGCTAGGAAGGGATTTAGTGACCATGGGCCCTTGGCTGCTCCTCTGCCTGGTGCTGTTCCTTCACCCAGATGTTACCTGGCTGCACCTCTCTGAGGGCAGGAGGGAAGAGCACACTTTGTCCAAGTCTGGGACTTGCTCCTAAGGAAAATCCCTGGCTTTTCCCTTTGCAGCATCTGCAGAGTGAGGCATTGCTCTCAGTCCCACAGGCTGCCCTGTTCCTCCTGCAGCTCTGGTGGGGAGGTGCTCACTGGGGTGTCCCAAGGGTCTGCTCTGGGTGTCCTGTTTGCCCCAGGTCCCTGTCACCCCGTGGGTCACCCAGGCTCAGGAGAGCCCTTAACCCCTGCCCTTTGTCATCTGCTGCCCCTCAGCTGCTTTGTTCTGGGCTTTTCTCCTTTGTGCATCCCCAGCCCTCTCTGGGAAAAATCAACATTTGCCTTGCAGAGCCTGGCCAACAGAAGGGGTCTGTGTTCCATCCCGATGGCAGCCCCAGGCTTGCAGGGCTCCCATGATAAATCCAGTGGTGTTTGTTGCCAGGGGGACCCTCTGAAACACAAAATTGGGAGTTGTGTGTGTGTGAAACGAGCAGGGAAGTTGTGAGCAGTCACTGAGCAAATGCTGGGGCTGAGAAAAAAAATGTGATTGCATTGAGGTTATAAGAAGATGGCAAGAAATTGATTTAAAATCTAAGTAAGGATTACTTTTAAATTTTATTTCGTTTTTTTTTGTGTGCTAGAACTGCACATAGTGCTGAGCAGAGAGGCAGATGCTGGGCTGGGAAGTTTGCAGCAGGACCTCTGTGTGCTCACAGCCAGAGCATTGCAGGCCTGTGGGAGTGGGGAGCAGAGCTGTGGGGTGGCTCAGGAGTGTTTGATCCGTATGGAAATACCACACTGGAGTCTTAAAATTCCTTTCCCCTCCTTCAATTCTGCCCATGGTTTTCTCCAGCTAACCCATGGCCATTGCCAGATGAACCCGAGGAGGTGAGGTGCACTCCTGAGGCTGGAAGCTGTAAATATTGGGGGGTTTGGGGAGGTGAAGGATGAGCAGGGATTATTTGTTTTTCCTCTGTTTCCATAGTGCTCTGAGTGCTGAGCCTTATCCCTTGTCCACTCAGGCTCCTGGGGACTCTTGTGTTATTCATGTTAATTAACTAACACATTTCTAGCTTGCTGGAGCTCTTGTGGCAGCTGGTTAATGTAAGAGTTGGATTATTAATGTAAGAGTTATTTCCTTCTTTGAGCAAGGCTGCAGCTTGGATGGGTTCAGATGCCTTTCCCCCTTCCCACCCCTGCTGGGATGCTGCAGGTTCTGTAGGAACAAATGGCACCAGATCCAAGCTGCTCTTGCCATGACTTTACAAGCTCAAAACTCCCTCATTTAGTGAAAGTGCCATAAGACACCTATTCATTGAATTCCAGTTCTTGAGTCCTGCTTCTCTCTCTTGGATTTTGGCACAAAAGGACTGTGAGCAAGGAGAAGCAAGGACTGAGGAGCGTGGTGAAGACAGGGAGAATTCAGAGGGACAAGACCTCTCTGGAAACCTGGTCAGCATCAACAGTGAACTTGGAGGGATTTTAGACCTGACAGTGGTGACCAGGTCCAGCCCCAACCAGCAGAGCTTCACAGGAGCAGTTTTCCATCCCCACATAAACCCTTTTCCCGTCTCCTGCTGCTAAGTAAAAGAATCCCCTAAGCCTGCAGAGCTGCCAGCATGTACAAAAGGCCCATTTTTGCAGTCCCTTCCAGTTTGTGTGGACACTGGGGGTGTGAATGTGCATCTGCACAAGTCATCTGCTCTGGTGACGTGGCACCTTCACCACTGCCCAGCCGGGTTACTGCAGCACTCCAACCACAAGGATCACAGATGATGACTAACACAGTTTTTTTCATATGAAAAACTGCTTGTGCTAATTTTTTTTAGTGCTTTCATGGCTGTCCAGTGTATCTCTGAATGAGTATCAGCTGTGAGGAATTTGTGGTCAGTAAAGAACAGATGATCACGAGGGGTGGTGAAATGATCTTGTTATTTCTGTGAAGTGAATATCTGAGGACTGAGCTTACTCACCTCAGAATAAGCTCAAAGGGAGAGTCTCTGTATTGTTGAAGGCCATTTTAGTTCTTGAACAACTTGCCAAAGCACTTGAGATCACTCCAATGTTTTAGTCTTGACACTGAGATTGAACGTCTCCAAAAAGCCAAGACTTAGTTCAAGCACGAGCTTGAATCCACATTGACCAGACAGAAGTGTGTGCTGTGGGGTTTGTGGGTCAGCCAAGGCAATTTTCTGGCCTTAAGCTTTATGGATGCAGCAATTGATTTCCTGAGAATTACTGCAGTTTAATTTGAGTTAACAATTTGAATCAAAGCCTGCATTTGAGCCAAGGTTAAAGTGCTGTGTCCCCTGTCACCCTTTATCACCATGTGCAGGACTGGCCCTTCTCCCTAACTCAGCCTTTGCTTGTGCAGAGCACTGCTGGCCTTGGGGAAGCCTTTCTAGCACTGCAAAAATTGAGGCTTGAGTCTTGCTGCCTCTTATCATTAGCACAAGGTTTTGGAACATTTGTTTAGTGTTAGAATGCTTTTGGCACCTGCTAAACTAGAGTGTTATGGTAGGAATAGATGCATCTTGCTAATGCCAATTTTCCTGTGGTTTCCTTGAGGGTAATTTGAGCTCCAGCCTCAGGCTGGGTTCTGAGTGTGTGCTCATGGCTCCATGTGCTGATGAGCAGTGTTGTTGGCTCCAGCTCCCATGGGAGGGAACCTGGTGGTGTTTTAGGCTGTCTCTGCTCAGCCTTTGACCTGGACACAGCTTGTTGGTGCATCTAAGCTGTGTTGGAGAAGGGAGTGGAGCACTGCTGAGGCTGCAGTCAATGCCCCTTGGCCACAGCATCCCTCCATCCCACCAGAATCTCTCCAACCCCCCCAGAATCCTTCCATCCCACCAGAATCACTCCACCTCACCAGAATCCCTCCATCCCACCAGAATCCTTCCATCCCACCAGAATCCCTCCACCTCACCAGAATCCCTCCATTCCACCAGAATCCCTCCATCCCCCCCAGAATCCCTCCATCCCACCGGAATCCCTCCATCTGAACAGAATCCCTCCACCCCCCCAGAATCCCTCCCTCTATCCCAGCAACAACCCTCCACCCCACCAGCATCTCTCCATCCTGGTGAAAGCTCAGTTTGCTGCCAGAGATATTTGATCCAGAATGAAACCATGCACCAGGGTCGAAGTTTTTTATTTTTCTAGCTGTGCTCAGCTTCTTTGTAAAGAGTTTCTGTTACACAGAATCTGGAAAAGTGTCTTTTATTCTTCAGTGCATGTTTCTGATTAGTACTGGAAATGAACATGAATTTTTTTTTCTTTTTTTAAAATTATATTCCTTTTGAGGTTAATGTTGCAAGTGGATTTCAAGCTAATGGAAGAGAAGCTGTAATTGTGTGTTTCACTGGAGCAATAGAGATCCTTCTTCCTTTCTCCTCTGCACACAGATGTCCCTCCCTGGCAGTCTCTGTCCCTGTGTCCCCAGCTGTCAGCAGTGACACCTGGAGCGTTGGAGAAGCTGTGGAGGCAGAGATTGTGCAGTGTGGGTTTTCCTCCTGCTAACAGCTCCAGGCCTTGCAGCTGCTGAGGTCTTCTCCAGTCACTCTTTTTTATCCCTGGAGCTTCTAGGGCCTGGGTGAAGCAGGGTGAAATGCAGCTGTAATTCACCTGTCCACCCTTGGATGTACCTGTGCCACAAGTACAACCAGAGAGATTTCACACCCTGAGCTGTCCTAAGAGTGTTGAGATGGACTTGCACAATGAGCAAAGAGTGGAAACCCTGTCCCAGCAGTCTGCACTGGTGCCTGAGCAGGGCAGGGACATCCTTGCTGTGCTTTATGTGCTCCTGGGTGACAGCAGGAGGGCCTGAGCAGATGGCAGAGGGCAGGGTGGGGTGGAGGAGGTGGGGCTGGGGGTGTGCAGTGCACAGGGGCTGCAGGTCCTGCCTGGGGGGGACTCAACCCCTCCAGCCTCTGTTTAAAAGCTGCTGGTGGTGTGCAGGTGCTCTGAGGGGCTGTTCTGCTGAGGAGCCCCCAGCACCCAGGGCTGGAGCCGTGCAGAGCTGGCTCTGTGATTCCTGGGGCACAGCTCCAGGAGTGTGGATATGCCCAGAGCAGGGAACTCTTACTGGATGGAGACATGTGCAGAGCAGTCTGCACACCGTGCAGGGCTGTGCTGGGTGCAGAAGGAAGCTGCACTGGCTGCTCCCAGCCCCTGCAGTAAATAATGGAACAGAAGCAAGGTCTCGCTGCCTGCTCGGGTGAGCTGGTGCTGCTCTGCTGACTCCAGCACACTGTGGGATGGCTCCTGCTGGCTTTGGCCCATCCCTTTCCATCACCACCTTTGTTTGGCTTGGGTTCTTTTGTTTGTTTGTTTTGTGTTTTTACTGGACTGCGTAGAGAGAGCGAGTTCTGAGCTGCATCCTCCTGTTTGTCCTCACCGCGTGGTTTCTGTTGATAATGGGAATTGCTCACTTGTTATTTTGAATTTTACATCATGTGAGTGTAGCAGCATGGATGGCTTACTGTGAGGAGAACATCAGCCTCACGTGGGCTCTCTCTTCAGTGTTGTAAGTGTCCAGAATGTTTGGAGTGTATAATCCAAAAACTCTGGTGTGTTGGAGAACATATGCATCACCTTCGTTGGAGATGAACATCTCTGGCAATTCCCTGGCTAGCTCTAGGTTCAGATTCGGCCGACTCAGCTGGAAAAGTCACACTGGACATTTCTCCAGACAAGCTGGATTCCCCCCCATGCCCTTTCTGCATCCCCTGCAGCAGGGTGAGCACCCCAAAGGTGCTCCCATTTCAGTACTGGGGTGCTTTGCACCCATTGTGTTACATCAGCAGCTGCAAGAAGCATGAAACAGTAGAAACCTTGGTCCAATATCATCTGGAGGGAGCACTTTAAAAGTGAGCCTGGCACTGACATCACCACAGGGGTGATTCCAGGCTTTGTCAGTTGTGAAGGAGACCCCAGAGCAGTCTGGAGGTTTTGGGAGCTGGGGCTTCTCTGTTGGGCCACATGGCCCCAGCCCATGGGTCTGGAGGGAATTAGTCATTGATTATAAAATGTGAAAAAGTATTGCTCAGGGAGTGAGCCAAGGTGAGGCTGGGCTGGGCTTTGTCCTGCTGAGGCACATCCTCTGGGTGGAATGAGCCACTCTTGGACTCACTTGTTGGACTCTTCTGTTCTGAGTTCCTGCTGGTGGGAGCAAGGGGGAGGATTCCCAATTTCAGCTAAATAAAGCACATTGCACTGTGGTTCTTAGTCCAGTGCATTTCCAGCGTGGCTGGAGGGTGTTTGAGAGGGAAGGCTCACAGACACTGTGTCTGCAGTGGAAATGTTTGATTTTCATGTCACAGCTCCAACCTGGGGCTCAAACTGCTGCTCCCAGGCTATAAATAGAGGTAACCCCAGAAGAAGCTCAGCAGCTGATGCTCTCTGGTCCTGCTGCCTTCCTGGCAGTGTGTTCACAGCAGCATATTTTTAGCTGTTGCTTTCTCATTATTTACTTTAATTTTTTGCCAGATCTTCTCTCCTTGCCTTGCCAGCTTTCCCTGCTGTTTATCAGCTTTCCAGGACTGTGTCTGGATCCTCCCTCTGTGGAGGGGCAGTGAGGCATCCCAGATAGCAAGCTTGGCTCAGACTCTGCAGCTCTCCCTCCTCTTTCTAGATTTTCTGTTAAGGTATTGGGCTGCCTGGATGAATTTCGTGTTTGCTCCTCATTTTCCCTTTGTGTGAGAGGGGATGAACAGCATTATTATGTATTATTAATGTTGTTAACAGGCAGTGAAGCAACAGCTGTCAGTAAAACCTCCTCCTAACGCTGCCTCCAACACAGAGCAAATCAACTCAGCTTTGCAAAAAGGGTGTGAGGGGTAATTCCAGCTCCCCAGAGAAAACCTGGGAGACAGGGCACACAAACAAATCCTCAGGAAGGTTTGCATTAAAGCCACAGGCTCAGCCAGGGCACGGGTGCTCTGGTGGCTGTGCTGGATGCTCCAAGCCCTGTGTGTGTTTTTCCACTGCAGTGGTTGCTGAAGGAATAGAGCTGAAGGAATAGAGCTGAAGGAATAGAGCTGAAGGAATAGATCTGAAGGAATAAAGCTGAAGGAATAAAGCTGATTTCCTAGATGTGAGCCTGTCCAAGCCTGTAAGCTCCTCGCTCAGCTTCCTCCTGAATGGAGGCTTTGAACATGAAAGGCTGCTTTAACCAGCCCAGCACGGCTGCAGATCTGCATTCCTCAGCCTGCCACCCATCAGGGATAGTTTTCTCTGCTTTTTGAGCAATTCTAAAAGCTGGGTTTCAACACTGCACCTTGCCTGCACACAGGGAGATCGGGGGTGGTGTCTCTCTGGGATGTGACTGCTCTTGCAGCCTGGCTCAACAAGAGCTGTTTAAAAATCTGTTCAGCAGAGGAAATGTGGCTTTTCATTCTTGCTAGCATCCAAAGAAGCAGTAGGCATTTAAAGAGGAGAAAAGAATTAAAGAAAAGATTCAGGGGCTGGGTTTAATAGCAAAAATATGCTTAAAATTTAAAATGCTGGTTATAATGCACAAGTTCCCAGAAGTTTCAGCCCTTGTCCTGCTGTCAGTGATGGCAAGTGGGGCTGGGTGATGGGTGTGGCACCAGCCTGCCCTGTTGCAGTGCAGGTGAAGCTCTGGAGCACACAGGCTGGCTGCTCCTGGCTGTGGGGGGACAGTCCTGGCTCTATTTTGGGCTCTGTGGGGGCAGGCTCTGGGTGGTGCTGCCCATGGGTTCTCCCTGTGTCACCCTTTCCCAGGACCAGCCCTGTGGTTCAACCACATCATGTTGTAGGCACAGAGGTTTTTTGTGTTAGAAAAGGAAAGGGAGAGAGCAAACACACACGTGCATATAAAATATATATAAATATATATACACAAACACACGGTTCTGAACATGAAATGCTTTTTCCATGTCCAGCTGCCAGGCAGCTCTTTTCCCTTCCCTCCCTCTATTCCAGGCCTTACTGGTATGAAAATTTTCCTGCCTTTTTTTTCTTTATATATCTTTATATATCTTTATCTATCTTATATATCTATATGTATCTAATATACCTATATATATATTCTATATATATATCTATATATTTTCTTTCTTTATATATCTATTTTTTAAAAATATTTTTCCTTCTATGATGCACTCTTCTAGCTGACAAAGTTTTTAAGGTTGTGACTCCATTATAAATCACAGTTTAGAGCTGTTTTGCATCTTAAATCGATGCTGTTTTAATCCCTTTGCTTCTTGTCCAACAGATCTGGTGGATGCTGAGAAGATAGCTTAAATAATACAGTTGAATGACATCACCACCCTCAGATCCTGGGGGTTTCTTACCTGTTTGCATGTAGAAATCCTGACCCAAGGTTTCAGGGTTTGGAATAAGCTGAGGAGCTCCTGTGGCTTGGCAGCTGCAGCTTGTGGTGCCTGAGATGATGGACACTGTCCTGGAGCTGGTGTCCATCCTGGACACCATCCTGCTCCCCCAGCAGGACCCCAGGGCTACCAGACCTCCTGGGAATGTCCATACCAGACATCTTAACATTTGGGGGCATTCCAGGGTATAGCATCCCCCCTGAGGTGGTTCACTGCATTTATTGTGGCGACTTTTGTTGAGATAAAAAGTGTAAAAAAACCAGAAACTGATGCACAAATCCATGTGCAATTTCATATTGCTGTGTTTTAGCCAAATGGGAATTCCAAAGAGAATTCAGGTTTTTGCTGAGTGGGAAGTTCTTGCTGTGGCAATTATGATTTTACAAATAGGCAGCTGAGATGGCAGAGAAATTAAACAAGCTGATGATGGATTAGAAATGTTGTTGTAGTCAGCAGTCAGCCTGGAGTCTGGGAGCAGGCAGGCACCTGGCAATTCCCTGGCTGTGGAAGGGGAGGTGCATCCCCTGTCCCACTGCTCTGACCCCCCAGCAGGGCTCCCACACATGGTGTGCTCCAGGATGTGGGTGCAGTCCATCCAGAGAGGAGTGTCTCTAAGAGCAGGATTCGTGCAAATCCTTAAATTCCTGTGCTCTCCTCTCCCAGCAAGGAAACCTGTCTCAGGAATGCTGCACTTCTCTCTAGGATAAAATATCCTGGAGAGAGAGGTGGATGTGAGCGTCCCACATAATGATTTCTAAAGTCCCCTCTGGTGTTTCTGGAAACCCTAAATACATCTGTGGGTTTGGTGTGTTTGAATAATAATGTTTGACATCTTCAGGGAAAGGTGGAGATCTCTCCTCAGGGGATTTTTGGCTAAAATAACGTGTAACTCTCCCTGGATCTGAGAGACGATTGCACAAAGCAGATTCCCAACAGAGCTGTGCCTTGCCAGATGCAGGGTGATAGCAGGGAGGTAACTCCACACTCCACATTCACATGGATTCCTTATTGCACCTTCTTCTTGCTGTAGGAATCACCCGGACCTCCAGCGGGAGACTTCGGCGGCTCAGCGACCAGACAAGCCCCAGTAAGTGTGGGAATTTCTCTTTGAAACCTCCCCATCCAATGAAAAATAAAATAAAAAGGAAAAATGGAGGGAATGCAGGAGGTGACACTCAGAAATCACATGTTCTGCCATGGTTTGAAAGGCAAAGCTTGCTGCTGGTAAATGCAGAGCTCTCTATGCTGGAGAAAGAAAGCAATATATGTAAAAAACAAAATGAAGTATATATTTTTTTTTTATTTTTTTTTAAGCCCCAACAAACTATGAGAGAGAATACAAAATATTCCTTACTGTATAATGGGCCCAGAGACAATAATTAGCAAGCTCCAACCCAACTCAACACAGGGCAACAGAAAGCAGGAGTGGCCTGTGGTTGAAATCCACTTTGGTCATTAGTAGCTCTTTTGGACTCTCCTTAGCTATTATTTTTTATTGGATGTGCAGATTTATGGATTATAAGTGTTTGTGGCTAAATTTACAGCCCTAACTGCAGCTTAATGTTTTGGAAGCTGCTTCTGATTCAGAAGGAAGCAGGTGGGAGGGTTTGTTTTTCTTGCAAAAGGTGTTTCCCAGCCTCAAGAAAGCAGCAGCAGCATTCCCAGTGCTTGTGAGTACTGAGGCTGTGTGCTCTGTGTGTTTGTTTGTGTGTGACGTGCTGGGGCTGCTCAGAGGCTGTCCCTGGAGGCTGTCTGCAAGTGAAAAACGTCACTGTTCTCATCTAAAATACTCCAAGGGAAGCTGAGGCAGCTCAGATCTGGGCTTTTCCTTCTGGTAGCTCCTTTTCCTGGGTGTAGGAGCCCCTCTGATGAGCCTGTGCTGCTCCCTGGTTCAGACCCCTGGGGGAAGCAATGGGCTCCATATCGAGGTGCTTTGTACATCCCAGGCATTATTCTTCATTAGCAGGTGCTTTGTTGCCTCTGAAATCTTCCTTCACGTTTCCTTCTCTGATATCACAGAATCCTAGAATGGTTTGGGTTGGAAGGGACCTTAAAGATCATCTAATTCCAGTCTGGATGACCTCCCCTCACCACTGCTGCCTCATTTCCTCTGCTGCCTGTCCCCTCCCAAACCCCACTCACCTCCTCAGCACCCTGCTCTGACCACAGTTATTTCAGGTTTTATCCTCTCCTGTCCCCTTGCTCTCTCTGTCACTCATTTGCTCCCTCTGGGCTCGATCTGCTGTTTCAATCCATCTTCTCAGCCCTCACATCCTGCCTCAGCTCCCAGATGGACTTACCAAAACAGTGCTTTTCAGCTTTTCCCTCGGCGTGGGTGGCAGCAGAAAGCCACCCTGGGGGTGCCTTCCTGGAGCAGTGACTTCAGTGCCTTGCTGGAAGCAGCCACCAGCACACGTGGGATGGGGATTAGTCACAGATTTCTGCCTGAACGTGCACTTGAACGGCCTGGGAGCTGGGATGCTGCCTGGGCCTCCTCAGCCCTGCTGCCAGCCAGGACAGCTGTGCATGGCACAGCTGGGACACTGTCCTGCTGCTGGCATCTGCAGCTCCACAGCCTCACTCCATCACCAGGGGGAGGATGGAGCCATGGTCAGACCAGGCCATTGCACCCCAAACCCCAAAAATGCATGGAGTGATGACTATTGAGGGGTCTGGGTGTCGTGTGAGTGTTAAAGCTTCACAACAGAGAGAGGCCAGAGCACTGAGCTGCATTTTAGAGCTGATGCTTCAAAACTCGGCCACCAGAGCAGAGCTGGTAGTTCTGAGCTGAAGTGTGTGTTTATCTTGTGCATATGCACAAACAAAGCTGCTGCCTCAGCCCTGGCACCGCCTGCTCTCATGTACAGACATCCCAGGACAGAAGGGGGAATTGCTGCAGCTCCAGAGGGAACTGGGGTGTAGGGAATCCACATTGACAGACACAGCACATTTGTTCAAGCTTGTTTTCCTTAGACTCTAATTATATACTTTTCCACTTTTCTGTTGAGAGACCTTGTAAATTTTAATTTTTTTTTTTCAAGTTAAAAAATCAAATGAGCAGTTCAGTCCTTCAGTTTACATTGCAGTAAATATTTATGACTCCATATAACTGCAGCTCAATTTCCCCTTGTTTCAGGTCCAAATTTTCCCCTCTGCACATCTGGCCTTGCACCCAGAAGCTTTTATTCCTGTGAAAGATAAATTGGGGTTGGGATGACTGAGCAGTGGTTGCAAGTAAAGCGTTGCACAAGGGGCTCACATGCTTTGGGCTCTTTGCCACCCTAAACAAAGGGGTGATGTGCATTTCCATAGCCACCAGCTCCTGGATGCAGAGAGCTCCACAGGCATCCACGTGTTGCCTTGGGGTGTGCAGTGAGGGTAGGAAGCTGCAGAACTGATTTTGACCTCTTTGGGAAACTTCCTTCTGTGACTCAAATGTTCCTGTCCCTCTGAAGAGGTTGTGTGGCCCCAGCACCCCACAGTGCCCTGTGAGCAGCAATTCCAGGGCTTTGGGGTTGGTTTTGTCCAACCCTGCAGTGTAGTCCCAGGTAAACCCCTGGGGGATTCAGAAGTCCCTCTCCAGCTCTCCTGGAGCCCTGTCAGGCACTGGAAGGGCTCTGAGCTCTCCCTGGAGCCTTCTCCAGGTCACCCCCAGCCTGGCTCCAGAGCAGAGGGGCTCCAGCCCCTGGAGCATCTCCTCTGGCCTCTGTCCTGCACTTCACATCCTTCTTGTGTGGATGGCCCCAGAGCTCTGCAGGAAGGGCTCTCAGGAGGGTGGAGTAGAGGGGCAGGATCCCCTCCCTTGACCTGCTGCTCACAATTCTTGCACTGCAGCCCAGGACACGTTTGCCTTTCTGGGCCAGCAGTGCACATTGCTGGGTTTTATGGAGCTCTCATCAACCAACACCCCCAATCCCCCCAAGGGGTAGTCTTGGTCCCTTCTCTGCCCAGCCTGTGCTGGGACTGCCCTGACCCAGGTGCAGGATTCTGCCCTTGGCCCTGCTGAACTTCCTGAGGGTCACAGGGGCCCATCCAGCCTGTCCAGGTCCCTCTGGATGCTGTCCCATCCCTCCAGCGTGTCAGCTGCATGAGTTAGGAATGGGGTGTCAGGGAAGTTACTCCCATTTCATTTTCCTACAGCTCTACCTGATGAATTGGAAGCACAGAAATATTTGCTGACATTTGCCATGTGGAGCAGTGGTGTGTTCCCAGCTCAGCCAGAAAACAGCCCAGAGCAGTTGGAGTGGAAGGAATCGAGATCGTGTTCCTCTCAGGCAGCCAGCTGTGCTCTGCTTTGATTTGTTTCCAGCCTACAACTCAGTTTTTGCTAAAGAGGAAGGAACTTCCCTGGCAAGGGTAGCCCGAGGAGGGGGTCCATGGAAAGGTAGATTTCCTGACTGAGCTAAGCCAGCACATTTCCCTGTGTAGGTGAAGGCAGGGAGGACGGTGCCTTCCAGCCGTGTTTCAGCAGCACTGCTCTGGCCCAGTGCTGTTTGTGGCTCAGGTGCTTTGCTCACCAGAGGTCCCAGAGGGGTGGGAGGGGAGCAGGTGCCTCAGCTTTCCTGTTCAGCCTCTGTGAGGCTGCCTGGAGCAGGGGCAGCCTGCCAGGGCCAGGACAGGCAGGGCTTTTCCATCCCAAAAGCCAGAGCGCAGCGGCCCCGCTTCTACCTCGTCAGCAGCTGGCTGAGGACCAGCCACAGCTCGTCCCAGTGCTTTTTGGAAGTGCAGGGCATAATTTGGAGAGGCAGGAAGTTAAGGCCAGCTCTCTGGGTTGTTAGAAAGGGGCACTCACTGGGACAGCTTGTCCTGTACTGCCTGAATGCTTCTCTTGGATACAAAGTGAGGGGACTCCCATCCAGATGTTGTTTGCACCAGCCCAAGCCCCTTGTTCACCCCTCCTGCTGATGGTGGTAGCTGGGCCAGAAGCCCCAGTGGGTGGAGCAGTGTGGGATGGGGATGCAGGAGAAGTGAGGTGGCTCAAAGGTGCAGATTGTGGTTTGAGCCTGTGAGCTTCTGCTGAGGGCACGAGCTCTAGGACCCCACTGACCCCACTGTCACTGCACTGCCACACTGTCCAGGGCACCCCAGAGGTCTCTGGTACCTGGGATTAACAAAAATTCAAATATTACAGTCTTACTTGAAAATTTCATCAAGACAGGCACAGATAATTCTTGTCTTAATTGGTTTTTCCCTCTAAAAGTTATTGATGTTCCTATTTCATAGCTGGGGAAAACAGCAGCAGAGAACCTGAAAGCTGTGCCTTGAGCACTGCCTGTGAGTCCAGGGATCCTTCCCCTTGGGCACTGAGATGGAAAGGTGTGAGGCCAGGTGGGTGGGAAGCTGAACACACACAGCTGTGGGCACAGTTTAAATTGGCATCATCACTTTAACAGGGACAGCAGGATTTCAGCAGGGCTCACTCATTTGGATTGCTCAAAATTCGTGGTAGATATGACAACAGATCTTGCTGTTTCCACTTCTTGACTTAGTACCTTGCCCTGAGGACCATCTCCTCTCTGTGCCTGGAGTCTGAGAGAAGACAAGTGTAGAAACTGGCTTCTGTGAGGCTGTGGGTTAACCAGAATAGTGGAGATAAACAAAAGGAGTGTCAGGAGCCCGGGGCTCCCCACTGGAGCGTGCCTGATGGCTGTTACATAAGCAAATTCAAAGTGCTATAAAAGCCATTAGGTGTGTGAGGGGCTTTCCCTCAGGGGAGTGCTGTCAGAGCTGTCACACAGACAGTGGGCACTGCCACTCCCAGCACAGCACACACGTGTCAGTGTGGCATCTGAGCACACTGGGGCTGGGAACCTCCTGCACACCTTCAGCTTGTCCTGCACTGTCTGTGCTTCCTGCTGCCCTGGGATCCTGCTGGCAGTGCAGCACCCCGGCTCCAGCAGGACTGGGGGGATGCACGACGTGCACTCTGATGTCAGCATCTCTCTGCTGTGCGGGGAAACGTCCTCAAGCTGCGCCAGGGGTGGTTTAGATGAGATATCAGGAAAAATGTCTTCTTTGGGAGGGTGGTTTGGCGTTGGAACAAGCTGCCCAAGGAAGAGTGGAATTACCATCCCTGGAAATGTTCAGAAGTCGTGTGGGTGTGGCACTCGAGGACAGGGTTTGGTGGTGAACAGGCAGTGCTGGGCTAATGGTTGGACTCAGTGAAGTCTTGGAATTCTTTCCCAACCCTAATTCTGCTGTGATTGTGTGTTCGTAGCACAGAGGTGCCTTTTGCTGTGGTGGAGCAGCTGAGGGGTTAACTGGAGCCTGTGGTTGCAGCCTCATGGCTCTGGATGAGGCTCTCTCATGTCCTCAGATGAGGTCATATGCATTTCTTCGGGCAGCCTCTATTCCCCTTTGTCTGAGGCACCAAACCGGTCACCCCAGCTGCGCAGCTCTCCTGCCAGCGTGTCCCCGTGCTCCCCTCGGGCTCCCTGTGACAAACCCTCCCCTGACACGTGTCCCTCCATCCCACATGGCCTCTCTCCTCGCCAGGGCAGAGCACAGAGGGTGCAGCTTGCTCAGCAGCCAGCCTGGAGAGTCCCCTGTGCAGGCACAGCTCTGGAGCGATCTCAGCTCCGGGCAGCAAGGGGTTAAGGCCAGCAGGCTGCTGCCAGCTCAGGTGTCCTGCAGGGACACACTCAGGGCACTTGTGTAACTGCTGACGGACTCTGAGCTGCTGGCACAGCCCTGCGGGCTCCCGGCAGACTGTGTGACTCACAGGAGGCAGGCAGGCAGTGTGGGCGCCTGAGTGCGCAGCCGGGAGATCCCGGGGTGCTGCTGGGTGCCCTGGGCTGGGTGCTGCTCACAGGGGATGTGCTGAGCGCTGCCTGCTCGTCCTGCTCCCTTGGAACACCTCTGATCCAGCTCCAGCCTCATGCTGGCTCTCACTGAGTCCCAAAGGTGCTGAACACTGCAGGTGAGGAGGAGGATCTCGATGCTTTTCCCACAGCACCTGGCTCTGTGTGCTCTGGTGTGGGGAAAACAGAGGGAAAATTTATATTTAAAATATAAATCAGTGCTTCAGGAATGACCTGGGCTTTAATGTAATGTTTGGGGGCTTCAGCTGCTGACTGTGTTTTAAGATAACAGTTTCCCACACTGGAGAGTGATACAGATTTGTTGATGAGTGCCGACAAGGTCCACAAGGTTCCCCCGAGGAAAGGAAATGGAGAAGTGCAGTGTGGCTCCTCCAGGACAGGAACAGAAGTCCTTGAGCAAGGTTATTTCTCACCCCAGCACCAGACATCTGTGGAGGAAGCCTTGAGAGCCCTTTCAATAGAGCCTGACATCAGGTGCAGCAGAGAGAATGGCAGTGGAGTGTGGGTTTGTCTCATTTGTTTGTCTTCTCTCCTTTTAAAGGATGGAGGAAATTATCCTGAGTTCTCCAGAGTAAAAGAGTGCAGAGAGAGAAATATGTTCATTGTCCATTGTCACCTCTGCCAGCCCAGCCATGTCCTGAGGGCACGGCTGGGCTGGCTCGGGGTGCAGGAGCTGATGGAGGGGCCCTGCTGGGGCTGGTGGCAGTGACAGGACACGCTCCAGCTGAGCTCTCAGTGGCACTGGAGGAGTGGGACAGCTGTGCAAGTGTGTGAGGGCAGCACCTGGCAGGGGAGGCTCTGCCCTCCACCGAGGCAATGGCTGGAAGGAGGAAGGAGGGCTGTGTGCCCTGCCCTGCTCTGTGTGTGCCAGCCCACGGGTGCTGCTGCCTCAGCAGCTGTGTGTGGCCACACTTCTCTCAGCTCACTACACAAGTCTCTCCCTGGTGTTTATTTTCTTCATCTTTTTGCTGCTGAAATGCCAGTTTGCAAATTGCTCCTGGGCATGTTGGCAGGCCAGCTCCTGGCTGCTCAGCTGTCCCTCTTGCCCTCAAAGCCTCATCCCGAGGGCAGAGGCCAATTCTGGAGCCCTGGTGGCCACCACAGCCTCCTCTGAGCCTCCAGGGTGAGTGTGAAGTCTCTCTGCCAAAATTTTGGTAGCCATTAAAGCAGTAAGCGAGGTCTTACAAAAGCACCAGGAGCAAGAGACATTCATGATCTAACTCAGTGGAGCAGTCCTTCTTGGTTTAAATTTTTTGTAGCTTGATTTTTGGTCAAAAGTGCTTTATGATGCTCAGAAGAGCCCAGGCCAGGATGATTCTGCTGCTAAATGAAAATAGGGTCTGCTGCCCAGTTTTGGAGTGTTTTCTTCCCTTCAGTGGATCATCCCTTCTTCAGCAATGGGGACTTGAGGTAAAGGAATATGATGGTTGTGTTGCAGTGCAACAACACAGTGAAAGCCATCAGAGTCCCTTCCTGGGGCTTTCCTAATAGAAACACTGAAAATCCAGGTGTTTGGGATGCACCTGAAGCAGGTAAAACAAACATCTCAGCAGGTTTGTCCCCTGTGGGGTCTGCCCTCCATGCCAAGGAGCTGGTCCAGGAGCAGTGTGGCAGCCCACTCTCCTGTGCTGCCTGTGTGCAAAGTGCCCAGAAATGGTGCAGCTTTTCATCTGCATCAGAGTGCTCAGTGGCCTTGAACCCCACCTCACCTTGTCTTGAGCACTTCCAGGGATGGATCTGGACTCTCTCCAGCAAGTCCATGTCTTCCTGATGTTGAGGATCTCAGAGCCGGGCACAGTGACCCAGCTGGGGTCCCACCCAAGCTGAACAAGTTCAGCAGTGCCCCATGGGGCTCTGCCTTCCCCAGCAGGGAGGAGCCACAGACCTGCAGGTGCGGAGTGACCCCCCCGTTTCGGGCTCTCAAGGGGGGTCAAGAGGGCAAGACTAATGAGAGGGAGGGGTCCAGGAAGGAAAACATCAGCAGAGGATTGTGGAAGAGTTAATATTTATCTGAAACTCCTTCTGCTCTCCCAGGAGGGTGAGGAGTGTCCAGTCCTGCCTCGCCTCTCGCTCTGCCCTGTTAGTTCTTCAGCACAGGAGTGTTAAAGAGCGAGCAGAGAGCCTGGGGAGGAGCACGGGATTTCCAGCAGCTTGAGGCTCTCAGGCAGAGAGAGGAGAGCTCTGACAGGGACTGTCCTTAAAGATAAACCCCTGTGAAACTCGGGCATCATCTCAGGGGCTGTGTAGGGCTGGGGCAGGAGGGGCCATGTGCTGCTGCTGTCACAGCCAGCCCTTGCTGCCACTGCCACCCCAGCTCTGCGTGGTGATGAGCTTTGTGCCCTGGGCTGGGTCTCTGGCTTAGGAAAGGTGGTAACTCAGGAGGAGCTGAGTGATGTGTGTTCCTCTGTGTTGAACAAATCGAGGTTTTCCTAAGAAATAGCCAAGGACTGGCAAAATAGTGCTGGGCAGCACATGTGGAGAGCTGCAGCCCTGGGCAGGGCAGCTCCTTGTCTGCCCAGTGGGAGAGGGGGATGGAGTGAGGAGGCAAAGAACCACCTGGCAAAGAGCACTGAGAGTGGGACTGCCTCCCTTGGAAAGAGGAGCATCTCCTAGGTTTGGCTTCAATTTTTTTTTCTAAATGAAAAGGACAGTTTTAGCCAATGTTTTCTTTCTTCCCCATCATCAAGGCTGATAAAAATGTAAAAGAAAGGTTTTTGAAGCAAACAGTCCATGGAGGCTCAGATACTCTCCTTGCTGGCTTGGTCCAGCCTGGGGGTAAAAGGCATAGAGGGAATATAATTGAGTAACACTTGATTGAGTTGGACCACTTGATTGGACCTGTATTTCCTCCTGTGAAAATGCTTCATTGAACATAATTTGATTTAGGGATGCTGTGCTCTGCCACACTGTCCTCCCAGATATCCAGTGCTGCAGATAACTGAGATAACCTGTAAAAGAAACAGCTGAACCCCCATTTTTCCTGCCTCTCCAGGCCCTGGAGGTGTTTGGCTGCTTCCTGCACCTTTTCCATGCAGCCTGACACTCTGATCCCTGAATGGACTTGCAGCATTCACCCTCTCCAGCTCAGGGCTGGGGCTATGAGGTGATACCTGGCTGATGTGCTAAAACCCTGGTGGAACTGGTCAGCTGTGACCAGGGACGGCACTGAACTAGGCAGAAAAAAAAAAAAAAAAAAAACCAACAAAAAACAAAACAAAACAGCTCTTCTGTCAGGTGAAATTCCCCAGGAATGGAATCCCAGCATAAAACTGGAGAGGCAGACAAGGAACAGCAAATAAGATCAGCCTGAATAGCTGCAGGTGTCTGTGCCACTGGTGACAGTGACAATAGTCCTGAACCCCCTCCTGGGTGCCCTGGGCTCTGTGCCATGGCACAGCCCTGCTCATCCCTGTGCTCATGCACCAAGAGCAGCTCCTGGCCTGGCTGAGGGCTGGCTGTGCTGGGTGAGCCTGGCAGAGATGTGGGAGAGAGAAGGCTCCAGCTGAGCCTGGCAGGGGCTCAGTCAACTTTCCTTTTAGTGATTTCCTTCCTTGCTTTCTCTGCACCTGGCCGTGCTTCCTGCTGGCTGCCACTCATGGCCATGTCCAAACCTGTGAGGGAGCTGTGTGCACCCTGTTCCAGCCCTGTGAGCAGAGCAGGGCTCCTGCTTGGTGTCTGAGCACTGTTTGCAAATGGAACTTGGGGTTGGTTTTGGTTTCCTTAAAGTTGCTCCTGCCTCCTCCCTCTCCTTGTGGCTTTCCCAAAAGTTAGCCCTGGGGAGGTTTGAACTCCAAGAAGGCAGCCCTGGCCAGAGGAGGGAGTTCTCTGTCTCCTTCCTAAAATTTGAGTGTGCTTGACTTCCCCCCATCCTTTAGCAGTACTACTAGAAAATGGATTATACATTTTCTTTCTCTGTATATACTTGTACAATGCACAGACCACTGAACACCCATTTGAGCTGACATTTGAGAAACTTCCCAAAAACGAAGAAAAATGGGGAATTCCCAGCCCTGGAACGTGAGGGTCACTGGAAACACACCTCTGAAGAGAACAAACCCTGATGTTGACATCATCAGCACGGGGTACCCCTCTCTCAATCACAGGCACCCCATTATTTGCCTTTTAACGCTTTGTGAGCATTGCTTCAGAGACACATGACTGCCCCTTTAAAGTGAATCCATTAAAATTTGCATGAACACTTCAGGTCTGAATGAGAGCAGCTACCTGGAGGTTTTGTGCATTTCAAGTTCAATTGCATTAAGCACAGTTTGGCTTCACTTCCCTGAGTGCCTCCTGCAAGGAACAGTGCCTTTATCCTCCCCAGCCACCTGGCTCTTGATGGGTTAAAGTCTGGAGGCTAAAATGCTCGCTGCCCCCATCCCTTCTTCCTTTCCATTCACCTCCTTCCTTTCTCCATCCTTCCCCGGGGTTTTTCCCTTCCTCTCCAGCTCAGGAGCTCGGCCAGGAGGCTGCTTGCTGGAGGCAGTGCAGTGGGGTTTGTGCTCCACGGGGCTGTGCAGCTCCCCCGAGTCCTTGCTTTGTGTTCAGCACCTCTGAGCTCTCGGGCAGGAAACGTGGTTTGAGCCCGTCAGTGGGAAAACATTGCTTATTGTCCCTCCAGTGCCTTGGGCTCTGGCAGCAGGAGCACTGCTAGCAAACAGTGAATGAACAGGATTTGGGAAGGAATCTCAACATCTCTGCCCAGGGAATAACATGCTGGGGGAGAGAGAGACATTGGAGAGAAACTTACCAAAGGACTGTGCTGTCCTGGGGCTGCTCCCAGCCCTGGGGCTCTCTGCTGGGATGTGCAGGGCTGGGCTGGGCTGGGCTGGCCCCACAGCTGGGGGCTGGCTCTGGTCCTCCCTCTGATTTGAGGATTCTGATACTGCATGGGCTGCTGGGCAGGACAAATCCTCAATGTTGAAAAGTGATGCAATGTAAGGCCAGGCTGTCCAAAGCTTTCAGCAGTGCTTGGAGTCTTTCCTTGGGGGTTTCTTCATCCAGCTGGGAAATAACCTGTCCTTCTGCCCATGGCACGAGAGCAGTGCCAGGCTGTGTCACAGCCATCACACTTGGGTGTTTCCATGTGAACTTGTGAGCTTTTTGGGGCCAGAATTGTCACTTGAACCATGCAGATCACACAAGGGTCCTGTCAGCACACCTGGCTGTGGAACAGGCTGTGCCTTCCCTGCCAGCAGTGCCTTGGCATGGGGGTTGAGCCATTTCTTTGCCAGTGCTGGGGATGGAGGCTGTGCCCTTGCATCTGGCTGGGTGATTATCAGTAGGAATCAGTGTGGGATGGCTCGGGAGGGCCGTGCAGGCTGTTTGGCCAGTGGGCAGACCCGTGGGAGGTGCTAATGCCATGTCCCCGCTGCCTGCCCGGGCCGGCGGCCAAGTGCAAGTTTCTGTGCAGGGCAGCCCATCTCTGAATACACATCCCTGCATCCCGCTGGGCAGGCAGCACTGGGGCTGTGCAGGGCAGCTCTGGGCTCTGTAGAGCAGCACTAGGCTCTGTAGGGCAGCACTGGGGCTGTGCAGGGCACCAGGCTCTGTAGGGCAGCACCAGACTCTGTAGGGCAGCTCTGGGCTCTGTAGGGCAACACTGGGCTCTGTAGGGCTGTACCAGGCTCAGCCAGGCAGGCCTGGGCTCTGTAGGGCAGCATTGGGGCTATGCAGGGCACCAGGCTCTGTAGAGCAGCACCAGGCTCTGTAGGGCAGCATTGGGCTCTGTAGGGCTGTACCGGGCTCTGTAGGACAGCACTGGGCTCTGTAGAATTGTACTGGACTGTGCAGGGCTGTACCAGGCTCTGCAGGGCAGCTCCGGGCTCTGTAGGGCAGCACCGGGCTCTGTAGGGCAGGTCTGGGCTCTGTAGGACAGCCCTGGGCTCTGTAGGGCAGCTCTGGGCTCTGTAGGGCAGCACCGGGCTCTGTAGGGCAGCTCTGGGCTCTGTAGGGCAGCACTGGGCTCTGTAGGGCTGTACTGGGCTGTGCAGGGCAGCTCTGGGCTCTGTAGGGCTGTACTGGGCTCTTTAGGGCAGCATTGGTCTCTGTAGGGCTGTACCAGGCTCTGTAGGGCAGCACCGGGCTCTGTAGGGCTGTACCGGGCTGTGCAGGGCAGCTCTGGGCTCTGTAGGGCTGTACTGGGCTCTTTAGGGCAGCTCCGGGCTCTGTAGGGCAGCTCCGGGCTCTATAGGGCAGCACCGGGCTGTGCAGGGCAGTACCAGGCTCCGAAGGGCAGCACCGGGCTC
>JAOTQP010000792.1:3488354-3499535 GCA_026413545.1 Cichladusa arquata
AGGGCTGTACCAGGCTCTGTAGGGCAGCTCCGGGCTCTATAGGGCAGCACCGGGCTGTGCAGGGCTGTACCAGGCTCCGTAGGGCAGCACCGGGCTCTGTAGGGCTGTACTGGGCTCTGTAGGGCAGCACCGGGCTGTGCAGGACTGTACCAGGCTCTGTAGGGCTGCATTGGGCTCTGTAGGGCTGTACCGGGCTCTGTAGGGCAGCACCGGGCTCTGTAGGGCAGCACCGGGCTCTGTAGGGCTGTACCAGGCTCTGTAGGGCAGCTCTGGGCTCTGTAGGGCAGCACCGGGCTCTGTAGGGCTGCATTGGGCTCTGTAGGGCTGTACTGGGCTCTTTAGGGCAGCACCGGGCTCTGTAGGGCAGCTCCGGGCTCTATAGGGCAGCACCGGGCTGTGCAGGGCTGTACCAGGCTCTGTAGGGCTGCTCTGGGCTGTGCAGGGCAGCTCTGGGCTCTGTAGGGCAGCACCGGGCTCTGTAGGGCAGCTCTGGGCTCTCTAGGGCAGCACCGGGCTCTGTAGGGCTGTACAGGGCTCTTCAGGGCTGCTCTGCCCCCCCTGCTCCCCACGCCCTGCCGGGGCATCCCAGCGAGCGAAATCTGCTCTCAAATCCCACCTCAGCTGCGCCGCGACTCCGGGGACAGGACTCGGAGCTCCTGCCCCGGGCAGGGACTTTCACTATCACTTCTGCAGGTCGGAAATCCTGCAGCTGCTCGCTGCCCTGCCGTGGGGAGGAGGCAGGAGCGGGGCCGGGCCGGCGGGGATGCCCCGAGGGGCTCCCCGGGAGCGGGGGACGTGAGCCGGTCCCGCCGGGGAGCAGCAGCAGCAGCCCGTGATGCTGGGCTGGAATGAAGTCAGCCTTCATCAGCCGAATAGTTCATGCATGAATCGAAACTTCAGACCTGGCACAAGGGGGGGGAGCGTGCAGGATCTGCGCTCTTTTAAAATGCTGGAGCCAAGCAAGGAGGAGGGGACAGAGGAAATAGCCGGAGAACAAGGCTGGGGAAGTGGGGAGAGATTTGAGAAGCTGGATGAGTTGTTCGCTCTGTTATTGTGAGGAGCCAAGTTCCTTAGGCATCTCCTGGTGGATATTAAGAGGGAGCTGTGGAGGCTGGAGCGCTCCCCTGGACACTCGCATGCTGTAGCTTTAAGACTGTTTTACAGAGGACTCGGGATTTCCAGTTTTCCTGCGCCTGGTGGAGTATTTCAGGGAGTTACAGGATTTTTCGGGTCATGTACCCCCTTTTCCTCCCTTCTTCCTCCTTTCTCTTTCTCTCTTACTCTTCTTTTTCATTTCAAAGAGACAAAGCTACTTCAGTTTGGAGCACAAACATATGATCAGCACATGGAAATGTGGTAATTTGGATGCATTCATGATTGCAACAGATTGAAGAAATTAGACCAGACAAAGAGCTTTTTTTGGAAGAGGAGGAGGAGGAGGCAAGGCAAGGAGGGAGGGAGAGTGGGGGAAAGAAGGGGACGCCACCGAAAAAAGGGACGGCCGTGACACGCGGATGCTAAATATATCCCGTAGTAATGGAGAGGGACCGGATTTCAGGTAGGCTATTGATCTTTTAATATGTTATATTCTGCCCCTGCCCTCCTACCTTTGCAGCAGCTTCTGTACTTTGAGAAGAGGAACAGCCCCGCTCTGGGTGGATTTCAGCCGACTCCTTTTTTTTAAATTATTTTTTTTTCGCAGTGCTTCTCTTCTGCTTTTTTTTTTTTTTTTTACGCTTTTTTTCCCCCTCTTATTTTTTTTTTTTTCTTTTCTTTTTTTTCCCCCATCCTCCTGAGCCCTGGAGACAGACGGTGATTCCAGCAGAAGCCGGGAGGGGGGCGAAGGGGGAAGCAGGGGGAAGAAGAAACTGCTCTCTAGGTCTGGATTTCATTTGAGCCCCTGTCTCCCCCCTCCGCTCCCATGTGCCGGGGGGATGAATGCTGAGCCTGTGAGCTCAGAGCTGCGAGCGGGGAGAGGCAGGAAAATCGCCCAGCTCTTGGCATGGAGACGCGGTTCTGCTCCGAAGGTTGGCTCCTGGCTCTGTGTGTGTGTGTGTGTGTGTTGTGTGTGTGTTGCGGCGGAGCTTTTCCTGCTTGCCAAAAAGTGTCTTCCCCGGGTTTTTGCCCTCCCATCCTGCGCGTTGCAGGGCTGGCCCCTGCTTTGTGCTGGAGCGCTGCCGTGGGTTTCACCTCGCTGGCCGTGCGTGGGGGGAGAGGCAGAGCAATGAATAACTCCATTTAATTCCCCGATTTCCCCGCAATTCCCGCCCAGTGCTGCATGTCTGAGTGGTTCCCAGAACTGCTCCCAGGCCCACTGAGCTGCTGGGGGTGGCTGTGGCTGTTTGTAGGGACAGGGACAGGGACAGGGACAGGGACAGGGACAGGGACAGGGACAGGGACGGGGACGGGGACAGGGACAGGGACAGGGACAGGGACAGGGACGGGACGGGACAGAGACAGGGACAGGGGCAGGGACAGGGACAGGGACAGGGACAGGGACAGGGACGGGACGGGACAGGGACAGGGACAGGGACAGGGACAGGGACAGGGACAGGCTGCGTGCTGTCCCCTCTGTGCATGGCGGGGTGACCAGGACAAGGCAGGGAAATAGAGCCCAGGCTGGCAGATGCGATGCGTCTCCCTCCTCGCAGGTAGCCCATGGCACAGCTCAGCTCGGCACAGCTCAGCCCAGCCCAGCCCAGCTCAGCCCAGCTCACCCTCCTCTCGTCCTGGGCGTTCCCAGCGGCGCTGGGCATCGGCGCTGGGAGGGAAACCGCAGCGCTGAGAGGAAGCGCTCAAGGCAGGGTGGAGCGAAGCTGTGGCCAGGGGAGGCTGCTCCCACGGCTGCCCTGCTCCAGACCCCCCGTGCCCCATCCAGGGGAGGCTGCTCCCACAGCTGCCCTGCTCCAGACCCTCCGTGCCCCATCCAGGGGAGGCTGCTCCCACAGCTGCCCTGCTCCAGACCCTCCGTGCCCCATCCAGGGAAGGCTGCTCCCACGGCTGCCCTGCTCCAGACCCCCCGTGCCCCATCCGGGGCTGTGCTGGCAGCACCCGGTGCCCCTGGATGGCGATTTACCTGCAGGAGCATCCTGCTCTCTGCAGAGTGCGGGTGGCACCTTCTCATCCCTCTGGCCATCTCTCTTGCTTGTGCTTTCTCCTGTGGTCTGAGCCACTTCAAAGCATTCCTGAGAGCTTTGGTGGGAGTTTCAGCAGCCCGGGGCTTTGGGTTGGAGAGCCTGTGCCACCAGGCAGGGACATGCAGGAGAGAAGGGAGTGAAGGGTTTGATCGCATCCTTGGTGCTGTGCTGGCTCCGCTTGCTCCTCACAGAGGTGCTGGGCAGCTCTGCAAAGGGGCACTGGGGAGAAAGGGACTCCCCTGTGATGCGATCCAGGGCTTTTTGTTCTGAAGGAGCACCAAAGGTGGGGATCTCTCAGCCCTCAGGCTGTACATGGTGCAAGGAGCACAGAGCCCTGCTGGCTGTCACTGCTCCCAGGGCATGCAGCTCACAGAGACCCCAGAGCATCTTTGTGCAAAGGGGCAGGAGCTCTTGCTGATGCCCTGGAGGAATATTTACAAAACAATGTCCCAGTGCATGTGTTTCACTGACCTGGAGCTGCCTTTTCCATGGGTGGCTCCAATGTGGCTGAGCCGTGGGCAGGGATGCAGGGAGGGCACGTGGCTGTGCCTGGTGACCTGTGCCAGGTGGCCATAACTGTGGTGTGTGCCTTCCCCTGAGGAGGCTGCCAGGATGATGAACACAGCTGTTCTGCCCTCACTCAGATGCTGTGAGGGACCTTGGAAACGTTAGTGGTGTTTATGATACATGGCTAGCGTGAAATATGGGATGGGGAAATAGATGGCCTGAAAGTCTGGTCTCTGATCTGCTCCACGGGTCCCTGCTTGAAGGGGTCAGCACAGGCTGGGAAAGCTGGGCCAGTGGAGGGAATGATAAACCGTGTGTGGCAAAACTGTTCTTGGAGAGATTCTGGGCACAGAAGTGACAAATAATGGTTGAAATCCATGATTTTGGGTGTCTTGGGGCCGCGGGCTGTGGCACTGGTGAGGAGAGGAGCAGGGAGCAGAGCTCAGTCCCAGCCAGCAGCACGGCTGGGCCCTGCCTTGGTGACTCACTGAGGGATGGTTTGGATGAAAGCAGATCCGTGCCACGCTGGGGCCGTGTCCCAGTCCCTGCTCTGGCCCTAAACATGCTTCTCATTATTCCTCAGCTGTGGGTGGGAAGAGCTGACTCCTGAGTGAGTGTGGGGCTGCTGGATGGGATGAGGCACTCCAGGGCGGGTGGGAACTGGCCTGGCCTCTTCTTTGAGGTCTGTGTTCCCACAGCTGCTGGGCTGGGCATGTCCCCTGGGGTGTCCTCTGCCCAGAGAGAGCTCGGGCTGTCCTCCCAGAGCCGTGTCCCTGACTCAGGATCCCATCCCAGGGGATGACAAACACCTTGAGCATCAGAGGAAGGCATGGAAGGTGCGAGGTGAGGCTGCAGGTCTGTGCCAGGCTCACTGCCAGCTGTGGGCAGTGCTCTGTAACAAGGTGCCAGTCTCAGGTGATGCCCAGGGGTGCTGGCAGAAGAAACTCAATCTCACAGAACCTGCTTATCTCTTCTAATGCAGTTAACACACTTCTCACACATTTCTGAAGGCTATGAAAGCATGAAAGGCACTGGCTCTGAATGGATTTGTTTGCTGTCGTGCCTCTGCTCTGGTTTTGGGGCTGGGAGCTGTGCTCTGGGCTGTCCCTCGGTGCCAGGTTGTGCTGGTGGCAGTGGCCTGGAGATGGCTCTCCTGTCCTTCCCTAGCGGCTGCTCCCTCTCACTAGCTCAGATCTCTCCACAAAGCTTTAATTGTTATTGCCGCGGGGCCTCTTGCCTCTCCTTAAAAGCCAAGGAAAGGTCTGCAGCTCCCTGGGCAGGGAGGATTTGGTTACTGCCGTGTGGGGTGAGAGGATGGGTGCAGCCCTGATGGGAAAGGATGTCTGAGCCCACAGTGAAATTATTCATGTCACCTTTGAAATTGCACTGGGAAAGCTCATTTTGAGGGTTAACAGATGATGATGAATGTGTGATATAACACCTAACTGCAGTGAGTGGCATGTGTTAGGCAGGGCCAGGCAAGGGGGTGCATAGAAAGAAAATAAAGGGCTCATTAACCCATTGCTGATCACTCTGAATCTTCCAGTTACACCCACTACAGGTATGTTCATGTGTAATATTCTTATTTTGCCATGGTTTTATCCATCATCCTGAGCAGCAGGGACACAGCCCCTGATTGCAGTGTGTGTCTTGCAGGGGCTGGGTAATCACAACAAAACATCTTTGATATTCTCAGAGCTGCCTGGGAAACACCACATGCCTGGGCTGAGAAAGAGGAGAGGAAAGCAGGGGTGCTGTTAGTGATTGCTGGAGATGTGAGGGGATGTGCTCGTTTCTTCATTTTTTTAAAATAAAAGTTAATCTTCTAAAGCTGTATGTCAGGGCAGAGGGGTTGAGGTTGTTTCTGATGACTTCAGCTATTTTTCCTGTCTCATGTTTCTTGGTCTTCCTGTTACTCCTAGGAAATGACACATAAAAGCCTGACATGCCTCTTTTTACTGATTTCTCACAGCCATACACCTTATTTTCCTTTTTCCTCTGGCTTGCAGCACACCACACATGGGACATGAGGCATTTACAGCCTGCATGGTTCCACCTCCTGTCAGATCCCACTGCACTCAGGCAGTGCTGACAGTCCTGGCACTCAGGGACACTTTTCCCACTGTCCTTTAGCCCTCTGTGTGCTGTCAGTGTCCCACTGCTCTGGTGCTGATCCCTGTCTCTTGCTGCAGTGCCCAGCAAAAACCACCTGCACCTTCACCCTATGTGTTCTGCAGCAAGCTGCTGTGGCTGCAGGTTGTGTCTCTGAACAGGAGGTGACTCAGGGAAGGGTCTGGGTCTCAGGGAAGGTTCTGGGTCTCAGGGAAGGTTCTGGGTCTCAGGGAAGGCTCTGGGTCTCAGGGAAGGGTTTTTGGGGGCTCTGTGTCTGCAGAGAGCTCCGTGCTGCTCCCAGCCCCTTTGGCTGCCGCTCCAGCAGACACATTCCCTCAGTTGTCTGAGGCATGTCAAGGTATGAAGCATTATCCATTTCCTGATGTCTGCTCTTAAATCTGCTGGAAATTCTGCTCATCTCCATGAAATATGGCCCCGCTGTGGGGCACAACTCATCTCTGCTCTGACAGGGCAGGTAACGCTGCTGGACACCGCTCTGCTGAACTTGGCCAACCCCAGGGCTGCAGCTCCTTTGCAGATTTTTATTTGCTGGATGACTTGGAGCCTCCCAGCAAGGCGATTCCCATGCTGCTGGGGTGAGGGAGGACATTTCTCATGCGAGTCAGGGCTCTTCCAAGGTCCAGCATACCACAATGCTGAGTAGAAGCAAGTACGTAGTTAGGGAAGTATGTCTGGGTCAACACATGTCTTGTGTTGCCTTAATGATCTCAGAAGCACAAAATCTGTGTCCTGTTGGATTTCCATGCAGTCCTTGCAGCTGTAACTGGTGGACAGAGGGATTTGCTAGAGAGCAGTGGATGCCTCGTGCTGTGAGTGCTGTGTGGCATCATGTGGGCAGCAAGCCCCACGTTAAGAGCATTTGTACCTGAGAAAATGTAGGGAAAACTCCTTGCTCTGCCTCTGATTTCTGTAAGGCCTCAGGAAAAGATGTTTGTGCTGCCATTCCCCTGTGATTTTGGGTGAGGATCTGGTGTTTGGGGCTCTGCTGAAGCTCCCTGTCGTG
Organism: Cichladusa arquata; assembly: GCA_026413545.1. Classification (NCBI taxonomy): domain Eukaryota; kingdom Metazoa; phylum Chordata; class Aves; order Passeriformes; family Muscicapidae; genus Cichladusa; species Cichladusa arquata. The sequence continues at coordinate 3,495,135 of JAOTQP010000792.1, forward strand.
AAGGGGTTGCAGAATTGCAGCTGGAAACTGGGAGCTGTTCTGACACTGCAGTGAGGAGAGTCCCCAAAACAGGGCTGTGAGTGGGATCTGGAGCTGTTCCATGTGGGCTTTGAGTTCTTGGTGGCTGCTCTGGACAGCTGAGGGAGACAGCATCCTTTATGTGTGTGCTTAACCAATATCCACAGACCTTGAGCCATTTTAAAGAAATTCCTTGGATCTATCCATTGTTTTTCCCCAGCAGTGCCTGTTTGCAAGGGCAGCTTCTCTCTTCCTAAGCACCAACACTGAAAACTTAATTTCCCCATGGCTGAGCGGGACATGACTCTCCCTGTCCTCCAGCACTTCAGGCTGCTGTGGTTAAATTCATTTATCCTGTACCCAGGTACTGCTTCCCTGCCACAGGACAACTGAGAGCCTGTGCTGCAGGATGGAGCTGCTGTTTGAGTGCAGGTGAAGGGAAATAGCCCTTCAGTGAAAGGTTTAACAGAGTTTTGGGTTGCTGATGCCAAGAGTGTTGTTAGAGACTTATAAACAGCTCTGGATTGTGGCTTGTGGGGGGAGAATGGGCAGGGGTTTACAGGTGAATAAAATGCATTTGTTTTACAAGCAAATAATCACACAATAAATCTGAGAGTCTATTTTTTCATGGAATGACAGCCCAGGTTGGAAAGGATGCCAAAAGATCACCTGGCCCAGCCTTTTGTGGGAAAGGGAGCCTAAATAAGACTACCTAGCACAATACTCAATTACATCCTGAAAACCTCCAGCAGTGGGGACTCTACCATGTTCCTGGGGAGCTTGTTCCAGCAGCTGATTGCTCTGCCCGTAAAAAATGTCTTTCTTGTATCAAAACAAAGATTTATTTTTTTTCCCTGTGTGAAGTCGGTGCTGCATAAACAGATCTGCATTAATTTTGTGATTACATCATTACCAGGTACCTTATAAACTAAAGTTCTTGAAGCAAATTCTGGTTTCCAGTGAAGCCAGTTTGGCAGGGGATCAGTGGGATTGCTTGGATTGGATGCAGGGGTTGAGGGGGAGCCTGCCATTAGCTCTGCAGCATCTCCAGGTTGCAGCTTTGGCCATGATGTAACTCCAGGCTGTGGAAATAATGGTGGGTTTGCATTTCACTGCTGCCTGCTCAGTCTGGAAAATTAAACCATGTTATCAAGACAACCCAAGTTTGGTCTCTGGCACATTGGAGCAAACAAATACTCATAATTTTTGTTTCTTTTGTTGTTTTTTGTTGTCTGATTTTTTCCATAATCCCATTGGGTCAAGGCACAGAGGTGTGGGCACCCTCTGGTGTGGCTGCTCATGAAGGAGTTGGTCCATATATTCTGAAATTACTCTCCCTGACTCCCCCAAAGCTGGGTTCTCTCTCCAGAGCTTCCCAACCTGTTGATGCCAGCAGCCCACCCCCTGCCAGCTGGCACTGCCTGCCTGCATGGAGCACTTTCTCCTCTCCTTCCCAAGGCTGCAGGATGTGGCTTCTTTATTAGTTTCAGCTGCTTTTTTCTTTCCAGGGTTTTGTGCTTCCATGTCTTGGTCATGGTGACAGAGGGGCCTTGGTGTCACAGGACTTGCTGATAAGCAGAGAAGCTGACAGGAGGGGTTTGGAGGGCAGGGGTGGGTGCTGGGTGTTCTCTGGGTGTTTTCTGGGTCTCTGATCCCTGGCAGTGCAGGGAGCATCAGACCTGCCCAGCACACACAGGATGGGGTGACCCAGGTTGGCTGGAGCAGCTCTGATGCAGCCAGAGCCTCTGTCAGGAGCAGTTGTGTGTTTGGATCCATCTGGGTGGTGTAGGGGGACAAATGGAGAGTTAAAACCCTGAGCTGGCAGGAAGGCTTGTTTTGAGGGACACCCATGAAGCTGAAGAGCAGCTCCTGGGGAGCTGAGTGGTGTGAAGCTGCAGGCTGGGGAGCTTGGATCAGGACCTGAACCCAGGATTTGGGTCCAGGGACAGTTTCTGCTTTACCTGGGAGAAAAAGAAGGAAGGAAAAGAACCTGCAGGTAACAGCTGTGTTGGGCAGGCACATCTTGGTGTGGGTAAGGCTGGTTTTGGTGCCTGGGTCTGGGATTTTGTCCCTGTGCTGCTGATTTTGGGTGAGCTACTGCAAGTCATGAACTCCCTCTGTTTTGGTGCTTCTGAGATTCTGGCTTGGACTTTAGTTTTGAGCAGGTCCCTGTTGGCGTCTGGGGAGCAGTGTGAGGGTCTGTGTCTCTGCACCTTCCTCAGGAGCTCCTGGGGCTGCCTGGCCATGAGCTGCTGTGGCTGCTGACCCCTGGCTCTCCCCAGGCTGTAAGCAAAGAACTTTCCAGACCTTCTCCTGCAGAGCACTGTACTGCCCTGCCTGGGGGGAGTCAAGGCTTGGGAGGCTCATCCCAGCCCAGGGCTGCTGTCCTGCCCACAGGTGTTCTGTGTGGCTCTCTGTCCCTGCTGCTGCTGTGACACTGCTGCAGGGAGCCCAGCTCTGGGCAGAGGGGTTGGGTGATGATTGCTCTGTGTAGCTGGAGGCAAGGTCCTGACGATTTTACATGAACCCTGTGGTGTCTCTTTACAAGGTGACTGGTAAAGAGTCGATTGCCTGGGGTTGCACAGGACATCAGCCTCAGATCTCCCATTTTCCAGCCCAGAGATCTGTTTCCTTGACAACACCATGTGTGAAGAGGTTTTTCCTGCTGCTTCACCCGACCTTTTCAAACCTATACCCCCTAAAGAACATCCCGAAATTCTTGCTGCTTTTTTAGCACATACATGGGGGGTGATCCCTGCATGAGAAACACCTTGGTTGGCTTCAGTACCCACCGGGATGCCTCTAGGAAATCTGTCCCATCTCAGGGGACTGAGACCCCCGGCTGACCCTCTGGGATTGATGCCTTAAGATTTTAGCTTTTATATTTTTCTGATCCTGTACTGCATTAGTGCATAGCTCTGAACTCCATACAGAGTGTTAGCAAGCTCTCTTCACATTTTGCTCAGACAAAACAATCCTTCCAGGCCTGAGAACCCAAAAAAGTATTAACAAAAGTGAACTGGGGGGGAACAAACTGGGGGAATATGACTTCATTACCTGAAGCTGTAATTGGAGAATTAACTCCTGATATGTAAATGGACCAAATTTCTATGTCTGAAAAACTCGTGACAATTGTCCATCTTGGGTGTAGTCTCTGTGAGGCTTTCAGCTGCTCCAGGTGTATGTGTTGAAGACCTTTAATAAATCCCCACTTTATCCCCTTACCTCTGTCCAGCCTCTGTTCCAGGCAGCCACTCCAAGGCATCAGGGCCCCCCTGCCCTTCAGCAGCTGCATCCCACAGCCTCATCCAGCGCTTTCCAGGGCTGAAGGATGATGTGTCAGCATCCCCCAGGCTTTGGCCATCACCTCTTTGACTCACGGGTCTGTCACTGCCCTGACTCATCTTCATCCCCGGGGATGTGGGGCTGGGAGTGGGGTACCAGGGGCCAGGGGGGTGACAGCTGGTGGGACAGGGGAGCTCTGGGGGCTGGAGATGTCCCTGGAGCACCCCGGGGGTGGAGGGATGAGCTGGGCACTGCCACTGCCCTGCCCAGCCCCAGGAGCTGCCAGGGCTGCCCACAATCCCTGCTCCAGCCTCTCCCTGCCCACACCTGCATCACTTCTCCCCTGTCCCAGGGATGTCCCTTCACCCTCTAGGGCCACTTAATTTCACTTCTGAAAGGTTGTATCTGGCTGTAAAAGGCAAATAACTGCTGAGGTTTAGAGCCGAGGACAGTAAATTCTGATTTATGTCCTTACAGGGAGGGTTTTATTCAGTAAAAAGGACAATGTTTATCACTATGGTGCTAAAAGCATAGGGGTGCCCCTCTCCTAAAAGCATCAGGGCTCCCCTGTCTGAACAGATTTGCTTTTTGGCACAGCTTTTATTTACTAGTGAGTCAGGATTTAAGCAGCAGCAGGAGGGAATGATCTCGTGGCACTTTAAAGCAGGGCTGTTGGACTCCTCTTCCTGCCCTTCCCCGAATCGCTCTGTGCCCTTGAGTAAATCATTTAGCACGTGTGCTCTCACTTCCTAGATGGAAAATGAGGTGGATATTTCCGCTTTTCCTGGCACTTCAGGACCTGCTGCTGGGCAGCTGGGAGGGATTTGTGGTGATAAAGCTGGGAATTTGACCCTTGGATGTGTCAGCACCCCCACACAGGGCTGGGATGAGGCTCCCTCCGGGCTGTGGGCAGTGCTGCTGCTCATTTGAGATTGGGGCTGGGCTGGAGGTGGGCATCAGGAGCTGCTCCCACTGGATGTGTCTCTGCTGGGGGCCAAAGAGCAAGAACTCGTTATTTCTATTCCATTCTATTCTATTCTATTCTATTCTATTCTATTCTATTCTATTCTATTCTATTCTATTCTATTCTATTCTATT
>JAOTQP010000792.1:3499635-3517128 GCA_026413545.1 Cichladusa arquata
CTATTCTATTCTATTCTATTCTATTCTATTCTATTCTATTCTATTCTATCCTATCCTACCCATTTATTATTCTCTGCTGGCAGTGTCCATTCCTCAGGCACTGAAGGCATGGCTGGCACAGGCAGAACTTCCTCTGGGGAGATGCTGGTGCTGCCAGGGCTGTGCTCACAGCCACAGCACCACTCACCACTGGCTGATATGTCCCTTCCCTGCCCTCTCATCATCAAGAACCATCTGATCTCCTCTGTTCCCTGGGGAGATGGAAGAGCACACAAAGCTGGTCATCCCTTCCCTGCCCTTTTCTGCTGAAGTTTTTGAACTTTGCTCTCTCTTCCCCTGGAGATGAGGGTGATCCTGTAGGGCCCTACCATTTCCCCTGGTTCTCCCTCCCCAACCCTGAAACATTTCATTTTGCTTAATTGTTTTCTTTCCACCTGTGGCTTTTCTTGGCTCTGTAGAGTGACAAGGCTGGAGCTGCCACTCCAGGAACACTCACCAAGAGGGTTAGTGTTTAACTGTTCCCAGATTTATCAAGATAGAGGCAAAGCAGGCAACCTTGAGAGCAGATAAGCTGTTGGGCCATGAAGAGGGCTTCAGCACCTAAAATATTTCCCAGTTCTCCCCTTTCTTGCATTCTTTGATCCATTCAAGTGGAGAACTGGTCAAACCTGACTTTAGCTGCCTGGCAAGCCCTGGCTGAACTCTGTATTGACAGCTGCTCCTCAGGGAAGGGAGCCTGTTTGGAAACCACTGAGGTTGGTGAGCTGTTGGTTGTTTTGGGGTAGGTTTTTTTCCCAGAAAATATGAGAAGTTCCCAGTGGGTGGAGAGGGAAAGTGAACTGTGAAATTGTGAGTCTCGTGCTCTCTGTTGAAACACACCCTGGGGAAGGCACATCCTCCATAAACAGCAGTGCTGGCCACGGACCAGGAAACTCTTCCCCCCCACTCCCCTCTGCACAGAGCTGAGTGCTGGAGGTGCTGTTTCCATCCAGTCCTGGATCCTGTTCTGCACCTCCTCAGCCCTGGAGACACCCACTGCAGAAGCCTGTTGAAGGGCAGGCTGTCTCTCTCCCTTTGCTCACCAGTTTGCTGCAGTGACTGATGCTGCTGGTGTTCAGTAGCTGTTTGTGGCAGTACCTGGGCTCTGTGCTGGGGTGCTGTGCTGGCTGTGCTCTGAGGCTGTGGGGGATATTCCCAAATCTCACGTGGTGCCCTGAGCACTGGTGGAGCTGTGTGGTTTGGATCCTGCCCCTGGCCTTGCTCCAAAATGATACAGAAGAGGTTGTGTCGTGGCACTGGTCTTTTCTTGCTGTGGGTACACCTGTGCACCAGGGCTGTGCAGCAGCTGGGCTGCTCAAACTGCTCTTCATCTCATGGGAGATGCCCAGATTGGGTAAAACCCACATCTGGTGTCCTCTACTCACCTCTGTCACAGCTCCTTGTTCACCCCAGACTGCTCAGAGAGTGGCCCTTTGTCTGCAGCTGGAGAGGAAACTTTATCTTGCCCTGCACCAGGGCAGAAGGTGGCAGCCAGAGGCACAAGGGGATACTTGACAGTGGGTGATGCAGAGCTGGTTTGGTTGTGGGGGCTGCAGGGCTGCCAGAGAGCTGTGGGAATCACACAAGTGCTGTAGGCCTGCAGGCAGAAAAGGTATTTTGGAAAAAGGGCCTCAGAGGCAGCAGGAGGGGCATCAGGAGGGTTCGAGCAGCAAGGGTGGGGTCTCAGCCTGAGCTCTGCCTCTCTTGGCTCCTTGCCTTCCTCCCCCTCCTCTCTCTGTGTGCATTTCCCAGTGCAGGCCAGCAGAGACCCGAGCCCTGCTCTGTCTCTGGTAAAGCTCAGCTTTGTCTGCTCGCCCAAAATCTGCTCCTCTGCCAGATCCTGAGTGTGCTCTGTCCCTAGAAGAGTCCAAGGCCAGGTTGGACAGGGCTAGGGATATTGGAAGGTGTCCCTGCCCATGGCAGAGGGGCTGAAACAAGCTGATCTTCAAGGTCCCTTCAACCCAAACCATTCTGTGATAACAAGAAAAGGTTTGTTTAGCTGTGTGTTGCTCACAGAGAGATGTGAATCCAAACAATGGGCTGACAGCAGGGCACCCATTTTCCTGCATTGAAGGATTCACCCTAGAGCACTAATTATCCATCAGACCCAAGCATCTGCTCCTTCTCTTTGCCAGCCCCTCTGGTACAAGGCTGCAGGTTGCTCTGGTGGCTGTCAGTGCCCTCTTTCTGCTGGAGCCCCTCTGTGCCCTGGCAGCAGTGAACACTGCCCAGCACAAATCGTGGGAAATCCAGTTCTGTGTTGGACACACTGTTCAAAGGCACCTTGGCTGTGCCAGGACATTCTGCTGACAGATTTCCCCACAAAGTAAAAAGTTGTAGCTGTTGACTCACGAGTGCATCTGAAGTGTCAGCTTTTCCTGTCAAACTCCACTGGGCTGGCTTCAAACCCAGTGTGAACCCAGGGATAGCTTCAGGGGGCAGAGGTTGCCTGAACTTTGGCAGAAGTTCATGTTGTGTTTTGGGTTTGAAATTCAGGTTGCTGCTTCTCCCTGCCTCCCTTCAGGTGGGAATGCACAATCTTCTTGCAGCTGGGAAGGACCAGCAGAAGCAGGAGTGTTCCCTGATTGCCTCTGGCCATCTGGGAGAAGCTGTTTGAGTTAATTGAACTGTCTCTCATGCTTCCTTCTCTGCTTAAATATTAAACAGGAATTGCATTGAACTGTGGAGGTCAGCAGTGTCTGGGGCTGTGTAGAGTGTGGTAATCTGTGTGAGGATGGTGAAGATGAGGTGTGGAGGCATCACCTCCATCTCAAACCCAGGTGCCACTCCCACCTCTGCCTGTCCAAGATCCTCGGCTCCCCATGACTCTCGACTTTTTCCCTCCAGGTTCTTTAGATGTTGACTCCCAGGTGCCTGACTTGCTCTTTGGATGCTTTTAGTACTTTTCTCATTGTTAAGAAAGTTAATTAACATCAGGAGCTGCCAATATTTGCAAAGCTGCTTTCCAAGGAAGACTGCTGCTCACAAATGAGATTTTCTTTTTTTCAAGCAAATATGTCAGATCATCAAAACAACCCATCAAAAACATTCCCTTCATAGCCCTCTCATTGGTATTGCATGCACTTAAGCAATAAAGCCAGGCTGCTTTTCAGTCCTGTTACTGGCTTGGCAAAGGAACTGGCTCTAAAAACAATAAAGAGAAACCAACAGCAATGAACAAACCTGGTGTTTTCCAGCAGAGGTGCAGAATTGGCTCTGTGGGGAACTGGTCTCTCAGGAAGTGCTGGAAGTGGCCACTTGCATTTAACACCGCTCTCATCAGCTGCATCTGCCGTGAGCAGGAACACCTTGCATTGCAAGGACTCTGCTATTTTCCATTCCATAGGAAGCTGCCCTTTGATGATTCTGAGTGGAGGGCAGAGCTGGGGCTGACGTGGCTGTCAGGGCTGCACCAGCTCCCGCAGCTGAGCGTGTTCCCGGCGATCCTGCTGCGCTCGGCGCTTTCCGAGGTTACACAAACATCCTTCCCTCGTGTGTGAGCCCGGGACATGCAGCCTGCAAGCTGCTGACAGGCCCCTGCCAGAGGCAGAGCTGCCCCAGGAGCTTTGGCAGCTCTGTGGGGTTGGGAGGGATGGGCAGAGCGAGGCCATGGGATCCCACCGTGGGGTGTGGGGTGGCTTTGGGCCATCCCAGTGCCCACTGCTGCTGCTGGAGATGTTGGAGCTGACCCACACACAGCAGGGTCATCTCGAGGAGTTTGGATCTGCCTGTGTGGCTGCACCTGAGCCTGTCACCTCCCCAGTGCCCTCCTGCAGATGTGACTTCCCAGCAGTTCAGGATGCTGCGCTCCCGCCCCACCACAATCGGGTTTTTCTCCCAAGGAAGGCGTAGGAGTGGAGGTTTATCTCTGAACTGGCAGGCAAAGGAGGATGCCACACCTCTGGGAGCTTCTGGGGCTGGGTGGAGCTGGAAAGGGGAGCAGCAGGACATGGGCTTTGAGGAGCTGCAGTTCACGGGCTTGCCCTGAAGCCAAGGCACTCTGAGATTTCCAGGTCCCTCGGGGAAGGAGAGTAGCAATAAATCTGGATGATGTGTGACAGGGCCTGGCCCTCTGAGTGATTTCTGACACTCTTCTGATTACAGCAACAGGCTGTAATCCACAGGGATTTCCTTGGCTCCAGAGCTGAGGCAGCACTCACTGAGTGGGCTTGGCTGTGAGCAGCTCCCAGCTCTGGGTGTGAGGGTCAGAGGCAAAGGAAGCAGAGGCACAGTTAACACACAGTGGGGCCCTTTCAGTGCCAGGATGGAAGATTTTGTTGTCCTCAAAACTGAGGTCTGGGTAGCTTGATGGCTGTTCCTGTGGGATCTTCCAGTGCTGCTCCAGGAGAGCTGCTCAGCTCCCTCAGGAGATACTCCAAAGGGCAGGCCAAGGATATCCTGTAAATGCTGAAAGCCTGCTGGGTCTGGAAATTCATCCTTGTGTGGCTGGTGTGGGCTGGGGGAGCCCTTGTGATAGAGGACAGATACAGACATCCAGTCTGTCTTTGGATGTGGTTGAAAGACAGAGTTATCGTCATGGAGCAGATCAGGAGCGGTGATAAGATGCAAAGAGGTCCTTGTCTTTGGGGTGGGAAACCTTTCTGGAAGCTCCAGACCGTGTGGAACACATAGAATTGTGTCTGGCTTGGGGTGTTTCTCCCTGGAAGATGCCCAGTTCATCCCCAGTAACCATCCTTCTGCTGCATATTTTGAACCCCAGTCAGCCCTTCCCAGGCAAAGCCCAGGCTGTGCCACACTGTGGAGAGCCTGTGGCTGATTCCTTATAAGATGAGGGGTTTATTTTACTTTGTTCCTTTGTCAGAGGCTGTGGTTTCTTCCTTCTAAGGTGAGGGGTTTATTTTGCTTCATTCCTTTGACAGCCTTCCTTGAGTTTTGCCAGCTCTTCTCTCTGTCAGCCTGCAAGACCTAGAAGGAAACCACTGTCTTCAAAATGGTTTTTTAAGGCCTAATTCAGGAAAATAAAGAGAATTGCTTGAGAGTGCCACTCTGCCTGTGAGTGAGGCATTGCTGGGGGTGTGTGAGCAGTGTCACCCTGCCTGTTCTCAGCATGGGGATGGGGTGTCTTCACATTCTCCAGTCTGCAAATGCTGCACACATCTGGCACGAGAGAACTGGGCTGGACTATTTGCCATCTTTAGCAACTGGAAACAATCCAGCCTGCCAGTTCCTGCAAAGCTCATCCTGTGGTTTGGTGGATAATACTGATCCTTGTTCAACTCCCACGCTTCAGTGCCTTGTCAGAGGGTAGGGAAGGCTCTGCAGAGCTTGTGCTGTGCTGGGACCCCAGCTCACCACTGTGGAAGGCAGCACGAACATTCATTGTGCCTGAGGTGCTTGTTCCAGTCTTAATGAAATGTTTTTGGTGACACAGGGATGACTCTGGGGTGGTGGCAGGTGGTCAGCAGGTGTGAGGGATGCAGGGTGGCAGCAGGAGCTGAGGGGGCTGTTCCTGTGAGCTCCAGGGATGTCTTCACGAGTGCATTTCCAGGAGTTTGACTCGTGCTGCCATTGCCTGACGAGGGTTTCGTGTCAGTGTCCCCTGCAGCTGGGAGATGGCTGCAGGCAGTGCGTGCCTGGCTGAGCTCAGGGACCAGGAGCTGCACAAACCTGCCTTTTCTCAAGCAATCAGCCAAGCTGCTGAGCGACACAAATCAGAGTGACAGCCACATCGAGGCAGATCTGCCAGGAATGGGCACGCAGGCTTTATTCTGGGACTGCACCAACGTGACCAAAGGTGAATCCAAGTGTCCCAAATCCTCAGCAGGCCAAGGATGCTCTGATCCTGTGGCTGGTGAGGCTGTTTCCTGCCCACAGAGCTGGGACAGCCCCTCTGAGAGGTGCAGAGGGGCAGGAAAGTTTCTGTGAGCAAGAGGTGCCGTTGAGTTTTGGTGCTAAATTGTCCCCCAGCCTCTCTGCCCAGGGCACAGATGTGTCCCCTGGATGGGCTGTACAGGACTTTGAGCAACATTATCTAACTGAAAACCAGATGTTTGTTGCAGAGAGTTGGACTAGATGGGTTTCAAAGGTCCCTCCAGCCCCACCATCCCCTGGCTCCATGGTATGGCACAGAAATGGATCTTCTTGTCTAAGAGCTGGTTTGAGATGAGCCCCATCAAAGCTGCTCACCCTGGAGCTTTCCCCCACCTCTGACTGAGGGTGCTGGGGCTGCTGGCACCCCTGGGCTCTGAGGGAGGTGTTTGATGAGGGCAGGGAGGAGGTTTCACCGCAGGGCAGGACAGCACAGAGCAGAGAGGGGTTTGTGAGCGAGCCCTGCGCTCCTGCCTCACTCAAACCCTGGAAGGACAGAGGAGGTGAGCAGGTTTTGGTATGGCTGTGGCTGGCAGCAGGCACAGATCATGGATTAAACATGTGCATGGCAAGAAAGGGGCTTTCTTGAGGCAGACAGAGCCCTGCTGTTGCTGTGCAGCCCTGCTCCTCCCAGCCCCATGCTAACAGCATTATCAGTGTGTTTATACCGAGCTTGGCTGCAAAGTGCCTCATCAGCCCCAAGTTTTCTCAAGCTAGTCTGTAGCTTTGCTAAATACTCCTTTTATTGTGCTGCCAGGGGCTGTCCCAGAGGCCAGCAGAGGAGGTGGCCTGTTTGGCCACACTGATATCTGGACCGGAGATTGAATTCCCGCATGTCTTAAATCTGTCTCCAGACTGGCAAGCCACCAAGGGGGCATCTCTTTCTCCAACTAATTGGCTGTTTATGTGCAAATTGGCCTCTGGCTGCTTCCAGGAGGCCTGGCCTAGCAGAGCTGCGGGAGAGCTGGGCTGTGCAGGGGATGGTGACAGGGACAGCCCAGCGCTGCTCCTGGGGGCAGCACTGCTGGCTCTGAGCGGTGCCCAGGGCTGCTCTGGGCTGTTAGCACTTCTCTCAGGGCAGGCATTGCTGACTGGCCTCCAGCTGGCAGGAGATGCTGTCCCAAGCTCCAAGCAGGCGCTGTGCAGAGGGTTTGTTTGGAAAGCACCTCCTGAGGTGGAGCCCAGCAGAGGAGATGCCCTTGGCTGGGGTGCGCACACCTGTGCCTGGAGCACACAGTGTCCCTGCAGTGGCTGGGTCCTTCTTGCAGAGGGTGTTGCTGATGAGCCAAGGCACGTGTTTCTGCAGGACAGTGCTCCCCAGGGCCCTCAGCCCTGGAAGGAGGCAGCAGGGCAGTTTTATTTGTCTGACATGAATGTTGTCTGGTTGTTGAACCAACAAAACTGGGGGTTCTGTGGTGCAGGGTTTTTTTCTGGAGAAGGAAATTATTCCAGGACAGAGCCCAGGTGTGGCAGTTTATTCCCTTGTGTCAAGATAAACCTGGCTGTGTTGGTCTGACTGTGAGTACTTGTGTGGGAATAACAACATCCCCTGAGTTTATAGACACTGGCAGTCCCTGCTGAATGAGAAAGGCTGATGCCTAATGCATCCAGCTCTTTCCTCCTGTCATTCCTTTATAAGGAAAAACATTTCAGATTTAGTTTCTACCTTATTTTAACTTCTCGTAAAAGAGGGCAGTTTACTTCTCCTGGTGGAACATCAAGTCCAATACTCCCTGACCTGGTGTGGTTATTATGGGCACTTGGTAAGATGAAGAAATAAAAAAAGGCAGCATGGTAATGCTGAGTTCATCAGAGGGTGATGGGGTGGCAAGTGGTGCCTGCAGTCTGGGGATGACAGAAGATGTAACACAGGACTTTCTTGTGGCTTGGCGTGGTGTGATGGCACCGACCACATCTCCTTGGAAAGGAGAGTTTGCCCTGTTCCCCTTCCCCTGCTGGGCTTGGCCATGGGGGTTTATGGGCACAAAAAAGATGGGCAGTGTGGGGCTGAGAGAGAGCCCAGCCCTGGCTGTCACTGCAGAGGAGCAGGGCCAGCTCTGCTCCTTCAGGACACTGGAGCTCTGCTGTGCTCATTTGGGAACACGAGTGGCAGAGCTGATTGCCCAGCAGCTGCTGCCAGGTGTTTGTGTCACTGCCCCAGGCAGGGCTGTGTCCCATGGCCAGGGCAGCTCAGGGCTCTTTGCCCTGTTCCAGACCCCAAACTCAGCCCATCCCAGGCTTTTACTGCTTCTTGGGGGGTTGCCAGTGGGGAGTTTCTCTCCCCTTGCACTGCTTGCTGGAAATCTCCCCTCTCCCTGCTGGCTTGGTGCCCTCTCTCTCTGCCCCCAGTGTGCTCACGGGCCTCTTTCCCATTTAGGGAAAGGCTGCATGGCTCCTGCTTTTGGCCTGCCTGCAGCACATCTCCCTGTTGGTTTTTTTCTATTTTTTCCAATCCTCTTTTGTCTCTGGAGGCTGGAATCCCCGGAGTCCCCAGCGTGTGCCAGCTGTGGCTCCTGGCAAGCTGCACTGGGGCAGGTTGGAGGGGGAAGCCCAGGTGTTGTCCTGCTCAGGGTGAGGCTGGGTGTGTGAGAGGCTGTTCCAGCAGACAGGGTGAGCCTGGGGGGGTGGTGACAGCATCACTTCTCTCCTGCAGCCATGATTTAATCTCAGCAGGAACAAGCACCCTGCAGTGGGGAAGCCTCAGGCAGGGTCTGGGGCAGCAGGGCTGAGCAGGGGAAAGGCAGAGGCAGCTGAAGGAAATTCCCCTAAAAACGTTGACTCACTGGGTTTTTTTATTTACTCCAGATTTTTTAATCAGCTGAGAAACTTCTGCATCTGTAGAAGATGCCGAGTAGGCAGTGCTGGGAATCTGCAAAATGGATTGAGGAACAAAAACTGGAGTGCTGTGGTTGGAGGGGGCTCTGCCATTCCCCTTGCCATGCTTTTCCAGCAGGAGAGGCAACTCCAGTCTGATCTCCTGGGCTGCTCCTGTATTTGGGATGGATCCCTTGAACCCACAGCTCAGAGTTGTTTCTTTAGTGGTGTCCAGCACAGCTTGGCTCCATCCATCACTGGATCCTGCTGGGATTATCCTGGGATCTGGTTAGTGGGGGTTACCTTGGATGTGTCTGGGATTATCCTGGGATCTGGTTAGTGGGGGTTACCTTGGATGTGTCTGGGATTATCCTGGGATCTGGTTAGTGGAGGTTAGCTTGGATGTGTTTAGTGCAAGTCTGATAGAGCTGTAATAGACTTTTCAAGAGGATGGTTTAATGAGATGTAACAGCCAAGGCAGACCCTGCCCATGCTGGCTCTCTTTCCCATTTGCACTCCTTGAGCCCAGCAGTTTAAAAACACCAATCCTGCCTAATTTTATGTGTGCCTGTGTTAGACTGGCCAAGCTCTCTGAAGCAGCAGTGGTGGAGCTGAGGATGTTTTCCCTGGCATCCCCATTCCCACCTGCATGGGGACACCCCATGGACCTTGTCAGCAATTCCTGTCCTCTTGTGCACCTTTCCCATCCCTGTGTGGTGGAGCTGGAGCAAAGGGAAGCCACCAGTGGTACTGTGTGGGTGCTGATGATCACACCTCAGCATCCCCATTGGTGCTTTTGCTGCCAAAACCTTTAAAAGGAAAGGAAAATTGTGTTCATTCTTCCTCTCCTTCCTCTCCCCCTGCCCTTGTGTCCTCCTCCTGCTGTGCAGTGAGCTCCCACACTGTGTCCATGCTGCCCAGAGGAAGCTGAGTGGGTGTGGGGCTGTGGCTCCATCTGGGAATTGTTCTTATCAAACTGCTTTATGTCAGAAATGAATAATAATAATAAAACCTCTGATGGCAAGCAGGGAGATCAGGAGGTACAGCTGCTCCTGAGGCCTGACCTGCAGCTTGTGGTGCTTCCTGAGCCTTTGCAGGGAGTTTTGGGGTCTTTTTGCTGCAGCAGATTTTGCTGCATGCCTGGAATATCTCGGAGGAGCTGGGAGAAACAACTGGGGGCTGGCACGGGGAGCACGAGCTGCTGGAAATGGCAGGGGAGAAGCACAAGAAAAGCAAGTTTCCTGCCATGAGGCTGGTGTATTTATGACTGGAAAGTTTTGGGTTGAAAAGGTCGTGAGCAGATGGCTGAGGGAGCAGCAGGGGCTGCAGGAGGAGAATTCCCAGCCCTGCAGTGGGGTTGGGAGGGTGCCGTGGGTCTGGTGGATGGGAGAGGCACGGGCAGCACTGCAGGGGTGCAGGGCAGTGCCCTGGGCAGCTGGGATGTGTGGGGAGGCAGGGTGCAGTGGGGTTTGTGCCCTGGGGCTGCAGAGGGGCTGGGCTGTGCCTCCTCCCCTTGCTGTGCAGGGATGGAGTTTGCAGCCCTGCCTGGGTCACCACGTGGGAATGAAACATGCACATCTGGAGGTGGAGTGCACGCATGCAGAGCTGCCAGTTTATCCATCCCTGCAAACTCTCCCTAATCAGGGGCTGCTGGGAAGTTGACAGTGCTGGAAATGGCCTCTTTCCAGGGGATTCAATGTTCTGACTGACCCTCAGCTTCTCTTCCCCTCCTGAAGGGTGCAAGCAGTGAAAAGGTGTTCCCTACCTCAAGGCCCAGGCACTGCAGTTCCTTCTGGAGTTAGGCAGGAAGGTTTTCCAAAGGAAACGTGCTGAGCCCTGTGTGTGTTAAACTCATTAAAGATGAGCACTGTTTCTGAAGCCTCTTGTTTCTATTAAAACATCTGTGCTGTCATGAGACACTGAGTTCTGTGCCTGTTTGGCCTAAATGTTCAAAAGCAGTAATTAATAATTAATTAAAAAAAATAATTAAAGTAATTAAGTCAGTTTTCTGCTTGGATCCAAAATTGCACCTCCCAGGTTCTTAGAAAAGTCTGACCTGAAACTGAGAAGAGCAAGAGCTTGGGGCTGGGTTTGTTTTAACTGCCTGAGGTTCAGGCAGATGCAGTTCCTGATCCTCTTTCCATTTCCTTCCTCTGCAAGTGTCCCCTGCTGGTTAATCAACACCAGGGAGCTGTGCTGCCCTTCCCTGCCCTGCTCCCCTCCCAGCCCACTGCACCAGTGCCATGGGGACACCCCAGCCCTGCTGGGGCCCAGGGTGGCTGGGGAGATATGCCTGGCACAGGCTGGGGCAGCATTTCTCTTTGCAGGCTCTCAGCACACACAATGGCCAGAATCACTGGCTGGGCATGAAATGCTTGGTGAATCCTTGGTTATGGGTGACATGGGAGATGGCCAAAACATCTGGTGTGATGAAACAACCAGCATTAATGCTTGGGTTTTTCGCTCATAATGCTTTGGCTTTCCTTTCAAACCACCTTTGGTTTTTAACTCCAGAATGAGTTCTGAACACCAGAGTGTTCTGCTGTGCCTTATGGTAAACTTTGTTGAAGAGCAGCTAAGCTGGACAAAGATCAGCCTGCTGCTATGGTCACTTGGCTCTCTTTTATTATATCCAGTGTTTTACTGTTTCCTGCCTTAATCACTGTCTTCAGTAGCTTAAAGCTTATTAATTTCTAGCTCAAGTCTTGATCTTTTCCATCTTCTCTTTGGATCTGCTTTTTCTTCTGGCTTCTCTTTGCTTCAGTCCTGACTAGTCTGATCATTTAATGAGTGTGCTGTGCATGCACATCTCCATCAATGGGCTGATTGACTGCTCCTTGGAGGGGGTGAGGCTCAGAGTCCATGGGGGTGTTGGAGGGGGCAGAGCTGTGCCCCCCAGCCCAGCCATGGAGCCCACAGCATCCTTCCTGCAGGCAAGCAAGCCCCTGGCTTGAATCCCACCTTAGCACTGGGGTAGCTCTGGGTGACCCCATCAGTCCCCAGGGAGGTGTTTGGGACCACCAGGGATGAGCACAGTGGGACCAGGACAGATCCAGCTCTGTTTCCAGGTTAGGAGGGTGAGGGGAGGGATGTTGGTGCTCCCCCTCCCTGTCAGTGTAATCACAAGTGATGCATCCTTATTCTGTGCAGAGCAGGCTGGTACCTCCTCTGTGTGCTGATTTAATGGGGTTAAACCTGACAGGAAGGCAAGCCTTGATCTTCATAGCTCTGTCCCTGCGGGGAGGGGAGAAGGAGCTGTGGTTGTCTGTGCTTGTTCCATCCCATCCAGCTCCCATGGCTGTCCCAGAACACCAGGTTTGCTGCATGCCCTGTTTGTACACTGAATATCTGAGAAGCTGTAGGTTCAGGGACCTTCTCCTTCCTCGTGTCATATTTAATCTCCAACGAGCAGAAAAGTCTTGGCCTTTTGCTCCCTTGATTTCATATCAGTCCCTTTATACCTTACCCCTTTAAAATCTTCTCAGTTCCATTCTTATTGATCTGTTTATACCATAACCATATTTGGGGTTGGACTGGGTTTTTTTGGTTCCCTTGGCAACGATGATCTTTGCCCACAGCAGCTCTTCTCTGTGGTGCATCTGTGGGTGATGGCAGCCCCATCCCCTCTCCACCTTCCTGTGGGGTGTGAGTGATGCTGGGTACCCAGGATGGCTCTCATGGTTTCTGCTTTGCTGCTAAAAGTCTCTCATTTAATACATTTTAGGAGTTACTCACTTTAATTTTGTGACATTGGAGGCTTGTGCTGGGTCATACTGGGACCTACTGGGGCAGTGCTGGGATCTACTGGGGCAGTGAGGTCCTTTGTGCTGAGGCTCCTTTCATGAGCTCAAAGACTTTATTAAAAGCCCTCTATCTGCCATTCTTCCAGATTTTGTCCTTTTCCTGTTATCCAGTCTTCAAAGTTACCTGCCCCTTCCTGTGCAGATCCTGGCTCTGTGACACTAACAGATGAGACCCAGCAGCATTATCTTAAAAAAAAAAAACAAAACAAAACAACAGTTTGTTACTCAGAAATCTCAAATTAGCAAACCTATTTTGAATGACTTTGGCTTTTCCCATGCTCTTGGTTTCCTTGTGGAGGAAGGGAAGTGTGACTAGCACTGAAGTGCGTCCGTCCTCCCCGTGTTTCCTACCCTTGGGAAGCAGGAAGATCCTGGAGCCTTGGGAAAGAGCCTGTCTTTGTGACAATTCCTGAGTCGTCAGGGCTGGACTCACGCTGTCATCTCCACGAAAACACGGGCGGAGGGGATGGGAACTGTGTCTGATGTTCCTTCCGGAGTCCCCTCGTCCCCAGGCAGTGACAGCAGCACTTCCCAAGGACAGGGGGCTCCCAGCACTGCTCCCTGCCACGGCCAGATCTGCTCTGATGAGTTGTCAGCTCTGCTCGGATGATTTGCCAGCTCCCTGATTCTGAGTGACATCTGTTCTGTGCCTCAGTTTCCCCACCTGCCACACGGAGATGACTGCAGCTCTTCCAGGTGGGTTTGGATGCAGAGATGGTTTTGGGGCAGAACTCAGCAGCTGCAAGGAGCAGAGGAGAAGAGGGGAAGGTAATGACAACAGCCTTTGTTTTTGTCTTGGAGAGAAGAGCTGTGACTCACCATTCCTTCTCCTTTAAAACCTGTCTGTGATTACAAACCTGTCTCTCTCTGTGGCCCTGCGTTGGTGCTGCTGAGGGGATGGTGCAGCCAGAGCTGCCCAGTGCTGAGCTGGAGGTGATGCCCTGAGCACACTGGGGTTGGTGTCTTACCCTGCAAGTGCTTCCACCCATCCCCTGCACCTTCCCATAAAGGCTGGGAAGGAGCTTTCACCTGTGATCAGCAGCAAGGAAAGGTATTTGGCCTCTCAAGGAAACATTGAGTGGTTAATAATAATGATATTTAGCTGATCCTACATAGTAATTTTGGTCTGTAAACCTCAAAGCATTTGATGGAAGAGACCATAATCAGTAAAGAGTTTTGTTTTCTAATTAAAATATGAAGAGGAAGGGGAAGATCCTGTGGGTGAATTGCTCACTTTTGTGTAGGAGATGCTTTAAGGCTCAGGTAGCCACAATGACTCATGGCCCTGGTCTAACCCAGCCTGATGCTCATGACTGCAGCAGATTGAGAGACTGATAAGAGCTGCTGGTTCAGAAAAACCTTGACTTGTGGGAGGAAGAAAATCTGCCTGAAAATCTGCATTCTTACCAGCCTACAAGGAAAGTGCACAGTGCTGTTTGAAACGGGTTTGGATAGGAAAGTCCCTTTTCTGCCTTAGCCTGTTAAAGGATCTTCTAAAGCTGCTACCTGCCATCTCCTTATTTGGTTGGTTTTTTTTCTCTTGTGATTATTTTCCTCCTTGGAGTGACTTTCTAAGTCTGGTTGCTTTGTGGTCCCCCATGCCAGGACAGAGGCTGCTTCTGGAGGAGTTTGAGCTGAGTTCTGGAGAAGCCCTCGAGGCACATCTCTGCTGCAGGGCAGGAGAGCCCAGGGGTGAAAGATTAAAGTGTCTTGCATCTGCCAGCTCTTGTGGCATCAACCCATTTTTAGCTTGGTACCTGTAACTGAGTGATCAGCAGATTTTACAGACTGCCTTTCTGGGGGCAGGAAATAGCTTCTAGGCCAATGAAACAGCTTTGCAGGAAGTTTCTTGCTCATCTGAAGAGCAGAGTGATGGTGAAGGAGAAAGGGCTGGGCAGTCAGTGGTGGCCTGGCACAGTAAGGAAACAAGAAATATTTCTACTGTAATGTAACACAGAAAGGAAAATATTTACCTATAATTCTGCAGCCAGTGCTTTGGAGAAGAGGAATTTTATCTTGGGCAGCAGTTGCTGTGTAGAGGATCCCAAAGGTCTTATCAAAGCAGGAGCTTGAGGTGGGGCTTCTGGTACAGTAAAAAGTGAGAGAGACCCTTGGTTGTGTGAGCAAGGGGAGCATCAAGGGACAGAAAAGATGTGATCTTCTCTCTTCCTTTTGAAAAGGGAGTTCTTTCTCTTTTAAGATAAAAATTGAAATGTTATTACAAACACCTGTGATATGTCTGGAGAAAGGAGCAGGAAAGCCGGATAAGTGACTGAAGAAAATCCCTGCCACAAGGACAAAAGGAGCAGAACCTGATTGCTTTATCAAAGGCAGCATAGGTGATGTGATCACTGTGGGAGATCTTTCTTCAGGAGAAGTCTCAGGGTCCTCAATCACCTTGATCTGCCTGGAAAGGGCAAAGCAGGGACTGTGCTGAAACTGCATTTGGCTGAGCAGCACAACACACACTGGTGCTATGCTGCCAGGGAACCCCAAAAACCAATTCCAGGGGAGGGAGGTTCTCCATCCCTCTGGGATGGGGGCTCAGCTTCCCAGGGTTGCCTGCCTTTCTAGTAGAAGGATTTACTAAACATAAGCTTTTGGGTTGAGGATGCAGGTAGAAAACCAGAGAGAGTTTGGTTATGGCAGCTTGGTCAAGGGGATTTTTCTGGTCTGATGTTCTTGTCAAGCTGTGCTTCTGACATGAGATAAAGGGGCAAGGAAGTCTCCAAGGGAGAGAAGGATGGGCTCATCTCCCTGGAGGAAAGCTTGCTCCTCTTCTACCAGCAAGCACTTGGGGTATGTGCTGTGGGGTGAGCTGTTTACATACCTTGCTGCTTTAAATATTTACTGTTACAGCTCTGGATATTCTTGTTATTCTTCAGTTGCTGTAATTTTCCATCTTTCTCTCCCCCTCTCAGTGCCTTAGGTGCACATGGGTGCAATATGCCCCAGCTGGTTTTAATGAAAAGGAACTCCTACTTCTAGCCCGGATATTTTATTTCACACTTCTCGGGGCTTGCCTCTCGGCCGCTTGGTTTGCTAAAGTTTTATTAGATCCAGGATGATAACATCACCTTTGCTTGGGAAACAGAGTGACCCAGGGACCTGGGACTGACCCAAACTGCCTCAGCCTCTTCTGCTGAAGGGCTTTGAGCTTCTTCATGAGACCAGCAGACGTCATTGTGACGCTCCCTACCACGGTCCATCAAGAATGTTTTGTGGCTTTTTTGTAGTGGTTTACTTCTTCTTGCCTCCTGTTGACCTCAAAAATGGTGTCCCCATCACAGCATCACACCAATCCCTGTGTGACCTAGTTCAGAGAGTGCCACCAAACTCCAAGCAGAGGCTCTCACATTGAATCTTATGGGATTGGCAAGGAGGTTAGACTCAGAACATCAAAAAATGTGCTTGGTCATTCCTCAGATTGCTTGTATTGCTCTTTTAAAATCTCCTTTACAATAAGGATTTTTAGTTTGTCTTGTTAAGTTAATTTTTTTCCCCTGCTTTAGACCCATTCTACAACTTTGTGATGAGGGTATAGTCAGGATGTTGAAAAGATTTTGTAAAAGGCTAATCCAGGTCCTGTTCTTCCAGTGAGTGGGTCATCCATGATTTTTAACAAAATGGGGTGTTTTTTCTTGCTCAGTACCAAGGTAATCATTGACAGCAACATTTTTACCTGCTGGAAATGGATTGTGGATGTGACCTTCACCAGAGCGCTTGGGAGGAGAAAAATAAAGACACTTTCTTTCAAAAGTCAATGCCAGTGAGGCGGGTCAGCCCTCTGTGGTGCTGTGCAGTGTGGCAGCTGCCACCACTCCCCTCGGTGGGGGCAGCAGGGACCTGGCACTGGGGTGCTGAGCTCAGTGTCACAGGGGCCACGGCTCCGTGGTCATTCCTGTTCTCCTCCCCATCAGGAACAGCTGATGAACAAGCAGCTTTGCAGGCAGTGTATGGCATGGAAAGGCATTTTTGTTTCCAGTTTTGATACAGAGATGCAGAGCTGTTCCTCCCTGCGCTGCTCTGGTGTGTTTGTTTCTGACACCTCCAGGAGAGCGAAAATGAAAGAGCTGAGCACTGCTGCCTGCCAGAGGAGAGGAAACCCACTGTACCTACCCTAAAATACCGTTCTTCTGTTTGAAAGGTGTGTTCTCAAGATTATTTAAACAGTTCTCGTGTTTTCAAGTAATGCCTTTCTTTGGACAGTACAGAAAACCTGGAGCTTGTTGAGCCTGGGAAATTAGTACGGTTGGTTTCGTTTTCTGGTTCATTGTACACTCTGGGGGAGTCTGTGGTGTTTGCAGACTTTAAATGTGTGAAATTAAAAGGGTGGCATTTGTGATGAAGCTCATACTTTCTGCAGTAACAGACAGTAACTGTTTTGCATAATTTTCCTTTATGGCTCACCCAAAGTGGACTACAAGCCCAACCCACTCATTTTTCCTTTCCTGTTGATGTGCCTGGACACATTTCAGGGGGTATCATCACTTTAAAATGATGCTTTAAAAACACAGGGCGGGGAGGATAAAAAGAGGGTCAAGAGGGCAGGATCTGAATCAACACCGGAAGGGAGAAGCATCAGATAGCGAGGTATCAACCTGGGAGGGTGTGAGAGTGGGGAAGAGGCAGCAGAGTCATGGAAGGGGCTGGTGCCGGTGCCAGGGCTGGCGATGCCAGGGCTGGGGCGGAGGGAGCTCAGCACTGAGTGCTCAGCGCTGGGCTCAGCATCGGGGCGAGTTTTACATCCCCTGCTGCTCCTGCCGCGATGATTTTCCAGAGCAGGCTGCTCGGATTTGGCAGTGGTGGGTCAGCACAGCGCTGGCTTGATTTTGAGGAATTATAAAACCTTTCCAAACAAGGGTAAAGCGAGAAGTGAAAGGCTCCCCAGTGCGGGAGAAGCTCGGGGGAGTGCCCCGGCCGTGCGGGGCCGGTTCCCCGAGGGGCACAGCGGGGTCGGGGCGCTCCCGGGGGGGATGCGGGAGGCGCTGGCCGCGGGCAGAGCCCG
>JAOTQP010000792.1:3520823-3535147 GCA_026413545.1 Cichladusa arquata
GCCGGGCCGCGCTGGGCCGGGCCGGGGGCATGGCTCGGGGCCCGCCGGGGCGAGGGGCGGCCGCAGCCGCTCGCCCTCCGCCATTCGCCGTGCGGAGCGCGGAGCCGGGGGGTAGCCGGACCGGGGGGCATTGCCGGACCGGGGGCAGAGCCGGATTGGGGGGCAGAGCCGGACCGGGGGGCAGCGCCCCGCGCCCCGCCATGGCCGATCCGGCCGTCAGCGCGCACCTGGAGGGCATCATCTCCGACTTCGAAGGTGGGTGCAGCGTTCGGCTGGGGAGGGGCACCCACGGAGGGAGCGGCCGCTTTCGGGGCTCGGCCAGGAGGAGCCGCAGCCGCTCGGAGCGGGCTGAGCTCGGCTCGGCTCGGCTTCCCCCAGACTCGGTGCCGCAGTCTCCCCGTGCCCCCGTGGTACCCGGGCTGGCAGCCCGCTCCTTCCAGCCCTCCCTACCCGCGGGATGCCCCAGAGCTGTCCGTGCCTTTTGTCCCGGTGGTATCTGCCAAGGGCAGGGTCTCACGGGATGTTTCTCCTTTCCTGCCCTTCCCGAGTTGATTTATGTAGGTTTTTTTCATGCTGAAAACACTCGCCTGACCAGACTGAAATCCTGAAAGAAAAGCCAGGCAGAGCCCCTTCTGTTGACTGCGAGCTTTGGGGTGCAGACACAGCCCCGGAGTGGCTGGGATGTGGGTAGGATCCCAAGTTTGTGGGTAGGATCCCAAGTTTCCCGTATCCCGTAGCGGGAGCTGCCTGCCCTGGAGCGCTCTGCAGTTGTCCCGTGGCACAGCTCCAGAGCCCGCAGCGCTGTGTACTCGCTGATCTGATGGGAGATCTCCGTGCTGACCGGGATGGCTTCTCCCCGGGTCCCTGCCTCTTCTTGCTGATATTTTGGCTTTTTTAGGCAAGAAAATAATCTAGCGGGGAGCGTGCTGCTGTGGGGGGCTGTGCCTGGAGAGATCGGCTCGGGGGAGCTCATCTTCCCCAGCTCCGTTTTGGAAGAGCAGCTCCATCCCTGCGCACTCCTGGCAGCGGCCCAAGCGGAGCTTTGTGCAGCGGTTTCTAGAAAGAAAGGGAAAAAAAAAAAAAAAAAAGCCAACAAAAAAAACCCCACAAGAAATAGCGGAGATGTTGGGGCCGCGGTGAAAGCTTATCCAGGGGCTGCGTGTGCAGCTGTAGGCTGAGGCTCCACCGCCTCCTGGAAAAGCCAGCCCGGCCCGAAGGAAGCACAGCTCTGCTGTTTTTCCTGCTGGGGAGCCGAGGAAGCTCAGAGCACTGGGGTTCCTCTTCCAGGTCAGGCAGGAAACGGGTGGCAAAGCTGGGGTCTCTGCAGTGCTTGTCGTGGGGTGTAGACACGGTCAGCTCCCCCGTTGGCAGCCCTGGGCTTGCTGCAGCCGCAGCTGGCAGCGGAGGGCAGAGCAGCAGGCTGAGCGAGGTCACGTCCCTCTGGAAGATTGGAGCTAACAAGTGTTGGGACACAGAGTGACCCGAATCCAGCACCCCTTCGGTGCTGGGCTTCAAGGGCGCCTTTGTGACTGTCCTTGAGGGATGTGTGAGCCTCCCCAGCGCTGATGTAATTACAGCCTCCCTCTCGCTGCCCCAATTGCATTTAAATCTCTGAAGAATGAGTAATTCCCTACTCGGATACGATAGAGGCTCTGCTGTGGGCTCCCCGTTTGGGCTGTGTGTGTTCCTCGTGGCACCGAGCAGATCTGTGTTGCCTTTATTTTCAGTCTATGGAGCACTTAACAGTTCCTGCCTGTGCAGAGGGAGAGGCTGGGGAAAGCTCACTGCGTCCCAAGCCAAAAGGTCTGGCCTTGCCCTTGAGCAGGGATCTGGGCTACTGTTTCACAATTTAATTAGCTCTCAGGGTTGCTCAGCAGCTTCCCAAAAAGCAGCAATTAATCTCCAGCCTGTAGGGCAGGAGATGCAGTGTTCCTGTCTGCTGGGTGGGTACCTCAACCCCACAGAGCCCCTGGCCAAGCAGGGAAGATCTGCCAAAAACACCATGGAGCAGAACACCAGACCATCCAGAGCTCTCTTTGTTCCCACCAGTCACACACTGCCTGCCCTCCCCAGTCACCCTGGCTGTTCCTGCCTGTTTTCCTCACAGCATCCGTGCCAGCTTTCCTGCCAGCATCCCTGCCTGGTTTCTTGTCCCTGCTGTGTTGCAGCAGGCAGGGAGCTTCTCCCTTGGCTGTGGAGCTGCCAGCCTCGGTGAGCCTGAGGAGGATGCAAGGGCCCTTGGGGAGAGGGAAGCAGTACCAGGTACTTGATTCCACTTTAGTTTCCAAATCAAAGCAACGTTTGAGAAGGAAGCAGCATGGCAGAGTATGTTCTTCCTTGTGCCTGGTGCTGTGATGGGGATGCTCAGTGCCCATCTTGCAGGTGCTAGAAAAGTCCAGGGCCTTTTGCCCCAGAGAAACTGTGGATGTCCCATCCCTGGAAGTGTTCAAGGTCAAGTTGGATGGGACTGTGAACAGCCTTGTTTAGTGGAAAATGTTCTTTGCTCAGGGCAGTGGGGTTGGAAATAGATGGTTTGTAAGGTCTCTTCCAACCAAACCCATTCTATGATTTTAATCCCCGTTATCTGACTGACAAAAGCTTCCTTGTCTCTAAAGGGGCAGAGCATCATTAGGTCTGTGGTTTGCCAGGATTTACAGAGCATAATAGCTGTGCCCCTGGGTTTATAGATTCTGGCAGGTTTTCAGGAGTGTGGCTGGTTCAGCCCTGCTTGCAGAAGTGCTTCCCAAGCTCACCTCTGCCTCAGAGGGGGCTGGGGGTCCCTCAGCTCCCCGGGGTCTCAGGCACAGACCCTGAGCTGCAGGGAGGGGAGGCTGCAGTGCTGAATCAGCCTGGTGAGATGCCTGTGCAGTGTGGTAACAACCTGTGCACCCCAGAGCTCCTGCCCCAGCCCAGGCTGGGTGATGTGGGATGTTGGTGTCCGTGGTGCCCCGCTGCAGAGGGGGTGGATGTTCCTGCTGGTGGCTTTGCTTGGCTGTGATGCTGCACAGAGAGAATCCCACAGCGTGGTACTCATCTCCCTGCCAGAGGTGTAAGCACTGTGCACTCAGAATCTGCTGCCTGGTATGAGACAAGAGAGGTCTGCTCCATCCCTCATCCCAGTGGGATGTGGCTGCTGCTGAGCAGTCCCAGGGTGACTGAGGCTCGTTTCTGCTGGCAGTTGCTGGTGTTGAGTTGGCAGCACTGATGCCAAGCACTCCTTGCCTCTGCCAGTGCTGTCAGTCAGCACCAGATTTGTTTCCCTGTAATGTTGAAACACAAATTGTCACAGTGGGTGTAAACTGTGCCTGGTGGAAATGCTGAGCAGGGCTGTAAGTGTGTGGAGAGGCAGGAGGGTGCCCAGGGGTTCTGTGGGGTGTCTGGGGGTACAGCTTGGTGAGGGCACAGGCTGGCAGCTGTGCTCTGGCAGAAACCATGAGACAGCATTTGTTGATGGCTCTTAATCCCTGATTTTCCCGTTGCTCAGAGCCCAGCTCCCTTGGGGAGCCTCCAGCCAGTGCTGGCTGGTAGGTGAGCCTTGGCAGTGCTGTGGAGCTGGGTGGGGACCCTCCAGCCCTGCCAGAACATGACACTGCTGATCAGAAGATTTCTCTGGCTGTTTTATTTATTTACTCTTCCTTACTATTGCACACTTCTCAGACACTTCTCTTACCGTGCAGGGTATTTTTAATATTTCACCAGCATACTTTGCCTCAGTGAGGTACAAACTCATTCTAAATTATGTCCCACCAAAAAACCACCACTCAGCTCATTTTCAGGAGGGTGCTGCATTATAAATAGACTTTTCTACATGCACAAAACTCAGGGACTCGTCCTTAAACTCTCCTGGAGCAAATGGTGAGTCTGTGGGACACGTGGTGCATCCCCAGGCTGGGCAGGGCCAGCGTTCCTGCTGCCCTGGGAGCAGCTGCAGCCGCGTGCTGCGGATGCTGGGGCTCAGCCCCGGGCTAATATTAGCAGGAACGTGCCAGCGGGGGTGATGTGCCTTGAGTTCAGCAGAGTGGGAAGCCCTGGGGATGGGATGTGGCTCATGTTTGTGTGAGTGCCTCGCTCAGGTCCAAGGTGTGTCCCCTAAGCCCAGCCCAAGGTTTGCAGGATGAGCACCAGCCCGGCTCGCACGCAGTGTGACTAATGGTCCCTCGTGTGCCAGGGCTCAATGCCTGGAAAAGGAAACGCAAAAAGATCTTTCCGATTCACATCTTGGATCTTCCCAGCCCTAGGAGTGAAGCAAAGCTCCTCAATTGTTGGATTTCCTGGGCTGTCCACAAAAAGTCACACTGTGGCTGGTCTGTTCTGGAGCTCTTCATCACCAGCTCGGTGTGGGCAGAGCCAGAGCTGCTCACTGATGTAGCTGGTGCTCCAAGACAGCAAAGTCACCTCTGCTACCCTCAAAGCTGGGCTTTACAGCCACTTCAGAGTGTTCTCTCTCTTATTCCACATCTTCTTTCTCTATCCAAGACAAAGGCTGGGCTGGATGGGAGCTTTCTGCCAAATCCTTATGTGGTGGGAGAGGAAGGAGCCAGAGGAAGGTGCCTGTGGGAAGTTTTATGTCCTCCCCATCAGCAGTTGTATCTTCCCCTGCTGAACTGGCCTTCAAGCCACAAAATCAAAACACTGCATCTGCCTGGTCACAGCAGTGAGTACCTGCTGTTGTGGGTTGGGTTTTTCCTGTGTAAATCTAACTCTTTGGGGATAAAAAGGTTGTGAGGGAGTGGGAAAGGGAAGAACACGTGAGCTGGGCTCTGGGGATTGCCTCGCCCTGGTTAGGATGTAGGATCATCCAGAGGTTGCTGTTTACAGTCATGTGGTGCAAGGTGGGCTGGGCTCTGTGTCCTTGTCACCCTCTGTGGCACCGAGCAGTGTCCCTGGCTCTGTGACAGCTCTCAGTGCTGGCTCAGGTGAGCTCCTGTGGGAGCAGCCTTGGGCAAAGTGAGCACAGCCCTGTGCTGACCACAAAGAGACCTTTCAGAGCCTGGGTGGGAAGGGGCAGGGAGGGGATGGTCCTTACACAGAGCCAGGGCAGCTGCCTTGGCTGTGCAAGCACAGTGCTGATGCCTGGAGGAGAGTCAGGGCAGGAGCACATGCACCATGCTGGCTCTTCCCAGTCTCTGGCATCTGGGGAGAGCCTTTCCTCAGTAAGGGACTCACCTGAAGTGCTGCACTCTTTGCTCCTTGCCTCCTGGTGGATTAGGGCAGTAGAGTGGGTATGAAGCACCTCTGGAACATGCTGGGTCAGGTCTGATAGCTCTGAGTGACCATGGCTCTGGCTCCACCAGCAAACCTGGGGCTGAATTCCTGCCAGGCATTAGCCTGGTACCTCTGGGTGCCCCATGGCCTCACTGGGTGCTGATTTAATTTCTGGTTTGCTGCCCTTCCTTGCAGGGAGCTGCTCAGCCCTTCTTGCCAGGAGTCAGGACTGAGACAGCAGCCACAAAAAACCTGGATGGGGACATGTCATAAATCCAGAGACAGTAATGGAGACTTCAGAGCCCAGAATCACTCCAGATATTCACATTTCTGACTCTGATATTAAAGGCAGCATCTTTCTGCAAGAGCATCATGCAGGCTCTTTCCTTATCCCAACCTCCCTGTCCCCTCCTGCTGCAGTGAACTCTTTGGTCTTCAGAGATGGGATGTGGAGGCAACAAGCCAAGTGCCCCTAGATCCTGGTTAATTTGTTTGAAGCCTGTAAAATGAGTCAGGGGGTCTGAGTTCAGTTCCTGGTGGGGCTGTGCCTGGTTAGTGGGGCCAGGGTCCATCAGGGGAGCTCTTTGTGGGCTGTCATGCCCTTCACAGGGGTGGGGTTGTGCCCTGGCCACCTCTCATTTCACTCCTGCAGGGTATTGTTTGGTCCTGGCACCCCTTTGGTGGCACCAGCAGTTTGTGCCCAGCTGCTGTGCTGGTACCATGGTGGGGAGAGCTCTCCTGGGTGCAGGAGACCCCTCCTCACTGCCTTCCCTGCAGCTAAGCAGTAGCCCTTGGGCAAGAAGGGGTTTGTTGCTGGCTCCAGCTCATTCTGTCAGCTCTCATCTCCTGATGGTGTGACTCAGGCTTTTATTCTGATTGCTTTTGTGAGGCTGCTGGATGGAGCTCAGCCCTTGGGTCTCCTGGGGACCCCTCCAGGGGGGTGGCCCATGGGCAGGGTCCATCCAGGCTGGCTCTTGGCTGGTTTGTGTGCCACAAGGGGAGATGC
Organism: Cichladusa arquata; assembly: GCA_026413545.1. NCBI lineage: Eukaryota > Metazoa > Chordata > Aves > Passeriformes > Muscicapidae > Cichladusa > Cichladusa arquata. Next base: position 3,527,035 of record JAOTQP010000792.1, read on the forward strand.
CATGGGTGGTGTGTGACCCTGCATCCTCCCAGTGCTGCTGGGCAGTTTGGGGTGGGCTGCCAGCCTGTTGCCCAGGTGTAGGCACAGTCAGTGCCAGCCAGCCTCCTGTGCAGTGCAGGGCAGGGCACACTGTGACAGCACTCTGTGCCACTGTCCTCCTGGCAGTAGGGGTGGCAGTTTGGGACCCAAGCATCACAGAACTGTGCAGCCCCTTGCTAGGGTGAGGTGGGTGCTCTGCAGCCCCTCCCAGCCCTGGGGTCATGGCAGGGATTAGTGGTGAGGGCAGAGGCACTGGTCAGCTGCCCTGCTTTGGGAGACAAGGAGTGTGCTGAGGACTGGGGCTGGGACTCAGTCTCTTTCATCTTGGCCTTTGTAAAAATACGGGGAAATGTGCAAAAGGTGGATTTTATTTAATTTTATTTTCCAAAGCACGTTTCCCAGGGAGGAGGAGGGCTCTGCTCTCTGCCAGCCCTCAGGACGTTTGGACAGCAGCTCACACTGCAGTGCTGGGTGTCCCCTCCAAGAACCATCAGAGCTGGCTGCAGGGACAGCAGCAGTGCAGGCAGCAGTGGGCAGCACTGCAGGGGTGAATGACTCCTGGTCCCTCCTTTGCCCCTTTTACTCTTTTATTTCCCCTTTGTCTGTAGTGTTTTAACCAGTGTGTAGCAACACCACGCATTGAAGCATCTTCTTCATTGATTTAATCACCCAGGCTGGTCACCCACCTGAGTCACTCTCCATGTCCTTGCCTGGGCACTGGGATCCAGGACACCTGGGGATGGCATCTGTGGCACCAGCACGGGGCAGGCTGGGCTCTGCAGCACCATCTGCATCATACTTTTGTCTCTGGGTAATCATTTCGAGGCATTTTAGAAATGTTAGTGAACCAAACCAAATCTACAGCCCCATGGGAGGCACAGAAAAGATTTATTTCCCTTCTCCTCCTCCCCCTGTGAAAGGAAACTGGAGCAGAGACCGGAGACAGGAGCTGGAGTGAGCCTGTGGCAGAGGCAGTAATGCAATCTGCTGGGCTGGATACCCCGTGTTTTATGTAATTTTCTGTACAAGTATGAAATGAATATAAGGGATGTAAAATATACTGGTCTGATCTGGAAGCATTTTGCTGTGAGTTAATGGTTATATAAACCCAAGTGAAACAGAGAATCAAGCTAAAACCTTCTGAGTACTGCGTTAGAGGGACTGGAACGCTGGGATTTTGTATTAATCTGAGTGTGGATTGTTTTTTTATTTTTTTCTATTCTTAGTCCTGATTTTGCTTTTGCGTGTTCATTTCTAGGAAAGGAGTGGTTTGCTGCATCAGCCTCAGGCTGTTTTATACCTTGCTGTGAGTGAGACAAATGCTGCTTTGATTGATGTCAGAGCCCTGAACTTGCATTTATCCCCAAATTTCCACCAGAACTCGCTTCTTGGTACCATTTACACCATTCAGGAAGGCCCTGCATGGTGACAGCACGTTGCCAGCCTTTTCTTGCACATGTGATTCATGTCAGACCAGGAATCTACTGCAACTTCTTTTGAAGGCTGTCTAGGAAGTCAGAGAAGGGATTTATTTGGGCATAAACTGTTCATAATCTGACCCAGGATAGAGTGAGAGTGAGAGTACAACAGCAGAGTGTCACTAGATATATACAGATATATGTACAGATATATATAAATAGATATATCTTATATGTGTAGTGCAGCAAGTTTGGTTTATTGGTAAAGCAAAGGTGTGAAGCCTCCTGGCACAAGCACAGGGAAGGGCCCCAGCAACCCTTACTTCTCTTCTTTCTTTTGCTAGATCACCAGAAGCTTTGGAAAATGTGCTTTTAAAATTTCCTGCCTTCATTTATGTGGATGTAAGAGGGGATCTGAGTTTCTCAGGCTGTTCTGAAGCTGTGTGTACTCACAAAATCCTGCCAGCTTGTGCAGCATTGCTTGCTGCCTGCACTACCAGGGATTTTCTGTCTCAGACCCATGGTTTTGACCCCACTGAGGGGAGCTGGGAGCACCTTGTTAAGGATGGGGTAGAGAGATCCTGCCACCAGCAGGGGTGCAGCTCCCTCCCCTTTCTGCTAGGGGCCTTCTAAGTTTAATACACAGTGGATGTACCCTATAGGGACATGCAGAACACCCCACTTGCCCCATAACTGAGCCTTTAGGTCACTCCAGTGCACCCATCTCTGGTGTGGGTGGTGGCAGCTCTTCAGTGCCATCACTCAGGGGGGGTTTGGGTAAGCCAGACCCAGGTGGCCCCGTGGTAATGCAGGCAAACACTCTTTGCTCAGAAAAGCACCGTGAGCACCCTGCTGCCTGTGACAGGGCTCTGGGAAGCTTTAAGTGAATGCTGTGTTGGGTTTCCAAGGGTTCCTTGAAAGATGAGAGCTGCAGCCTCCCCCCTTTCCTGCCTGGGAACAGGAGGTGACCATCTGGTAGCAGTTTAGAGCGAGCCCTGGCTCTAAACGGTGCCATTGTGTGCTGGGGAATAACGGGGCGCCAGCTGCCCCCCACAGGGCTCCTGTGTGTCCAAAAACCCAGGGAGAGCTCTCTGTGCTTAAGCAAGCAAGCAGATGTAACCCCTGGGTTACAGAGAGCACACAGGGGGCACAGGATGTTTAATGGGAAGCAGTTGGGCACTGTGGCTGTGGCAGAGCTGGGGGCTCTGGCTGCAAGCAGGTCCTGGAGGAGTCAGCATCCCTTGCTGTTTGTTTTGGTCTCCTCCTGAGCTCTGTGCATAGATTTCCTTGTACAGAGCCTCCCCTGGCCTGCTGGTGGGATATTGTGTTTAGAGAGGGAAGAGGGGAGGAGCAGATGTTGCAGATGTTCCCTGCCGACCCTGCTGGGGTGCCCAGAGCCAGAGCAGAGCAGGGTGAGCCGTGCTGGCAGCGTGCTGTGTGCTCCAGAGCGTCCAACTGGGAGGTGTGGAGTCCTTCTGCAGGAGCCAGATCCCTTCATGGCATCTGGGCACCCCTGCCTTGCCTGAGCCTCCCCAGGAGAAACTCCTTCTGCAAGGGCTGTGCATGTGGGAGTCCCCAGTGCTGCTCACTTGGGACATCTCTGGAAGAGTCTTGGCTGTTGCATGAGCTGCTGGGGTTTGAACCAGACCTCTGCCCTCTCTCCCCAGTTTGGAGGATCCCTAACGAGCAGCTTTAACTGATGGCCAGTGACCTGCTGGTGCCTGGCTGGGGGGTGACTGGGAGGACACCGAGACCTCACTGTGCAGCACTGCTGCATAAAATAGGAGGAGAAATCAATGTTTTCTCCTTTTCATCTCCCATGCCTGCTTGGGGAGCATTTGGGCAGGATGAAGGCACACAGTTCCTGTCTGTCTGGCATGGAGCACATTTCAGGAGGGCACATCCTTGTGCTCAGCCAGCAGAGCCGCCTCAGAGAGCCTGTGCCTCCCTCATCCATCAGCAGGATTAGCAGTGGTATTTTTGAAGCCAGCCCTGCTGAGCTGGGTGGTGCTGAGCAAAACACTGTGACCTTGAGAGGTTTGCAAAGGTCTGGTCCCCAAAGGGGCATTGCAGTGAGTGGTTCCTGCCCCAGACATGGTGGTGGGGGACTGCTGCAGAGGTTGCATCCAATAGGAAGCACTTGGAAGTCTCATTTTAGGGGAATTTGGGCTTTCCCTGCCCAAAAGCCACTGCCTTCAGCAGTGGTGGATTGAGCCAGAGATGTCTGAATGAGTCTGGAACTGGTTGAAAGGAGGCACATGCCAAAGGCAGTGCAGCTTGTGCTCAGCCCCACGTGCAGCTCTAGAGGAAGAGAAGGAAGAGTGATGCTCAGCACCTCCAACACCACCTCCCTCCAACACCAGCCAGCCAATGGGATGCTGCTGATGGGGCTGGGAAAGCCCTGCTTGTGCCCAAAACCCTCTGGAAAATACAATAGTGGGGACAGTCCTGCAGCGTGCCCAGCTCAGGGCAGGGACACCTTGTTAGGGCTGTCAGGGATGTGGCAGGGGCTGGAGCCCTTGGGGACACAGAATTAACCACAGTGGTTAATGTGGGACCCTGGCAGGGTGGGTGGGAGTGGGGCATGGGGCCCTCCAGCCCTGCCTTGCCTTCTGCTCCTGTTTTTGTGAGGAGCACAGACACTTCCCTGCAGGAAGCCGGGAGGAGGGTCACTGGAGCAGAGGCTGTTTACTTTCCTTTCCTGCCTCTGGGCAGGACACACTATTTATAAGTTTTCTCTCTTTTGAGAGCTGTTGTGCTTCCTGAGGTCCTTGTCTCCTCTCATGCAAGGAGGAGAGAGGCAGTGCTGAGCAGGGAGCTCCAGCCACGCTCAGTCCCTCTGAAGGGGACATTGCTGAGGATCATGTCTGTGGCAGTGGGGCTCTGTCTCAGAAACACTAACCATCGTGGTCACAGTCCTTTCTGGGATGTCTGACCTTCTCCAGACCATGCTGAATTCAGGGCAAATGGGTACCAAAATCCCTGTGACACCAGGAGGTGGAGACCCCATCCTGCAGAGCCGTGGGTGAGAAAGCTCCTGGGGTGTCCCCAGGCAAATCAGTGACTGCTGGGGAGGGAATGTCACTGAGACCTGGGGCTCCTCATGGTTTTGCTGTCAGACACTGCTGAGCCGTTTCTGCCCCTCTTTGGGGTGCAGGTTCCTTGCCCAGCCCCTCAATACCCCCTTCCTTTCCGCTGGCACTGCAGCACAAGGGAGGAGTTCTCTGGAGGGCTTGGTTGTCCTGGGACTGTAATCGTGGTTCTGCAGCTCTGCCTCGGGTTTTTTGAACCCCTTTGTGTCTGGGCTTTGACCTTTTTCTCTTCTCTGCAACAGGCCCCAGAAGGACTTGGAAAAAGGCCATTTTTGGGTGTTGTAATTCAGTCCAGCCCTTCGATAAGGACAGGGGCTGGCTGTGATCCAAAAAGACCACATGGGTGGCATCAGGCAGGTTTACCCTGGGCTTGGGGCACTCTGTGGGGTTGAAAGTCAAAAGAAAGGGCCATGTGAGTCAGCACTGCAATTGGGTTAGCCACCATTTCTTTAGGAAGTGGCAGCGGAGCTCAGAGGAGTGGAGATGATGGATGTGGCCCATGTGAGGATCCCTTGGAGGTCAGCAGGGCTGTTTGTATCCAAAGCAGCTCAGAAAGAAATCCCCAAACCACTTGGCACTGAGGGATTCCAGGACAGTGTTCCTTAAAGAACGATTTCCTTTCTTGTCAGCATTTCCTTTGCTGCTGGGTTCCTTGAGAGCATTTTCCCTGTTCCTCAAGACACATCTCTCAGGAGGCTGTAGAGCTGCTGGTAGAAGGGAAGAGGTGCAGACTGAGCTGTCTGGAGGAGTGACAGGCAGGTTTGAGGAGCCTGCTGTGGGCAGAAGTGAGATTGCATCCCTGGGGAGCTGCCAGTGCCCTGTCCTCTGCTGCTCGTGCCCACCCAGCTTTGCTCAAGGCCAGGCACGGGCTCCCCGTCGGCTCGTCCCTTCCGCTCTCTTTGTTTCCAGCAAAATGCAAACTGGGCTTGGCTGGTGCATTGTTTTAAATGTGGGGGTTTTGGGAGAAAAAAAAACAGCTAAAATGTTAGTTTCTGGATAAAGTGTGTGATGGAGAAGGGAAACTGTAGAAAATCTGTGCTGGAGGGTCAGAGCTCCAGCTCAGCGCTGGAGACCTGACAGTTCGTTGAAACACTTTCCAGTGTGGGGCTTTATTGGATTAATTATTCTGAGGATGCTGAGAGCTGTGACTTGGACACAGACCTGCAGTGCATGAGCAGTGCCAAGCACAGACTGCAGGGCAGGGACTGCTGCAGGGAGCAGCCCACCCCTGTGAGCAGGTGGTGGCATGGCTGGGAGAGCTCCAGGGAAGTCAGAAAACAGATAAATCTGAGAAAAAGCATTTTTAGTTTTCTTCATTGCCTCCCTCCCTTCTTCTGCCAATGTCTGAATATTTCTGAGATGCAAGACAGACCATTTTGTCACGAGGTGCCCTTCATGGGACCCTTCCAGGGTTTATGGGGGGGTGAGTGCTGTGCTTTGGTGCTTTCCTCTCTGCACAGCCATGGTGCTGTTCCCATCAGGCTGGCATTGGGGTCTCTCTGTGCATCCCTCCCTGCCCATCCCAGACTCCTGTTGCTGCCCAGCAGTTCCCATGCTGGGGTCTGAACCAGCTGGGGGACATGGGTGTGTGTCCCTTCCCATCTGTCTGTCCCTGAGCACTAATGCAGAACATCCTGGGGAGGCTCCTGCCCCCAGGCTCCTCAGTGCCCATCCAGGCTGGCTTTGCAGCCTGGGGTGCATATTGAGGAGTTTTGGGGTATTCCCCCCAAAAAGGGAGAGCAGCCCAAAGTCTGGATCTCACCTTTTAACCCCTGGCAGTCTCCCCGTGGTGTGGCTTGTCTGACACGAGCCCCAGCTCCCAGGGCTTTCTTCACCATTCCTTTGGTTTCCCTGTGCAGCTGCCAGAGGTCGTGGCCATGGCTGTGCCAGCCCCTGCTGCCAGCACAGAAGGGGTCACTGCTGCTGCTGCCCTGCCTGGTGCCAGCAGTGGTGTTGGAGCAGAGCTGGGCAGGGCAGCAGCAGATGCTGGGTCCCAGCAGTGACCAGTGGCTCCTGTCCTGCAAACAGAGTGCCCAGGGGATGGAGGGTCCCCAGCCCTGCCCTGGGGGTCACAGCAGCCCTGGAACACGGGTGCTTCTGCATGGTGGCTCCTCTCCAGCCCCACCCCAGGGCTAGGAGGATCTCCCTGGATGAGGCAGGGCTGTGCTCCTGTCTCTCCCTGGCATCCTGATGTCCTGTGGGATCTCAGTCCCAGGTTTTTAGAGGCTAAATCTCACTGCTGCTATTCTGTTGATGTAAAGGATGGGTGGGCTGGTTGTGCTGGTCAGAGGCTGTGCCTTGTCCTGCCCTGATCCTGTGCCTGCCTGGGGATTCTGGGGGGATCAGAGGGTATTTACACCCTGTGGCTTTTCAATGGGATCCAGCAGTGGTTCCCTTTCTGTGGAGTTCAGCCTTTTGTGTCTGCCTGGCTGGGTCCTGGAAGGAGCAGGGGTCACTTGTCCCCTTCCTTATTCCAAGTCTCAAGTCCATGCGCTCAAAACACTTCAGACTTTGGCTCATGTGGTCTCTAGGTTTGTTTTTAAGGATATGAGCTTCTGTGGCTGCCACCTTTGGTTTTCTTGCTGCTTTTATATGGATTTGGTGCCGTCCTGTGATTATTTTCCAACTCGGATTTTGCTGGCAGTGCTCACAGGAAAGCCTGTGTTTATCTGTGCATCCTTTGGATAAGAGAGGGAAAGCAAGGTGTTGGAAGCTGGATCTCTGTTTTCCCCCAAATCCAGTGCCCTGCTCTGCTCTGCCATACCATGGTGGAACCCTCTGCTCCCCTCTGAGTGTGGATGGAGGGCAGTGTGTGGATGATTTCTGCTCTGGGGCTGAATTTCCTGGCCCTGATTTGTTTTATTACTGCGTTTTTAACTTGTCTGAGGAGGCAGGGCCTTTAATCCCCAGGATTCTGAGTCCTGGGATGAAGGAGCAGAAATGGAGTTACGAGCCTTGTGCAGTGTCTGTGAGCATCTCTGGAGACCCTCAGGTGGATGGTAACTAAATCCTGATCTACTTTTCATGTTTTTCAGCTCTGAAAAGATCCTTTGAGGTGGAGGAGGTAGATCAGTCTTCAAACTCCTCCACCCCACAACGCCGGGCCCCGAACACCCTCCTCAGGTCCACCGTGTCCAGCTCCACGCAGAAGTTCCAGGAACTCGGCGCCAGGAATTCGGAGCCGTCCACCAGGCATGCGGAGCCCACAGTGCAGAGATCCCCCAAGCCCCCTCTGAGGAGAGTGGAGCTCTCTGGAGCCAAACTGCCCGAGCCGGTGTCCAGAAGAACAGAAATCTCCATTGACATCTCCTCCAAGCAGGTGGAGAACTCCAGCTCGGGCTTGGCGCGGTTCGGCCTCAAGCGAGCGGATGCGGGGCACAAACCCCCCGAGCCCGCGGCCAGGAGGACTGAGATCACCCTGGGCAAGCCCCAGGAGCCCAGGAGGGCCGAGGCGCCGCCCTCCAAGATCCCCGAGCCGCCGCAGCGCCGCGCCGAGCCCGCCGAGCCCGGTATCAAGATAATCAGGTGAAGTCCCTGGTGACTGGAAAAAGGGAAACGTCATTC
>JAOTQP010000792.1:3545075-3555631 GCA_026413545.1 Cichladusa arquata
GCCAGGCTGGACACTGGGGCTGGAGCAGCCTGGGACAGTGGGAGGTGTCCCTGCCATGGCAGGGGTGGCACTGGGTGCTCTCTGAGGTCCCTTCCTACCCAAACCAGTCTGTGATTCTGTGCTGAGCTGCAGAGTGACCCTGGCCTGGCCTTCATGACCTGGCAGGCCTCTTCCATGGCTGGGTTGGGTCTGTGGGTGAGCCTGTCCATCCGTGCCATCTCCTCACCTCCCTTGCAGGAGGGATCCAGGGGTGACTGTGTGTCTGTAGAGCTCAGGGCTCCTGCTGCAGGCAGAATGTGACCCACTGCAGGGTCACCTGTGCCCCATGGGGTCTGTGCTCCAGCTGGGCTGAGCCCTGAGCACCCCAGGAGCCTCTGAGTCCCTCTGATGGAAACTGGGCAGCCCCTGGATGGAGGTGCCTTTGCTGGCTGAGAAAGGGGCGAGTGCTCCTCCCTGCTGTGGGTTTGTGTTCATCCAGGTGGTGCTGAAAGGCAAAGGGAGACCCAGCCCTGGCTGAGGGGGGCGTGTAGGAACCAGAGCCAGGAGTTTCTCTGTTTATCCTGAGGTATTTGCATGTCTGGAGCCCGTGGCAGTCCTGCTGGGGAACATGCTCCCCACCCATCAGCTCCTTTGGATCCTCCAGCTTTCTCACATTTAGGTTAATCATCCTACAGGCTGATAAGGCAAATAAAATCCGTTATCTTGACCAAGATAAAAAGAAGAGTTTGCTTTGATCTCCTGCAGTAAGGCCTGGCCTCTGGTTTTGTGACTTCTCTGCTGTCTGCTGGGGGAGGGAAGTGATGGCAGTGGTGATGAACCTTCTGTAATTAAGGAATCCTTCTCTTTTAAGCTATTTCTAGCCTGCTGCCCGTGCCTGAGATGTTTCTGTTGGCCAGTGGTTGAAGGGACACCATAGGCTGGGTGCAGTGCCAACTCCATAAACTGTGTCAGAGGACTGAATTGAGATTATAGAGAGATAACTTTGTTTTGAGAAGATCAAACACTGTTGTGAGCAAAGCAGATAAGTTGACAGCAAGCCAGTTGTGTTCTTCACTCCTCCAGCAAACAAACAGACACAGAGTCACTTCTACATTGTCCAAAATGCTGTGGTGAAGCTGAAGTGAATGTGGCTATAAATGGAAAAAGCAGCTGGTCTTGGATTGCAGCCTGTGCTCAGACTTCTTTGGGCCCAGTTTTTCTTACATCTGTTAGAGGTTTCAAAGGAGGGATGTGGGGAGAGAGCTGCTTTCCTTTGGGTTGGTTAAATCTGGGTCACCCATTTCAGTGATCTTCTGAACTGGTCTCTGCACAGAAGTTCCCAGGGTTTCTGTGGGGTCACATGCATCAATACTTCACCCTCCTGAATCATTTTGGTTTATCTTGGCATGAAGGCAGCACCAGACACGCTGGGACACAAAGCTGGACCCAAGGGTCTGGTCCAAAGTATTTTGCAGACAACAAAACTTTGCAGATGTTTATGAATTTATGAAAAGCAAATAATTTTAACAAACCATCTAAGGTTGCTGTGCCAGCCCAGGAGTGACAGTGTGGGCATTTGGGGTTGCTGGACTTGTGTCACCTGCAGTTTGTTCTGTGTGGAAGCTGTGGGCTGGTTTGTGCATGGCAAAAGCCATTTTGTCCAGCAGGAGTGAAGGATGGCTAAAATGAAGCATTTTTCAACACCTTGAAGTACAGAGGTTGATGATGCTCTGGCAAATATGAGCATAACCTTGGGTTTATGTTTAGTTTTTCAGCCCTTGAGAAGATGTCCAGGGTTTGTCTGAGTCAGGTGATCTTATCAGGTGTTCTCCTGTGTTATTCCCAGAGTCAGAGATGGGAGTGAAAAGGGATTTGCAGCAGCAGAACTGGGTAGGGCATTAATCCCTTGTTATCATGAGTGCTTGAGAGGCCCCCAGCCAGCCTGCTCCCCTTGGCTCAGGTTGTTCTGTGGCTGAGGATGATCATTTACTGGAGTGTGTGTGTCAGGCTTCTCTTTGGTGCTTATCCATAGTACTTTAACTGTTTATGGTGGCTCTGCCTTCCCCCCTTTCCTCCTCTCCTGCTGCAGATGGAGTGGGACAGACATTCCTTCCCTCCTTCAGAGGAAAGCTCAGCTTGTGGGGATCTCAGAGCAAGAAGATTAGACGGGAATCCAAAGGGATGTGGTGCCTAGGAGGAGAGGGCAGTGATAAAAGTTAATGATCTCCTGAAAGGAGTTTTCTCACCCACAGCTGTGTGGTACCTCACAAGTCTTGAATTGCAGGGCACTGCTTTCAACTCCAGCTCCAGAGCAGCTGGGGTGTGTTTCATGTGGGCTGGGTAGATCTGGAGGGACATCACAGGAGCTGCCCTACCCAGCTGGGGCTGCAGCCCCTGTGTTTGCCTGTGTTTGCTTCCCCTGTGTGTTTTGACTCTGGATGGGTAATTTTGCTTGCTCTGCTCGGTGTTTGCTCTGATCTGGGAGCTTGTGCTGTTCTCTGCTGGTGCACTGAGGAGTTGGTGTGCTCTGGACCCTTCTCTGAAGCTCTGGCACATGGAGGTACAGGATGAGTCCCTGGTTTCAGTCCCTGAAGCTACAAATGTCAGGCTCATGCTCCATCTCATGTGAGATGCACTCACTGGCAGCTCCCTCCCATTTGCAGAGGAAATCAGTTCATGGAACAAGAGCCAGAAAAACCCTGAGTAGATGGCAAAAGTTTGTATGGCAGGAGAGCCTGGTGGGGACCCTGCCTGTGCTGTCCACTCCTTTGCTGTCTTGGAGGAATCCCTCTGCCCACTGCAGTTTCTCTTCTGTAACAGGGAGCTGGTGATCATGGCCAGATGCCTGAGGTTCAGTCCTTGCATTGGGTTCTTTCTTCTTCCAGGTTCAGCTGGTGATTAGGAATTAGCTGGTCCTGCTTCCAGAGGTGCTGTGGGGTTGTGCAGGGTGGGAGAAGCCCAGGAGTGGCTCTGCAAAGGGAGGTCCTGAGCTGTCCAGGAGAAATGGGATGTATCAGGTGCCTTCTGTCTCAAAACCTTGCCAGTCTACCTTGCTCACTCCTAAATTTGAAAAACCTGTAGTTTGAAGAGGAAATAAAGATTTGGAAGGCAGATTTTGGGTGTGTGGGAAGCAGGTTGTGCCTCCTGATTGGTGAGTGTTGGAGGCTGCTGGCACTGGGGGAGGAGCAGGGCTATTTGGGGTATTTGGATGCTCTTTGCCTCACCTCCTCCCTGCTTCCATCTGGTGCAGGCTGGATGGAGAATGGACATTACCTTGGAATTGTCCTGGGAAAAAGGAGCAGATCTGAGCAGCTTTTCTGATAAAACATAATTGTTTAGACAAACTCTGGCTGAACTTGCTTCCTCCTGCATCCCAGCGTGCAGATAAATGGGGTGGAAGTGGGAGGCTGAGTTCACAGGCTGCTGGGGCTCTCCCTGGGGTCACACCGGCCCCCAGACCCCCTGCCCAGCCCTTCTGGTGGCCTTGGACAAGACGAGAGATGCAGTTGAGTGCTGAGGGTGATGCCCTGGCTCTGGGTAGTTCAGTGCTCCAGGATGTGATGGGAACCTTGATAAGAGCACATCAGGGTGTGGGTGGTCCTGGGGGCAGCACTGAATCCATCATGGTCCAGCTGCAGGGGCTGGACCTTGGCTCTGTGCTGCTCTGGGGGATGCAGGAGGTGGATTTGCTCCAGCCCTGCTCTCTCCAAGCCTGGCAGTGCTGGGTGTAGGGTGGTGGGCAGGTCTGTGCCCTGAGAGGTTCCTGTGTGACCTGGCAGTGGCAGGGCACTCAGGATTTGGGTGTTGCAGGGGTGTTGCCATGCCCTGTGTGGCTCCTGCCAGGTCTCCAGGAGCTGCTTTGTGGAGCCAGATGAAATCTGAGATCCTGCCAGGAATGATGTTCCTCCCACCATTCCTCAGGGAAACAATCCTCCTTGCCCTACTTTGTGTAGTAAATAAAAGTTTATTTACAGCCCAGGAGTGCACGCCCTGAGGTTGGGAGGTGAAGGGTTCCTGGAGGAGCTCTGGGGTTTCCTTTCTGCTTCAGTTCCTGGGCAGAAGAGTCTTGGGAAGGAGCAGCCCTGCGAGTGGGAGCTCAGGGAAGCCGAGCCCTGTGCGTGGGCTTGGGGCATGGCTTTGTTCCCTGTTCACAGCCCCGTGTCACTGCATGTCACCTGGAGAGGAGCTGAGAGGAGATAAGGAGTGCTCACAGGTGACACAGGGCTGGGACAGCAGCAGAGGTGAGCTGCCATCCCTCTGTCCCCATCCTTGCTAAGGGTGGTGTGGGGCCGTGGGCATGGGGCTGAGCTCTGCTGCTCTGGGGGGATTCCAGCTCTGCCCTGAATTCTTCTGCAGAGCTTCAGGGAGTGAGCATTTGTCTCCTCCTGCACTTGGAGGAGTGGGAAGGGTCTCTTTGGGGTTATTTCAGCCCATGTGTGGGACAGATTATTTATGGGCCAGTCGTTTGAAGGGCGAGCAAACCGAAGCCATGATTGGGGCTGCACTGAAAGAGCAAAGCTGGGAAAGCTTCAAACTGTGGCTGCAGAGACAAGGGGGGACATGGCTGTGGCTTTCTGCTGGGGACCAGTGTTGTGTCCCTTGGGAGAGGCACAGAGAACATTGTTTGGAGTTTCTGCTTTTCCTTCTCATTTTTCAGACGTGCAAGATTAATTACTCTCTTTTATTTTCCACAGCAATATTTATTTTGCTGCTCTGCAGCAGCAGGGACTGGATAGGTTTCACAAACTGAATTTTCCCTGGACAAGCCCCTCCTCTGATTTCACACTACCAGCTGCCAGGCTGAGTTTTAAAACAGTTTGCACCGAGGCTGAAAGTATTTGAAGGGCAGAGCAATGCCTTGCAGGAAATGGCTTAAGCTTCCTGCTCCCAAGATGGTGTGAGTGTTAAAACAGAACTGGAGAAATATTAGACATCCTACATCCGGCCTGGCTGGGGAGGGTGACCCTGGGGTGATGGGTGGAAAGCCTGGACACCCCTCCCCCTGCAGCTTCCGGCAGGACGAGGGGCCCTGTGGCTCCCCCTGGCCCCAATCCCCTTGACTTTATGGGGGAAAAAAGGGCAAATTGTTCCCTGCTCCTCTGGGCTTTGATGTGTTTTGGTTTTGTGGGAGATGTGTGGGGAGAACTGGGTGAAGGTGTGGGGTGAAATGTCTCAGAGTGAGCTTTCAGCAGAGAATGGGAGCTGGAAAAGCAGTGGTTCTGGTGAAATGTTTGCAGCAGTTTATCTGCCAGGCTGCAGTGAGAGGTGAGAGTCTGGCATGGCTGGGTCTGAGCTGGTCCTGTTTGTTTGGGGCTGGAGCAGGACCTTCCTCACCCATCAGTGGAATCACTGCTGAGTTATTGGCTGCATCAGAGAGCACAGAATCCTCCCAGCACAGATGAATTCCTGCTTGGTGCTGGCTGAGCACCATCTACCTGACCAGGCAGGGAACAGCAGCTGCTGTGTGTGCAGGACAGACAGACAGGGCTGGACAGAAATGGGAATGTGTGTGGGGAAGGGCAGGCAGAGATGGGGTACTGTGGGCAGGGAGGAGCTCACTGGAGCTCTGGGGTGGCTGTCACACATTCAGCTCCCTGGGGATTACTGCCCTGGCAGTTTACATCCCTCTCCAAACCCTGGTTTGCTGGCTGGAGCGTGGAAGTTTAGGGAATTTTATTCAGAATGTTATCAGTTGGATTAAAAAAAAAGAAAATCTGAGCAGTGTCTGGGAGTGTGCAGGTGCAGGAGGATTGAGGTGGGGGCTGTGGGCAGAGCAAGAGGAGGAGTATGGGTTTGAGCTCACACACTTCCTCCAGCAGTCACTGACCATCCTAAAATTGCTCATAATGGAGGAAAAATTGCACCCGTGCAGTCACTGAGAATCCTGAAATTGCCCATAGTGGAGGAGCAATCGCAGCAGTGCTGGAGCTGGGTCCCTCTGGGAGGCGTGCTCAGCCCCAGGAGCAGCAGCAGGGTCTGGGTGATTTTGGGTGAGCATTATGCTGTGCTCAGGCACCCTCCTCCCAGGCTCCCCACCCCGACCCCTTCCTTTCCTGCTCTCCATGTGGGATGCTGGCAGCTCTCTCTGGATCCAGAGGGGTCAGTCCCATCCTCAGAGGCAGCTCTGGGCCGGGGGAGGTCAGGGTTTGTTCCCAGCTTTCCCCATGGCACATAACCCCCTAAAGCTGAGCAGCACAGCCCTTGGGGTTTGGGATTCAGTGAGGCACACCCTGTTTGTTTTCCCAGGTTTTTCCGTGGGGTGCATTGCCTGGGAAAGCTTTGGCCAGCAGACCTGGGGGAGGGGAGGATGAGGCTGATTTAAATCCCACAGGTAGTCACAGCTGGCTGAAAGTGTGTCTGCAGCACATCAGAGGTGCCCAGTGCTCCTGGATAACGTGGTGGGGGAGTGGGAGCCAGTCCTAGGGCTGCCATGCAGGGTGTGGGGGGCAGAGAGGAGGGTGGGCTGCCCCAGGCAGCTTTGGGGCAGATGCTGGAGCTGTTTGGGGCAGAAATGCAGCTATTTTATTTGCCCCAAAGTCATCCCCTTGGCCTGTGGCTGTCACACTGTGCAGGGACCAGCAGGGTGGTTGGACACCATGGGGCAGGGGTGTGTGCACCCCAAAAGGTGCTTGGGTTTAGGGCTGCTTTTATCCTCCCTGCTCCATCAGCTGGTGAAGCAGATACTCATGCAGCACCCTTGGATCCACAGGGCTCCAGGTGGGGTGGGGAATAGGAGGAATTCATGGGGAAAGGGAACATCCTGGTGCCCTTGAGGCAGCTCAGCAGCCCCAGGGTGTGCTGAGCAGCTGTGGGGCTGCAGGAAGGAGCTGTGCTGCTGTGTAATCCCTGCATGGGGGATTTATTTTTCCTCTCCAGGCTGGCTGACCCTCGGTCTGCCCCTGCCAGCCCTTCCCTCCGTGTCAGTGTGGGTCAGGGTGTCCCTGTGTGGGATGTGCCCTCCTTCCCAGGCTCCCAGGAGGGACACAGAGCTCTGGGAGAGGCACAGAAAGGTTTGGGAAGAGGTTTGGAAAGGGCTCCTTGAAAGGCTCTGTGCAGGGCAGGGGCAGTGCTCATCTTGCTGACCCACAGGTCTGCAGGAAGGCCAAAGTTTGTCTTAAATCTTTCTTAAAGCTTGTCTAAAATCTGAGATGAATGGGTGATCTGGAGCCAGGGAGTGAGTTTTAGCCAGTCTCTGTGAGACTCTGTGGGGTTCTGCCTTCTCCTGGTGTGCTCAGGAGGAGCATGGATTGGGATGGGAAGGGCAGGGATTAGAGGGGGGCTGTGCTGGACCTGCCTGCATCCCTCAAGGGGTGGATCCAGCACCCAGTCTTTGCCTCAAAAGATGATTTTCCCTGTTGCTCTTCATCCAGAAAATCAGTTTCACCACAGCCTTTGCTTGAATGGTCCCAAACTCTGGATCCAGGGTCTTAAAGCCCTCAGTGCTTTTTTGTCAGGTTAAAAATGGGGATGGTTGATAGATTCCCAAGTATTGTCGTGGGGTTGTGGGGGGACCTGGGTCCCCAGGAATAGGCTGAAGTCAGCAGCACTCTCTGCTCTCAGCTTCTGGAGGGTGTCAGACATGAGAGCTGCATCCTGCAGATCAGAAAACCTCAAACCACATTGGGGCCCCTGACCTTTAAGCAGCAACGAGTGTCACAGAGCAGAGCCTGTGCCTTTATCAGATCACAGCCAGGGAGGAGGCTCTGAGCAGAGCTGGGGGGCAGCAGGGCTGCCCTGGTTTCATGGGTTGGTGTTTGGGGGGCAGTGGGGCTGCCCTGGTTTCATGGGTTGGTGTTTGGGGGGCAGTGGGGCTGTCCTGGTCTCATGGGTTGGTGTTTGGGGGGCAGCAGGGCTGCCCTGGTTTCATGGGTTGGTGTTTGGGGGGGCAGTGGGGCTGTCCTGGTTTCTCTGGGTTGGTGTTTGGGGGGCAGTGGGGCTGCCCTGGTTTCATGGGTTGGTGTTTGGGGTTGGTGTTTTTAATGCCCTGGTTTCATGGGTTGGTGTTTGGGGGGCAGTGGGGCTGCCCTGGTTTCTCTGGATTGTGTTTGGGGGCAGCAGGGCTGCCCTGGTTTCATGGGTTGTGTTTGGGGTTGGTGTTTTTAATGCCCTGTAGGGTGGATGCTGATGGAGACCTGGGTGCAGGTGCTGAGTGCTTCATTCCCCTCTTGGACTGATTGTGGTGCAGGTCTGCCCCAAACAATCCCTCAAATTTGGGTCTTATATCCATCTATCTATCTGTCTGTCTATTGCAATCTCTTGGGAAGTATTGCAGCCTAATTGCAATTAGGTGCCTGGATACCTTTCAGGATGTATGTCTTGGCCCTCCTGTGCCTCTGAACCCAGCACTGCCCCCTCACCCTGATGCTGCAAGGACATCACACCCCAAGATGTGCTCTGTTGTGGGGAGTGGATGGTGGGAGCAGCTGGGGTGAGGCAGGAGGAGGCAGGATGCCCCTCTCAGACCTCCCAGGAAATACTAACACAGCTTCTTTCATGGTGGAGCCCACTGCAGGCAGACATGGTGTGGCAGCTCAGCATGACTGGCTCAGCAGCTGGTTTGCTGTAGGGATGTTCTGCATTCAGTAGGGTGAGGTATTTCTCCAAAGAGCAGGTCAGGACATGGCAGCTCCAGGTCTGCTACCCCACCTTTCCTATTGCTCTCTCCAACATTTAGGCAGCTTGGATCCATCCAGCCGCTCATTTAAACCCCTCTTTGAGCTGCAGGATGTCCTGTGAGATTCCTGAGTGCCTGAATGAGGGGCTTTCTTAGCTTGGCAGAGGCTGACAGACCCCAGAGAGCTCCCGTGCTGGGGGAAGAGCCTGTTGCCAAGTCGTAGGAGGAATTCCCACGTTCCTGTTCCTTCCTGCTGGCTGCCAAATGCTTGTCCTGTCCACAAAGGCTGATGTATTTGGTAGGATTTAACCTTTGCTCATAGAAGTGAATAATGGAGATCTTTTACTTTTGGTTTCTGGGTGTAAATTCACAACTCAGCGCTGGTTTTGCATGCACAGCACGGACCCATGGTGGGAAAAAACAGGGGAGGAACAGAGAGATTCTTCACTTGGGTGAAGTCCTCTGGAGCCATAGCTGGGAGCTTGCAGAGAATTGCCCCTCCTCCTCTCCTGATGAACCCCCAAACCAGGCTTTAGGTGCCAACCAGACCTCACCATTTCAGCAGAAGCACAAAGGCAGCCCTGTGGGATGTGGAATTTGGGATTTCTCATGCCCAGAGTTGCTGCAGGTCCTGCCTGGACAGACAGACAGGCTCCCACATTTTCCCTGTTGGCAGCAAGCATGTCCATGGAGTTTCAGGGAGGTGAAATGCTCCTTTTTGTTGCTTATTTTCATGCTTACAGCAGAAGACACAGCTTGCACTGTTTAACTCTGCCCTGGACCATCTTTTTGTTCTGTTTTTTGTCATGTGGGACAGCCCTGGTGACACTGATGCTGTTGGTTGCCACCAGTCATGTCATCAGCAGCACCCAGAGCTACTGAAATGGGTGTGAACCACAGGTGGGCACCTCTGTGTGGGGCTGACCTGGTCTGGGGGAGGTGGGAATGACCCAAAGCTCACTCCCAAATCTGGGCACAGAAGAAAAGTGAAAACCAGCAGGTCCAGGCATGGCCTGAGCTCATTTTTGGAGGACATCATCCATGTCCCATGGGTGGGATCAGCAGGAGGGAGCCCTGCACAGAGAAGGGACATCTCTGAAATCCCATGGTGGGGGTTTGGGGCATCACATGATGCTGAAGGTATTCCAGCAGATCCCCTCCTTCCTTGTGCCTCCGTGTTTGCTGGTTGCTCTGTGGAGCTGCAGTGAGCTCCAGAGGGACTTTGCTGCTCTGTGGCTGCTTGGCACAGCCAGGTGCTCCCCATCTTGGAGCAAGTGTTGGGCTGTGTCACTCTGGGCAGGGACAGGCCATGAGCCAAAGCCCCACATCCCCCTGCACCCAGCAGTGAGCCAGGAGTCGCCCTGGTGGAGGTCAGCTGTCCATCAGGGCAGTGCATGGCCTCCAAAAAGCTGGAATGAGTCTCCAGTGCTGCTCCAGGGTTTGGTTCTAATTACAGGGACACCCATGTAGGTGACCCTGGGGCACTGCTCCCCGTAGGGGAGGGGAGAAGCTGCTGATGGCTTTGCTTAGGAGTGGGCTTGCAGTGGGGAAGCTGCATGGAGAGGTCCAGCCTTACCAGTGTTTGCTGTTCCTTCCTGGAGCTAAAGTTCCATGAGATAAGCAGGGGTAAGACTGAAGTGTTTTTTGCTGTGAGCATGTGGAATTGGAGTAATTGCCCCCAAAATGACAAGGTGCTGTCTATAAGTGCAGCCCGTGGCATTGCAGCTGGCTCAGGGGTTATGGCACTGGACATAACCCCACAGAATTCTCTTTCCTTGCCTATCTGTGTAAATCCCTGCTCTCCCATCAGTGCCTGCCCTCAGCACTCCCTGAAAACTGCCCAAAAATTCCATCTTGGTGCAATTTAGGATACGCTCCAGCCTGCCCCGAGCACATCTGGTATCTGTGATATTAATCACAGCGTGAACGCGGCCAAGTGTTAAACAGCAGAGCCCTCCCTCCC
>JAOTQP010000792.1:3555731-3568498 GCA_026413545.1 Cichladusa arquata
TCCCTCCCGCCCCCCTGCACACCAGCCTTGTTTCCATGCTCCAGCAATAAATGAAGCTAGCATTCCCGGGCAGGAATCTGGCAGGAGCCACTGCTGTGTGGGATGGAGGCATGAGGAACGCTCTGGAACGGGCCAAGGAACCATGTGCTCCTAGGAGCTGCTGAGATCCCTGCCGTGTTTGAAGCTGTTTTCTAGCCCTCCTCGTTTTCTGGATCCGTGGCTGTTCCTGCTGCGTCTGCAACTGCTCCCTCTGCCCTGGAATTTTGTGCTGAGGCCTCCTTGTTTTGGGTGTAAATGCTGCTCCCTGTTTCCAGGAAGGTAAACACCCCTCCTTGCCCTGCTTTGCTGTGCAGATATTGAAGGGCTTTGCCAAGCAGGGGGGGATGTTGTTTCTGTTTTGCAGATGGGGGAGAGGAGTTGTAGAGGCTGCTGAAAAATCCATGGGAATCTGCTTGCTTGGAGGGTGCTTGTGGTTTTGCTTCAAGACACTTAGTGGCTTTTCTTGGTGTTGGGCAATGAGCAGGCAGGACAGGCACAAGGGGTATTTTTACTCTCCTTTTCCTGGGGTGACCACACAGCAGACAGTGGGCAAAACCCCACCAGACCATGCTGGTCATGTTATCTCTGAAGGGGAGCCTGGCCCAGATTTGCCCCCAGGTTCCCCAGTTTGTGGCTGATTTTTAAAAAAAAAAAAAAAAAAAAGACAAAAAGAAAAAAAATACAGAAAAAAAAAATCAAAACTGCATTTTCAGCATGGTTGGTGCCTCAACCACTGAGGTTGCTGCTTTCAAGGGAGGCAGCCCCAGCACTGGTGCCTGGGAGGAATGGGGGGGGAGAACTCTTGTGTGGTGCCTTTGATGTTGGAGGCTTTTACCCGCGTTACCCGGGGAGAAACTCGAGTGCTTTTCATGTCTGGTGGTGAGGGAGGCAGAGAGCCAGGAGGGATCTGCTTTGTGAGACCTTTTCGAAGGGAATTGAGCAAAACTTTTCAGAAGCTGGGGGGAGGCTCTTCGGGGCAGAACTGCAGTAGGTGCTGAAGCATCCTTGGCTCTCGTGGGCAGCGTGCATTGTCCTCCTCGTCGTCCTTGGCTGAGTAAGTCTCTGCTTGAGCTCTCCCCAGCCTCAGGGAGTACAAATCTGTGGCAAGGGCTGTGCTGGGGTCTCCACAGCTGTGCCAGTGGGGATTTGTGGAGTGGGGAAGCTGTGGCTGAGCAATGAGAGTGTGGGGGTTTGAAGGGTAAGGAGGGGAGAGATACCTGGGACGTTGTTATAAATGAGAAACAGAAAGTCACCACCCACTCCCCGCTCCCCAGCGCTGCTTTGCTCTGTCTATATAAAATAAAGCAATCTAAATTTTGCTGAATATTGAGACGTTTTGTTTCTCGTTTGTAACAGACATGGTGCAGGCATTGTCACAGGGGAATGATTTGTCAGGGCCTGTGCTGAGGGAGGAGGCAGAGCCGGCTCTGCCACTGCTCAGGCTCCTGGTGGGATGGGATGTGCTGGGCTGAGCAGGCAGGGACAGGGACAGGGGAGCCATAGGGGGTGGCATCAGCTCCTGGGGGTGACACGGGGTGGCAGCAGCCCCAGGAGTGGGGGCTCCCTGGGCAGTCAGCTGGGTCAGATGGGCCATCCTGACCAGCTCCCTCAGCCCTGTGGTGAGGAGCCCTGGCTGCTGGCAGTGCCAGGGAAGGGCAGGGTGCTGCCTGGGCTGGGTCCATGCTGAGTTTGGGGGCCCTGCCCCAGCCAGATGTGGTTTGTTCTGTGCAGGTGGTGGGAAGGGGCTGGCACAGCCTCAGCAGCCTGGCAGATGTGTGGCTGTGAGAGCTCTGCAGCTGCACTGGAGATGGTCTCACAGCACTTTTGGCAAGTGCATTCCTGTGCCATCGAGAGGAGCATGTCTGGTGACGTCAGGAGGCTCTGGCAGCCCAGGGCAGCCTCACTCCTTGGTTTCTGCTCTGAAAGTTGCTGTGAATTAGTGTTGGAAAGGAACTTCCTGGTGTTTGATGGCTCCTTGTCCTGATGAACACTGGGTAAAAGCCAGCTTCTGAGCATCCCTGTGTGCTCTGGTGGGTGCAGGGCTCCTGTGCCCAGCCCTTTTCTGTGGCTTTCAATGCCTGTGTGGGGAGTGCTCCCCAAAAACAGCCTCCTGCTCTCCCTTCTCTTGCCCATCCTGCCCCATCACTTGCAGCAGCCCCCTGAGCTGCAGCCAGGTCACACATCCCCTGCTCTCTGTGGGTGCACTGGGATCGCCCAGAGCCCTGGGGACAGCCCAGCCCCTGCAAAAAGGCAGGGGTGTGGAGATGCCACATGGATGGGGACACTGTGGGGATGGGGATGCCACAAGGTTGGAGACACTAAAGGGATGATGACACTCCAGGGATGTGGATACCATGGGGATGGGGACAGCAGAGGGGTCATGTGGGGATGTCATTGGATGTGGACACCATGGGGACAGACACACACAGAGCTGGGGACAGGGCTGGGGGACACAGAGCCTCATCAGCCCTGGAGCTCTGCAAACCGGCCCAGTTCTGAGCCTCACTTTTTTCTTCTTCTTTTTTTTTTTTTTTTTTTTTTTTTTTTTTTAAATTTTTTTTTAATCAATAATTTGAACGGCCCCTCTGCATCCTTGTCTTGTAGCTCCTGACAGCTCTTTGCCCAGTGACTCTGGCACAGGTGTTTAGGTAACACAGTGGGACCCCCTGGACTTGCCAAGCATAGGGCTTTTCCCTCTTGCCTTAGTCTGGCAGAGGCTGGGGATGGCTGGGCATGGCACTCGGGCTGTGTCAGTGTGAACCCCCAGGAATTGCTCTTTCCCTGTGTATCCCAATGTTTCCCCTCTGTATCCCAATTTTCCCTCTCTGTATCCTAGTGTTTCCCCTCTGTATCCCAATGTCCCCCCTCTGTATCTCAATTTCCTTTCTCTGTATCCCAATGTTTCCCATCTGTATCCCAATGTTTCCCTTCTGTATCTCAATTTCCTCTCTCTGTATCCCAATGTTTCCCATCTGTATCCCAATGTTTCCCCTCAGTATCCCAGTTTTCCCTCTCTGTATCCCAGTGTCTCCCCTCTGTATCCCAATGTTTCCCTTCTGTATCTCAATTTCCCCTCTCTGTATCCCAATGTTTCCCTTCTGTATCTCAATTTCCCCTCTCTGTATCCCAGTGTTTCCCCTCTGTATCCCCATGTCTCTCTGTCAAGCAGCCCTTGGAAGCAGCAGGGGCTGCAGGAAAGGCTTCACACCAGAGGATTTCAGGCTGGGCTTTTTATATCCATCCCAGTGTGACCACACTTCATTTAGGGAAGGAGCATCCGGGCTGGATCTGACGTATTCAGGGCTGAGGCTACCTCTGCTCTGCCAGACAGATCTGGGCCAGGGGAGCAGCTGGGATCTGATGGGGCTGCTGCTGCTGCCCTGTGCTGTGACTGCAGCACACACCGAGCTGTGCATATCGGATTTCTTGGCGATTTCAGTGGTGTTGTGTCCACCCTTCTGTAAACAGCAGGTCAGTCCATGTCTCCCCTAAACCCTGCTCTGGAACCACGGCTATCCAGCCATCCAGGAGCTGAGCACACTGGGCTTGCTGCTGCTGCTTCCCAGGGTCAGCTTACAGGAGCACACGGAGCAGAGGAGGGCAGGAACGGCCTCCCATAGCACCAGGCAAGTTTTGGGTTAAAGTTGCTTAATTTTATTGAATTCCTGCTGCTGTGGATGGTGGGTGTGGCAGGGGGAGCAGGCTGGTGGTGCAGTTCTGGGGTGGGAGGGGATTTTGTGCTGCTGTTGGACATGTGCTGGCTGAGAGTCCTGCCTTTCCTGGTGCTCATTAATGACTGTTGGTTGCTGAACTAAATTCCCCTGGGAGACAGGTGAGCCAGGCAACGGGCCATTTGTGTGTGCAGGCAACGCTGGGCTGAGCTTTGGTTTTGAGACAAGGTAAAAATGCAACAAGGCAAGAATTGTGATTATGTGTGAACCCCTAAGTGCTGCTGCCTTGTCCAGGTGTGATTCCAAATTGTAGGATACAGCATCCAGGAGGAGTACAGCTGTCCAGGGTGTGTGCCCTGAGTGCAGATAAGGGCATGTCATGACAGATAAAGTAAGTTTGGAACACACAGAGGACTGTGCTAGCCCTGGGAGCTGTGACCTCTCCCATGCTGCTGTAGTTGCCATCCATGATTTCCCATGTTGAGATCAAAATCCCTGTGTGGGCATGGGGTTTGAGGGTAGCTCTGTGGTGGGGTTTGAATGTGTTTGACCCCAGAGCCCCTCAGCATGTCCCCTCTCCCCGGGGTGTGCTGGCCATGGCTCGAGGTATGCACATGTGGCAAGCTCTAATGGCTTGGTGGCCAATAACCCAGCAGCAGTGGTTCCTGGACTCCTCTCCATGGGGAATCCAGACTTCCCTTCTCTGAGCACGGTGGAATTTTTATAGCCTGTGGTTTGAAATGCTGTGATTTCCGTAGGGCCCTGACGCCACATGCAGCCCTGTCAGAGCTGTGCTGGGGCTGGGGTAGACATGGGCTGGAGCTGCTGCTCCTTGGGTAATGGGTCTGAGCTTTGCTCCAGCACAGGGGAGAGCGGCTGAGCCTGCTGGGTGCTGTGATCTTATGGCTGAATTCAACTGTGCTTTATTTCATTTATCCCCAAAATTTGTCAGGCTTTGTGGAGCAGAGTACAGTAAAACAACCTTGTTTGTTAAAAAATAATCACCAAAATGGGAGTGAAAGAGTTAATCTTGCAAATAGAGCTCAGTGACATCCTGGAAGTGTCTGTCCAAAAATCAGGAGGGGAGTGGGCATGTGGCATTCCAAGGTTACAGGGTAGAGGGGCCAGGCTGGCGAGCCCCACTTGGCACAGGGACACAGCTGTGACTCGGGCAGGGACGTGGCACTGTGGGATGAGTGCCCTGCTGGCAGCTGGGAGGCGAAGGCAGAGACACTTCATCCACATCTCGTGGGTGTGAGCACTGTCTGCCTCCTGGCTTTGTTCCCTGGGGTCCCTGTCCACGTGGGGATGAGGCAGAGTTCTGCCATTAACACTGAAAATCTCTGCTGGCTCATCCTTGTGTTCCCCAGAGCACCAGGCGGTGCTGGGGTGCTCACAGGTCACTCCCTGTGATCTCTAGGAAGGGGTGCAGCTGGTGGGAATCAGCAGTGGTGCTTTCTCCAGCCCCTGATAAACCCCCTGAAAGCCACTGCCCAGGTCTGGCTGCTCTAGGGATGCTTTGGGGCCATCAGATGTTCCAGGCTGAGACATCCCTCTCCCTGTGGGGATCCCCTGCAGGGATGCTGCCTGTGTCCAGCCACCCCCACCCAGCTCTCCCTTCTCACTAACTTGTGGAAAAGTGATTTCCCTTCCTGTTTTCTGGCCCCTTCTCAAACTCAGACTGGGTTAACTCTTGCTGTAGATGCAGAACTTGCTGGAGGGCCCTGGCCAGGCGGGGCTGTAAAAGCCACATTTTCTTTGGGAATCGGATTAAGGCCCCTTTTTCTTCGTGCTGGGCGGATGCAGTGTGGGTGACATGAAATCCCTCTTTGTCCTGGATGGTGTTTCTGGCCCAGCTGCAGTGGGTTAACCCTTTGTCATCCCACACAGCCCTGGTGATGAATGGCCCTTTGCTAAGCAGCAGGGACCTTTTCCTGGGGTGGAAGCACTGTGGGGGCACTGTGGGCTGTGTCCTCCCCTGCCCAGCTGGGGGATGAAGTGCAAAGCCTTGGTGCCTGGCTAGGAGACGTGTCTGTGGGACAGAGACCTGCCCTAACACTGCTTCCCACTGCTTTTCTTTGCTATTTTTAGTCTCTCTTTATTCCCCAAGATAAATGGGTGGGACTTTGCACCCCAGTTCTGCACTAGCACCAGAGGTGTCTCCATGCTGGGGCAGCCCCAGGCTGCCTGGATGGCACAGAGGGACATGAGTGGGAGAAGGAGGGGACAAAAGTGGCAGTGAGAGCAGAGGCCAGGCCAGCTGGCAGAGCACAAGAGCTGCCTGTGTGCTCCTCAGAGGGCAGTGACCATGTCAGTGGTGCACCAGTGCTCACCCAGCCTGCTGTGGCACTGGGCTGGGGCAGGAGCATCACTTCTCCAGGAGAGCTGGAGGGCTGGATGGCCAGCCAGGGGCAGGGTGATGGCAGGCAGAGAATATCCAGAGGTGTCCCAGGAACTCTTGGCTGTGATGCCCACGATCCAAGGAGGTGTCTTGGTTCGGTGCTTGGGCTGGGCTCTGTGGCCAAGCAGAAATGGAGGTGATTTCACAGCCATGTCCTGGAGTCTGGTGGCTGTGAGCATCTCACACCCTGGGCTTGAGCCCATTTTACTTTGTTTACCCCCCTCGTGCTGCATTGTTGCATCACCTTGGATCCACCCACTGCTGCTGTGAGCCTGGCTTGGCTTGTTTGTTTATGCAAAAGGCAGATGGTAGCAGGAAACATCCCTTTCTGGTGGCCTGGAAAAGCTGCCAGGGGCACACAGTGCTGTCTCCCTGCAGGCTGATCCTGTGCTCTTATCAGGGAGCCTCTTGATAAGAGCAGAGCAGGATTTCCCCAGAGGGGAGTCCTGGGCAGTGTCAAAGTGACATCAGGAGCTCCCCAGGCCTCCCAGCAGTGGGGGGAGTGCAGCCCACAGGCCTGAATTCTCCCCATGTCCCTCTCTCTGCTGAGTTTTAGGGTGTGATCACCTCATTGCTGAGGGAGGGGTGCCACCATCTCCCAGCCCTGACCCAGCAGCAGATGGGACTCACTCACAGCATCAGGATGTGCAGGGAAGCCACTCAGTGCCCTCCCAGCCTCCTGACCTTTTCCCATCACAACACAAAGCACCATTATTCCAGCGAGGCACCTCCATCCGAGGAGACAGCTGGTGCTGCAGCAGCTTGCTGGGGATGGGTTGTTATTAATTAAGCTGCAGGAGACAGCTTGAATGGAGTTTTCCTTCTTCTCAGGGTTAGGACGCCCTAAATTCTTTCTTCTTTACCTCCAAATGGCGTTTATAGGTTTAAAAGCAGACAAAGGTTGGAGAAGGGCCCATTATGTGCAGCTTGCAGGGCCGTGGATCCCTGCACCTGGCCTGCAGGGGCTGTTAGGACACCCCAGCAACTTCTTTGCAGCTTGGCTTGTGCCAGGGGGTTGCTGTGACCCCCCCAGGGATGTCACTGCCTGGGCATCTCCCCATCCAGAGAGGAGACGTCACTTTGGGGTGAAATGGTTTAAACAGCTGAACAAGTTTGGGGTGACTCAGGCAGTTGAAATTTTCACTGCCTGCTGTTTTCCCTTGCAAAGGTGATTTATTTTCACCAAAATAATCCTCTGCCCCTGCTGCTGGGTCTGCTTTGACTGTGCTGCTGGTGGTGGGAGGGTCAGAGGAGGTGGTGGAGGATGCTGGGGCTCTCTGAGGTGCTGCTTGGTGTGTGAGCTCTGTGCAGGCTCCATCTGCTCTCCCCTCTCCACGGGGCAGGATACAGGGGTGTGGTGGAGTGGGGCTCAGGGATGCTGGTGGGGTGAGGTGCAGAGTTCTGTTTTACCCCTTTTGGGGGTAATTTGTCCTTTGTGATAATCTATGGGGGTGTCTGGGGGAGCAAGTCCTGCCCTTGAGGAGGAGGGGGTGAGGATTGCTCCTGAGCAGCCAAGGAGCCAAGTGTGTTTCCTTGTGCCATTTGCAGAGCTGGCCCCAGGATTTGAGCATTTTGGTGCCAAGGCAGACCTGTCCCTGCTGGGCACAACCTGTGCTCAGAGCTGAGGCCGTGGCAGTGCCTGGGAGATGCTGAGTGTGCTTTGTGTCTGTCCAAACCAGCACAGCCATGCCCAAACCAGTGCCCCAACCAGTGCCCCCTGTGAGGAGAAAGGAATTTGGGAGGAATGGGGTTCTTTCTTGCTTTTCCCAAATATATGTGACTGCAGAGTGCCTTCCTAGCATGTTCTCTTTTGGAAAAGGGTGGATTGCTGAAGCAGGTGAGGAGCCTCCTGCCTGCCCCACTCAAGGGAGCAGGCACTGCAGATCCTCTGCAGGAGGAATGTGCCAGAGGAAGGGAGGCTGCTGCAGGGACACTGCTGGGATGTGACACCAGGACCCGAGGCAGGGCCTCCCCAGGGACAGGTGACTCACCAAGGACAGGTGCCAGCTGCACGTGATGGCTGGTGACAGCGTGTGAAATAATTCCTTCCTTCCTTCCTGGAGAGGGCGAGCAGCCTGGAGATGTGCAGCTGGAGGAGGCTCTGGGTTTTGGTGTGGTGGGAGCTGGGACAGTGCTGGGTGCAGTGAGGGTCCAGCAGAGCATGGTGCAGGGATGCTGGAGGGTCTGGATCCAGCTCCTGGGCAAGGTGTGCAGGGCTGGCTGCTCCCTGTGCTGCCCCAGCGTGTCCCTGAGCTCTGCAGGGCTCTGGGGTGCTCCTGGCACTGCCTGCACCCCAAGTTGCTGCTGTTCCACTGCCCTCTCTCTCCAGGGAGATTGAAGCCACCAGGGAGCTGTGTTCATGGAAGAGCTGGTGGGATACCTGCAGAGGTGTCTGACATGGGCTGCTCAGAGGAGCTGGTCACTGCCAGACACCAGGGAGCTTAAAAGAAAAAAAACTGCATCATCTGTGGACTTGGGAGTTCACTACAGCCAGAGAGGGGGAAATGTCATTGATCTGTGGGTCTTAGAGATGTTCTGGGGACTTACCCTGCACATTCTGAAGGGACCATGGTGGCTGCCAGAGCCCTCCCTGGGTGGTAACACTTGCAGGCCTGCACTCAGGCTCTTAGAAAAGCTTTGGGGTTGGTTTTAGCTGTTCCTGGCATTGAGGGATCCTTTCTGTTCCTGCTAGAGATGTTAGTGTCTCTTTAAGTGCTAAAAAAAATTAAATTTTGGTCTTGTGATCTGGAAGCTCATGTCCTTTTCTCGGTCATGCTACTTTCCAGAGTTTGCTGGTGCTCTACCAAGGTCTCTGGATGTGCTTTTCATTCTGCTATTGATCTGAGATTATAAATACAGCTGGCAGAATTTCCATCTGTCTGTCAAAGTTGCTGGGGACTGGCAGGTATTGCAATACCAATATTGCAGCATTGCAGCAATATTGAAAGAATAAAAATTGTTTCCTAAGCCCTAATGGTGCATTTTAACTGGGGATTGCTGAGGTGCAGTAATATTGGAAATGTCCCTTCAGCATTCCTGAGAGGGAACATGTCCTGCTCGTGCTGTGTCCAAAGGATTTGATGTTTTCTTAAGAGCTGGGCAGCTTGGGATGGAGTGAGTTTTTTGGCAGGTCTGCCCACAGGCTGGGTGGTGCTGGGGAAACTGCCTTCATTTCCAGATCTTGGTTATTCCTCAGAGCTGGGTGTTTATGGTTGAGCTGGCCAAGGGCAGAGCATTGCCTGGCACAGGGGAGGGCTGCAGTGCTGCTGGGGCAGTTTTCTGCTGCAAAGGTTGGGGTTGTCCCCAAAACTCAGGGACTGTTGGAACCCTCGTTGGTGTATCCCTGTGCATCAGTGCTGGACCACGTTCTCCAGTGGGCCCTACCAGCCCTGCACAGTGTGGCTGTGACATGGGGACCTGCTTTCACCTGCAGGGATGTCCCATAATCCATGACTGGATTGTGTAAACCAGGCAAGAATCTTCCTTAATACTTCAGATTAGTTGCAAGACTAAAAGCTGGATCTGTAGTTAGTGCAAATCCCTTGATATAACTTAAAACAGCAATAGGCCTTGTTAGAATTGCTCCTAACTCTGATTATTAGGTTTTTCTAAGAGAAGAACAATGAGTTTGTGATTTTAAAACCCTTAATTAGGGGATTTGGATCCAATTCTTGGCTCTGCTGTAAGATTTCTGTGTGACCCTGGGCGAGTCATTTAATCCCTCTCCAGTTCATCTGCACTGGAGGGGTGAAGCTGCTTCCTTCCTCTGCCTGTGCTCAGAGCCAGAAATGAGCCTGGGAGAAGTCTGTTCTTGCAGGAATGGAGGTGCTCCTGGAAGAACTAACCCCAGAGTTTGTCTGGGCTGTTTGTCACTCTGAGAGTGCCTGCTCTGTGCAAACACCCCAAAGTCACCAAGAGCCACCCTGGGGACCAGCAGTGCTCCCAAAGCCCTGCTGCACTTGCTGTGAGCCAAGGATGACACTGGGTTGTCCTTATGAGCTGCTCACCCGCCACCTGTTGCTCCTGGGAAGGAGCAGATATGAGTTGAAACAAAACATTTTGTGTTAATTAATCTGGGAAACAACTTGTACACAGTTCCCATGTGCCCTAATTTTTTCCCTGAGGGTGGTGAGGTCCTGGCAGGGGTTGTCCAGAGAAGCTGTGGTTGCCACGTCCCTGGAAGTGTCCAAGG
Source organism: Cichladusa arquata (assembly GCA_026413545.1). Classification (NCBI taxonomy): domain Eukaryota; kingdom Metazoa; phylum Chordata; class Aves; order Passeriformes; family Muscicapidae; genus Cichladusa; species Cichladusa arquata. Next base: position 3,566,035 of record JAOTQP010000792.1, read on the forward strand.
CTGGGTTGGACCTGGTTTAGGAGAAGATGTCCCTGCCCATGGTTGGAATTAGATGGCCTTTAAGGTCCCTTGGAACCAAACCAGTCTGTGTTTCAGTGAAATGTCCTTGCAGAGCTTCACTGACCATAGGGAGAGCTTTTCTATGGTTATTTTTCTTCCCTTGCAGGCAAAACTAAAGTATGCCCATGATTTCAATCTGAAAAAAATTAACTTGGAGGAGTGAGGAGTTGATTCCTGTGGCTGAGCACGCCGTGTTCACCCCTTTGCTGGTCTCAGTTTGGGCACATGAACTCTGTGCTCGTGCTTTACTCCTGCACAGCCACAGATGGGGTCAACTCAGTGGCAGAGACAGGAAGCCTTCACACCTGAGATCCTCCCTTTACTCTTTGTGCAAGCACAGCACCTGAGTGAGCCAGGCACAGCCTGTTCCTGCCTTTCTCCAGCTAAAACAAGGCTGGGGTGACTTGCAAACAGAGCCAGCTGCTACTCAGGCAAACCTGGTTTGCCATCTAGCATTGGATTTTCCTGGAGATTAGAGAGATTAAAACACTAATGCCCATTGATAGGGGTTAAAGCTTTATTAAGTCATAAAAAGTGGTGTAATCTGGCAGAAATCTGCACGAAGCTGCAGCATAAGCAGATTGAGGCTGAGTTTCCTGCCTGGGTGCTGCGTGGAGGTTTCTCAGAAATTGGTATTTGTGGTACTTGCTGAAGTGGAGGGATGTGAGTCTTGCCCCCTGCTCAGCACCCATCGTTTTCAGAGCCAGCCTTGCTGGGCATCACAGGGGGAGTGCTGCCAGCCCAGCGTGCTGAGGAGGGGCTGCTGCCAGCCCGGTGTGTGCTGGCTGGAGGAAGATCTGCCACTGCTGGTGCTCTGGAAGCAGAGGGGGAAGGTGACAGCCACGCTAGAGCCACAGGCAGGAGACAGAGCAGGGGTGGCTGTGGTGCCACTGGCACAGGTGGCAGGGCTTGCATTGGGTGCAGTGGTGTGGCAGAGGCTGGTGAGGCTGGTAACAGGCCCAGAAGGGAGGACAAGCACTAGTCCTGGGCTTGCAGGCTGTGCAGGGACTGTTCGTGGGAAAGGGAGTCCTCTGGGTGTTGAAGATTGCAGATGTGCACATCTGTCTTAACCCTTTCGTCACCTGCTGGCCTTTTTCTGGGAATGCAAATCTGAGAGCTGCAGGGAAAAGTTCCTGAGGTCATAGGGTAGGTCAGAGTAATGTGTCAGACCCAGGAGCCCAGAGAGGGAGATGGGCTGTGCCAGGAGAGTCCCAGCAGCACTGCTGGACATCGCAGAGGGGACTTCACCCCACACCAGGGTGTGTGTAGGAGGGAGCAGGACCTGGTGGTGCAGCCTGTCCCTGGCCCCTGCACATGGCAGCTCCCCTCCGGTGCTGGGAGAGGGGTGGGGACATTCTGGGATCAAGGTGTAAGGCAGGAAGGAGTTGTGGAGACAGCTGATATCTTGATTCAGCTTCACTGACACCATCCTAGAGAGCAGCCGTGCCCGTGGGGGTGGGTTGACATCTTGTCCTGGCAGATGTGAGATGCAGCCCAGACATCTCCAACCAGCTGCAGAGCAAAGTGAGCCCAGCTCCCGGCGCTCACACCCACCCACAGCTGCCCTGGGGCTGTGCTGGAGAATTTCGGGATGATGGGAAGCAAAAGGCTTCCCTGTGCTCAGGGACAGGGATGTGGATGGGACCCTGGCCCCAGTCCGGGAGCACTGGGTGAACTGGGCTCCTCTTGGGATGGGGCTGCCCTGTTCGCCCCAGCCTCTCTCTTTCCCGTGGAAGTTTCCCGCACCTCCAGCGTGGAGCCGGGCTGGGACGTGCCCCCAAACTCTGGGACGTGCCCCCAAACTCTTCTTCCTCTCACCCTTTGCGGGCCCCCCTGGGCCGGGGGATGGAAACCGCCCGGGGGCGAAGCGACTTCCCGGGAAGAGGCTCCATCCCCCCGGGCCGGGCTGCAGGGGGAGGAGGCAGGGTGATGGGGGAGGAGGAGGAGGAGGAGGAGGAAGGGCGATGGGGGAGGAGGCGCAGGGCAGCGCGGGCGGAGGCGGGAGCAGCGGTGCCGGAGCGGCCGCGGGTGAGTCTGCGGTGCCCGGGGGCAGCGGGCGGGGGGTTGTGGTGCCGGGGGAGCGCTTTTTGGGGCTGAGTTATGGTGAGGAAGGGGCTGAGAGAGCCGGGGTTCCCAGGGTGGGCAGAGCAGGGCAGCGGGTGCTGCGGGGGCTGCTCGGCACCGCCTGCCGTGCTGCCGGCATTGTCCGGCACCAGCGGAGAGCAAGAGATAACCCTGCCCTGGGGGGGCACCCCTTGTCCCCATGGGTCCCCCCTGCCCCTGTGCCCTGCCCTCGTGGCTCCCCCCTGTCCCCTGCCCTTGTCCCCATGGGTCCCCCTGTCCCCTGCCCTGCCTGGGGGGCACCCCCTGCCCCCGAGGGTCTCCCCGGTCCCCTGCCCTGTCC
>JAOTQP010000792.1:3583597-3595971 GCA_026413545.1 Cichladusa arquata
CTATTTTTTTTTCTCTTCTCTTCTGTTTTTTTTTTTTTCCCCTCTTAAGCACACAGCCCACCCTGAAAATCTGGGGTGCTTAAAATGTCTCGAAAAATGTGACTTAAAGTATCACAACACAAAATGAGACCTAAGTTTCCTTTTGATTTGTGTCAATTCCTTCCACTTCTGGCTCTGTGTGCACTGGGGATGTTTTTGGGTCTGTTTTCAAAAGCAAACTTAAGCCTCTAGCACTGCATTCATGTCAGCCTTTTCCACTTCCCCATGTGGAGATTTGTTCCAATAGAAAAGGCTTTGTTTTGCTTCTGTCAGTGGGTAGACCAAAAATGCATCCTTCACTGGACTAAAATGACTGCATGGGCCAGTTATGCCCCTGTTGTGTAACTGATCAGGAGCAGAGGGGCTGACGAAACATTTATGGTTGAAAACAATAAAACAGAGAAGGTTTCAAAGGGAAATGACATTTTTAGGCCAGTCTAACGAGTTGGTCCCACTAATCTCAGCCCAGATCTGCAGCTCCTGCCTCGGCAGGTCTGACCTGCAGCATTAGCTGTGCTCCAGCTTTTCCTCACCCCTCTGGCTGTTTAACCCTTACAAAACACATCTGATGCTTGTAAGGTTGGGAGTGTTGGGTGCCTGGCAGTGCAGGCAGGGATGTGGAGCCTGTTGGTGCTTGGCAGGGATGTGCAAGGAGCCCTGTTGGTGCCTGGCAAGGAGCCCTGTTGGTGCCTGGCAGGGATGTGCAGGGATTTTGAGCCCTGTTGGTGCCTGGCAGTGCAGGGATGTGGAAAGAGCCCTGTTGCTGTGTCCCCCAGTGGAGCCTCTCCCCCATGCTCTGGTTTCTCTCACCCTCTGGCCAGCAGCAATTGTGTGGATTTTCAGCTGCTTTTTTTCCTTCTCTCCAGTGAACATGTGTTTCCAATATCCGAGCGAGCCCGGCAGTTGGGGGCTGTTGTTGCTGAGCCCTGTGCTGATCCTGTTTCCCCACACTGATGGCCTGGCTGGGACTGTCCCCTCTGTCACTGCTCACCCGTCCCCTCCTGCCACCTGAGGGGCAAACCCCACTGGGAGGGGGAGGTTAATGGGAAATTAAATTGGGATGGGGAGGTTAACGGGAAATTTTGCTTCTCTGAGAGCTCGAGCAGGCATTGAGGTTCCTCTCTGCTCTCTTGTGAAGTCCAAATTGTATTTTTCATCATCATGGACAGGCTTTCCCAGCAGTGTCCAAAGACACAAAGGGTGATGTGGCCACCTCTCCTGCAGGGTGGGGCTGCTGTGATGGTGCTGTAGCAGAGGATCCTGTGTGGGAGCCTTGTCCTGGGGCTGTCACACACAGCTGGGTGCAGGTTTGTGCCCTGGCTGAGGCAGCAGGTCCGTGGTCCCTTGCAGCAGGGGATGGGAAGGGCAGGGAGCTCCTTGCTGTGGTGCCTGTGTCTTCTCCAGGAGGATGGCAGTGGCTGGCAGAGCTGCAGGGACCTGCACTGGGGACATTGTCACCCAGCTCCAGAGAACCCCAGCACACCCCCAAGGCACCATCCACGTGCTCCACTCACATCCCAGGTGCTTGTGCTGCCCTCCTGGGATGTGCTTGCGCGGGGTGTTTGTGGTGCCTGGGGGGCTGCTGCTGGTGATGTGGGTGGGCATGGCACAGGGCTCCTGTGGGTGCTGCAGGGCACTGGGTGAGAGCTTGCTTTTTCCTAAACAAGAAGGAGTGAGGGATAAAAAAAAAGCAAAGTTGATGCAGAGGTTCAGAGGCTGGAGCAGAGGATTGCTTGGCTCTGTTTCAGTCTGGCCCTCCCATCCAGGCAGCTCCAGGGTTAATCAGCAGAGAAGTTTCTGCTGCATGAGGGAGTTCACAAGGGAGTTCAGGACAGGCTTTGCAGCCCATCCAGTTCACACACAGCCTGGAACCTCCCATGTAACTGTGCCTATGGAGGCTGAGGATGGTCTGGCAGGGGCTTCCAGCTGCAGCTGCACGAGCCTGGCTCTGCCACCCAATAAATATCCCTGCTCTGACCCCTGCAAGGCTCTGTTCAGCTCAGGAATGGCTCTGGAACTCTGCCTGGCCCCATCATCACCTCTCCTGCCTCTGCCAGGGCTGGTGGCTCAGGAGCTGCCACCCACTCCCTCTTTCCCCTCTGGCTGCCCCTCTCAGGTGCCCACCAGCTCCCTGGAGCAGGTGATGGGGCTGGGCAGCTGCTGGATCCTCACTGGTGTTTGCTTAACACAGAGCTCAAATTCCTGCTGTTAGTTTGATCTGGGGCACAACCAAGAGGAAATAACTTCTCAGCTCACTGTGGATTTTGATTCCTGTAACAGAGTTTCAGGGGAACCAGCAGGAATGAGCCTGTGCTGAGATCCTGTCTGTGCACAGTGGCAGAAATAATGTTTGTCCTGGGCACTGTAACGTGTGCCCAGCTGCACAGCCTCCCCCAGGCCCAGGGCAGCAGGGGATGAGGGAACAGCCAGCAGCAGCTGGAGTGGCTGGAGCCCACGCTGCACCTCCTGCTCCAGCCCATCACTCCCCTTCGAGCTCCTCCACCCTCCCAGCAAAGCCCAAAATGTGCGTGTTGTAAGTTAATAGTACCAGGGACCATTTGGGGAGGGGGAAGAAAATAGATTAGTTATTTTCTTGAGCCTTCCCTTCATTTCTGTGATGTGTTTGGAGCAAACAGCACTTGTCACTACCTTAATCCATGTGTTTTCCTTTGGTGGCTTCACATGAATGTGATGTGTAGCTACAGGCAGGCATTGTTCTCAGGGAAAAGCTTCACTTTCTTTTCCATAATTAAGGTTTTGGGGGAGCTGCCTACCTAGCAGGAGTTGATAGAATATCTAGAAACTTGCAGAAAACCCTAAAAACATAGAGTTTGCTGTGCTGGGGGGTCTCTTGATTGTCTCAGGGTGGTGCAGGGAGATGGATGAGGCACTTGCAGGAGCCCATGGGAGCAGAAAGTTGTGTCAGAGGTGCCTGGGTGCAGATGGGCAGGGTCACTGTGGTCACTGTGCCTGGGGGATGCTGCTGCACACAGCAGGGGTGTGGGCAGGCTCTGTGGCATCCTCTGGATGTGTGAGGGATCTGAGGGATCAGAACTGAGCTTTTAACATGTAGATTGAGCTGAAACTCAGATATCTGCCTGGTTGTGGATTCATCTGCATTCGCTCTGTATGCATCCTGATCTTTAAAGGAAAAGCTGATGAAAGAGGCAGGAACACAGGCTCAGTGGGGAAGAAGCTTTTAGAGGAGAAAAATTGTTTGGAAAACAGCAAAGAGAGAGGAGGGGAAAGAATTCTGCTGGGAAAAGAGCATTACTGCATTACTTCCTTGGAGGTCTGGGTAATACATTATGCAGAGCTCCAAACAATGTTTGCCAGCAGCAAGTCAGCTTAGATGTGTCCATGGGGGGTTCCTTGTGTTTTTTTCTATTCTTTTTTCCCTTTAATAGCCAAAATCTCTCTTTCCTGGGGCCCAGGGTGATCTGTGACCCTGTGTTTGTGTTAGGAGCTCGTTTGTCCATGTGCTAATGATGTGCTCGGGGCTGTGTGTGTTGTTGGTGTGTGGGGACAAGATCCACCTGGCACAGTCCAGCTCCATCCCTGGCAGAGGGGATGGCCAGGGCAAGGCTCAGCTGGGTCACCAGTGCTGTCTGGAGCTGCTGTTCTCAGATCAGCTGGAGCTCAGTGGGTCTGTCTGGGGTGAGTGTCCTTCCCTCAGTGCTGGAGGCAGGCAGAGGTGTCCCTGTGGGATGGGGACAGTGCAGGATCAGGCCCTTCCCCTCTGCACTCCTGTGCCTGGGTCTGCAGGGGTCTCTGAGCCCTTTGTAGGGCTGGAGGAGCCCATGGTGGGGTTTGGCTGGAGTGTGTTGGCAGTGGTGCCCTCTTGGCCCTTCTGTGAGGGCTCATTTCAAACAGGCTCCTGTCCCAAAGGTGATCCTGGACCTGGGACCTCCAGGTTCCCTTTTCAAGGCAACACCTGCTCAACTGTGCTGCAGGTCCCCATCACCTTCAGAGCCATTGAGAGGGACCTGCAGCAACTGGAGGTGTCCCAAGGAGGGTTTTTTCCTGGTCTGGGACCCCCAGCAGTTAAAACACCTTCAGGGAGGACCAAGGAGCAGGGGGGGATCATGGCCAGGTGCCTTCATTGCTGTCTGCAGGCCTTGGATGTGGAGCAGTGTGGAAGTGGACCTGTGTCCATGCAGTCAGCAGGGAGGGATTTCCCCAGGCACTGATCACTGGGTTATGCAATCCCTGCAGCTTCCCTCTGCTGAGACTTCTGTTGTAGAGATTTTCTGACATTCTCGCCCTCTGGAACAAGCAGCATCTCTTCTGTGCTCTGTGAGCCCCTGGAGAGTTTCCAGGGCTTTTTTTAATCCCAGCTGATGAATGTGAGAGGCAGTCCCAGCTTGTGCTGGTGCTCAGCACAGGGGGAGTGTGAGCAGGACTGTCCCTGTGGCCATTCCCATGTTGTGCTGTCCCTGGATGGTTGGTGACAGCTTGGATGGAGCTGGAGCAGGGTTTGATTTGTCCCTGGCAGGGGGCTGGCCCTGCAGCCAGCATCTCCCTGCTCTCATCCCAGCTCCACCAAGGACACCAGTGGCTCTGGGCTAGTTCCTGCAGTCCTCTGTGGCCCTGCAGAGATAAAAGCCCTGTGCCACTTCACGGGGCTTTGTGAGGCTTTGCAGGCGATAGGATAGCGGCAGCTTTGAAGGGGAAATGTTTAAAGTGTTTTCAAACCCTCTCTGCCTGCTGAGCTTTTAAGGAAAGGTCTTTACTTGTCCTATCTGAAAGGAAGGGATTCCCTCTGCCCCTCCCTTCCAGGGTGTAGGAGACTGTGCAATGGTGGTGAGGATGGTGTGACAGATGGAGAGATCTCTATAAACCGGGTCTTGAGACTTGTGGTTTATTGCATAGGGCTGGGTAAAAAGGGCCCTGCCAGGAGCTGCCAGCCACATCTCAGAGCAGGGCAGAGAGAGAGTGGGGATAGTAAGAGTTCTGAGAGGTAAGAGAGGGAAGGAAGTAAGAGAGCAAAGTAAGAGAGCAATTTTCCCATTTACAATACAATAAATATTCTTCTATGTTGAATATTCTAATTTCCACTAACCAATCTAATACAAGATACAAATCCTATAGCATTTACATACAGCCTGTAAGAATCATTACATTACCATAATGTGTTATACTTTTAAACTCTAAACTACTCTTTGGACCCCTTCTGCCAAGCCAGCAGGGTCTTCTCTGACCTTTGGAGCTGCTCTCCAGCAGAAGACATTGTTCTATCAAGAGGGGATTACTTTCCTGGCCATCCTGTTGTCTACTAGTTATTTAGTAACTAAGGTTTGGTATCTCAAAGATGGCTTTCATTTCAATCTCGCTTACGGTTTCCATATTCTCAAAATCTTTTGCTAGGCGATCATATTTATAAAGTTTTCCTGATTCATCCTTCCCAACACCAGGGGATTGCAGCAGCCTGGGGGTGCAAATCCCCTTTTCCCTGCTGTTTTCCAGGCTCCGGCCGTTGGACATCGAGTTCATGAAGCGCCTGAGCAAGGTGGTCAACATCGTGCCGGTGATCGCCAAGGCCGACACGCTGACGCTGGAGGAGCGGGACTACTTCAAACAGAGGGTAAGGGGGGTCACCTCCCTGGGGGGGAGTCACCATCCCCTCAACCCAAGCTGAAGTCGTGATGGTTTGTTTGACCCCAGGGTGCACAAGACAAAAGGCAGAGACTCAGGTTTTGTTCAGCAGCAAGCAGCAATGCAGTTTATTGTGTGTTAACAATTCTGTTTTGTGATAGAGAGAGAGAGAAAGAGGTAAAGGAAGTGAAGTAAAAGGGGAGAGAAAGAGAGATAAAGGAACGAAGTAAGAGGGGAGAGAGAGAGGGAGGAAGGATGGGATATAGCTACCAACAGAAGGGATGTTGTCCTCGAGTCGTCTGATGACAGACATGTCTTCGATCCATTGGGGAGAAAGAGATCTCAGAGTCTCTTTAGGAAAGTCACTTTTTATAGTCCTTTTCCAAAGCAAGTGGCCTCTGGCCAAAAGGTGGGGAGATGTATGGACTATTGTATGTGGAGATCATTGCTCCAAGGAACAGGTGCTGGAACAGGGCGCTATAAGCAGTGCCCTGCTGAGAGCAGCGTGCCATGGCAGCCCCAGGCACAGCTACAAACAGTCCTGGGCAAGCATCCACCTTGGCCAGGCCAGAACTCAGCTCCAGAGAAACTTCAGACCGACTCTTACAGGGGCTCCCACCTGTGGCCCCCCATCCCTGCTGCCCCCCAGCTGTCCTGGCAGGCTGTGCACAGCTCCTGGCCCGAGCCCAGCGCGCTCCTCCGGCTGCAGCTCCGGCGATCCCGCAGGCAGCACTGCTCTCCAAGCACTTCTCGTGTTTCTCTTGGATCTCTGTCAGTGCGGGATAAGTTTGGAGCTCTGCGTCTCCAGGCCTGCTTCTCCTGCCTCCTTTGTTGTTGTTGTTGTTATTTTCAGGCTGGTTTCTGTTATTTTGGGAGGTTGGTGCACGTAGGGGCTGGAGAACCCTCCCTGTGCAGCATCGTGCAGTGGTACAGGAACCAGTCAGAAACATGTGTGTTTGCTGAGCTCAGCTGGGCGAGATTTGAGAGGGAAGCAAGGCATGGAATTGCTGTGGTTGGGAGCTGAGGAGGGGCTGTCTGAACCCACAGCAAGAGGTGGAGGTGGCCAATCTGGGGTTTGGTAAGGGGCTGTAAATCTGTTTGTGTGGGCGATGGATGTGGCTGCAGGCGTGATGGCCTCAGCATTCCCTGCAGATGTAAAAACCACAAACTCCTTGATCCATGAGTCTGGGAGAAGTAAAGGGAAAGAGAGTCCTGCTGAAAGGGCAGTTTTAGGGGCCACTCCTTTGGTTAGGGACAGGATGACAGCTTAGCCAGGGGTGGTTCCATGCCCCTTGCAGGAGAGGCTGAGCTGCTCCTTCCCACACCAGTGTGGGAGCCTCTCCTTCCCACTTCTGAATGACAGCATCAGGCACTGAAATGCCCAGTCTGGTTTTGGGGGCTGAATCCAAACTCTCCAAGCGATTTCCTTGGCTAGAGGCTGGCTGGGAATGGAGCTGGGAGTGGCCCAGGCTGGGCTGGCTTGGCTTGTCAGGCTGTTTGCACAGAGCTCAAAGGAGCTGCTGAGGGGGCACGGAGAGGTGAGTCCATGGTGCCACATCTGCTCCCTGTGGTGGCTTCTGCAGGCTGCTGGCTGCATTCAGAGGTTACCAGTGCACACATCCCTGTGTCTGCAGGTGACTGGCTGCCTCTGGCACTACAAAGTCAGTCTGGGACCTCAAGTGTCACCTGGGCACCTTTGGCTGCTGGTACCATGGGGACAGTGCCTGACTCTGCTGCTCTGCACTGGCTCAGCACAGGATGAGTTCACCCCATCTCTGATTGCTTCCTGATTATAACCAGACCTCCCAAATCCTTTCAGATGGAGGCAGAGCATGTAGCCACATGGTGTGTTTGCTCCCAGCAGATGAGAGGGCAGGAAATCAGGCCAGGTGGGCACAGGCTGGGACCTTGTCCACTCATTCCAGTGTGCCTGTGTGTGCTTCCCAAAGCAGAGCTCTGTCTGCATCTGGGCTGTAGCTGGTTCAGAGAGGTGATAGGTTTTGGGTTTGGATGGGGTGGGCAGGGGTTGTGAAGCTCCAGCCTGGCAGCAGGTCGGTGCCAGTGCTGTGCTGAGTGAGTAGAATGTGCTCCCTGGAGTTGGCTTTGTTGGGCTGTTCCCCTGGACTCAGTGTGTGGGGGGTGGGAGGCTGGCTGGGGCACCCCCTGGGCTGGATCCCTCCTTTGCCAGCCTGCACTGTAGGACTGAGGTGGAGTTATTGCCGTGGGAAGTGGTGGGAGCTGCTGCCAGCCTGGGCTGGGGTTTGCAGCCCTGTAGGAGAAGGTTGATCCTTCAAGCTCCCTGTGAGCTGAGCCTCCACCCAGGAATCAGATTTCAGCATCTCTTGGCCTGGCACAGAGGCAGAGTCCTTAGAGCCTGCCCTTCCAAGCTGTGTCCTTGTCCCCTCAGATCAAGTTCCTTTTCCAAGGAGTGTAAACAATCACCAGGGAGCAGCTTTTCACCTTTGTGTTACAAGCCTGGCAGCTGTGCTCTGCTTTGCTTGGGTTGTCTTGTTGTCTTTTCCAATCCCTAAACAACATCCAGCTCATGTAACTCCATCTCACTCTCTGCCTGAGCTGTGTCCTGGCACCAGAGGTTCCAGGGCAAGCTCTTGGTGGGTGTGTGGGGGACAGAGCACAGGTGTCTGTGCCCAGGTGGGCAGTGCTCAGGATGGAGAGGGAGGAGATGCTGCTGTGGCTGGTGGCATCACTCAGACCCTTCTGGCAGCAGCTGCTGTGGTGGGAGTGCAGCTCCTGAGCCTGCCTGTCCCTCACCTGTCCCTCTGCTCTTCCCTCCCAGATAATGGCTGATCTCCTTGCCAATGGCATCGATGTGTACCCCCAGAAGGAGTTTGATGAGGACTCTGAGGATCGGCTGGTGAACGAGAAATTCCGGGTCAGTGCAAGGGCTGGGGGTGTCCTGGGGGGTCCCAAAAGGCCTCTGCTCTCTTCCCCAAGCTGCTGTGCCCTGCCCATGGGTCTGCCCAGCAGCAGGGATCCTGCCAGAGCTCAGAGCAGGCTGAGAAAGGCTCCTTCCCCATCTCCACCCCTGCCAGGTGCCCTCAGCAGAGGTTCCACAGCCCCTTCTCATGTCCTAGGCTCAGGGAACAGAGATTCCTGCCCTTCCTTGGCTAGGGCAGCAGCCTGCCCAGCACTGGGATGGAATTTTACCTCTAGTCTGCCTGCAGCTGGCAGTTCTGTGCTACAGGAATCAGCCAGCAAGTTTTTGGCACTGTAAAGTGGATTTGGCTAATTTGAGGAAGAAAAATGTCTTTTAGGGACTCTAAAGTTCAAAGACACCAGCTTGAGTCAGGAAATGAGTTGGTCACAAGTTGCCAGATGCTGGGGGCAATTCCCAGGGAAGATTTGGGATACCTTTGTTCCAGCTGTACCTGGTGCCTGCCAGTGAGGGACTGGACTAGGCTGGGTTTGGGCTGGTTTTGGGCTGGTTTTAGGCTGGGCACATTGCAAGAGATGCTGGTACCCAGTCCTGGGCTGGCTGTGGGCCCTGACAGGAGCATCAGGGGCAAACCAGCTCATCCCATGAAACTCTCTTGGAAACAGCTCAGTGTAGGACTTTGCTCACTGGTTTGGGTTCCTGATCAGTTCTCAGGAAGCAACCACATCCTTGTTTTTGCACAGGAAATGATCCCATTTGCAGTGGTGGGCAGTGACCAGGAGTACCAGGTGAATGGAAGAAGAATCCTTGGGAGGAAGACCAAGTGGGGCACCATTGAAGGTACCTCATCCTTGCTTCCCCTCCTGAGCCCATCTCCCTGCCCTGGCAGAAGGCAATAAAGTCCAAAATCAGTCCAAAATCAGTTGAGGTGGATGTGGTGCTTCCCTGCCCCTCCAAAAGAAGATCACTTTCCTGGCGTTTGAGCACTGGAAGCACCTTGGCCAAGGCTCCTGTGCTGGGTTCCTGGGCCTTTGTGTGTCTTGGGGGGCTGCTGAGTGCTGGAGGGGACATTTCTGGAGGTCTCCTGGCCTGGCTTGTGCTCCTTGCACAGTAATTGCCTGATGGCAGGATTTGAGGGCACACCAGTGACATGCCCCTGTCTCAAGCCCCTGTTAGAACCTTTCCCTGGCATCTGTACCCTCCACCTTGCCTTTGCTTGGTGCCCTTGTGGGATCTCCTCCCTCTTCCATTTCCCATCAGCATCTCCCTTTTTTCTCCCCCTTTGATAATCAAGGTTTAAAGGCTAGATGAAAGCTCCTGGCTGCAGCACATCTACACATTTCCCTGGTCATGGTTTCTGGCAGCCAGCTGGCTCATCTCCAGTGCCACCCCTCTCATCTTCCACCCCTTCACTTCACAGGTTCCTCTCATTTACGAGCCTTTCTAATAGGAATCCTGTGTTGAGGGATGGTTTAACAAAGCTGCCAGGAAAATCAGTGTATTTTGAAGCTCTGCTGCCCTCTCGTGCTGTGTCCCTGAACATTCTGAGTTCAGTGGGATTCATTAAACCCTCACATTCTACTTGTGCCGTCTGCCTTCAGCACAGGGAGACCCCCAGGACCCAGCCATGGCCACAGGCAGCTTTGGCACAGCAGTGTTGCTCTTGTTTTGCCATTCCTGCATGATGTTTAATGGTTGGACTCAATGATCTTAGAGGTCTTCTTCAACATAAAGGATTCTGCTATTCAATGTACAGGATTGTTTGGGTAAAAAAAAAAAAAAAGAAAGAAAAGAAAAAGGTTGTTCTTCCTCTAAATTGAGTAAAATCAGGGGTAAAATAGCAGCTGTGAAATAGACTGATTGTGGTGGAGCAGCACCCCTTGATTTTTCCCTGTTGCAAGCACTCCTCCTCCTGCCAGCAGCAGCCTTTGGCAGCAGGAGTTCATGTCCTGGCAGCCCTCAGCAGCGTGCCTGGGATGCTGCAGGATGCTCATGCCAAGCTACAGATGAAACCTCTGTGGAGACACTGCAGAGCTCACCATGGCCCTTCCCCTGTCTTGTTTGGGGTTCTGGGGGTGCCAGCATTGTGCTGGGGGTGCTGCTGGGAGCTGCCTCGGTGGTGGGACCCTGGGGAGGGGCTGTGGATGCTCAGAGCTCACCAGGGCTGAGCTGGGGCAGGGACCTCCAGCACAGAGGGCTCCTGAGTCCTGCACAGTGCCCACCTGAGCCCTGCACACTCTGGGGCAGCCCCCAGGTCCTGCTTGCCCCAGGTGGAGGCTGTGGGTGCTCACTGTGGGTTTCTGTCTCTCTTGCCAGTGGAGAACACGACACACTGTGAGTTCGCCTACCTGCGGGACCTCCTCATCAGGTCAGTGCCTGTCCCAGAGCCCTGGGTCACCAGCTGCCCTCCAGGGAGAGGGGACAGCCCAGCAGGGCTCAGAGCAGCTGCTGCTTTGCTCTGCTGCTCCACCCCTTCACCCTCCATCCTGCCTCCCCTCCCAGCCTGCTGCCGCTCTGCAGCCCCTCTGCAAGGGACTGGGGACTTTGGGGGCTTTTCTCAGCTGCAGGGCTGAGTTCAGGGGGGAGAGGAGCAGTGGAGGGCTCAGGACACACTCCAGGATTGCTGGCAGGGTGGCTCCAGCTCACCTGCAAGCAGCTTCTGGCCTTAGTGGTCCCTCACCAGTGCCAGTGTCACCCCCAGTTCAAGGACATCACCCTCCACTGGGGTGGCGTTTTGGGGTCTGGGTGATGGCTAATCCCTCTTGAAAGAAGTGTCCCTGCTGTGGGGGACAGGGAGGCTGAGCCCCCTGGGCTTGCTGAAAAGGGGCATTGGGCTCCTCCTCAGTTTGGCTGCAAGGTGAGCTCTGCACATGTGATCTGTTGCTGGCAGACTTGTGTGGGGCTACTAAACCTCACCCCAGGACTGGCAGGGTCAGGATCCCCCTGGGTGGGAGTTCTGCAGCCACAGGTCCTGTGTCCCCAAGTGAAGGCTTCTGCTCCTGCTGCCCAGTAAGGCAGCCCATGACTGCCTTTCCTTCCCTGCTGTGCCCTAAGGGGCATTAACCAGCAAGGCAGGAGGGGACACTGGCACCGGGGCTGTTTGGGGTGCAGAGGGTTGGGGCTGGCCCAGCTGTGCCCAGCAAGGTGTGACTGCTCCATCTCCCTTCCCTGCAGGACACACATGCAGAACATCAAGGATATTACCAGCAACATCCACTTTGAAGCCTACAGGGTGAAGAGGCTGAACGAGGGCCAGAGCTCTCTGTCCAACGGCGTGGCCGACAGGGAGCTGGTGGCCAACGAGATGTAACCGTCCCTCGCCGCCAGGACCTCGCTCGCTCACGCTCGCTCTTTCTCCCTCTTCCCTCTTTATTTTTATATCAATCCTCTGCCACTGTCCCTCTTGCCCTGGTCCCCCAGCCCTGCCATGTTAACTGACCAAATAACCAGTTGTGGGGCGGGGTGGCCGCTCTCCCCCCTTTGTGCCATGAGGTTTGTGCTCAGCCCCCAGAGCAGCGTCCCTGTCCCCCTGTGGAGGTCGGGCTCTCGCTTGCCCCCAGCTCTGGCCCCACAGCTGAGCCCAGGGGAGCAGATCTGTGGGGCCAGCAGGGCTGGGGTGCCCTGGGAGCCCTTGCAGCCCCTCCATGCAGGGGCTCTTCTCCGTCCGCTGGAGGTGAGGTTCCTGCAGGTGAGCTAGCGAGGTACAGCGGGATGGAGAGAGCAAGACAGTGCCACCCTTGTGTCCTGCTGCCTCCTGCCAGCCCTCTGCACCTCTGGGACCTGCCAGCCCCCAGCCCAGCCCCCCGCCCAGCCCCAGCACCCAGGCTACATGCAAAAAACAGGG
>JAOTQP010000792.1:3596071-3620087 GCA_026413545.1 Cichladusa arquata
CCCAGCCCCTGCACCCTGTCTACATGCAATAAACTGGGAGTGTTTAGGTGTCACCTCGCCTGTCACCGACCCCCGGCCAGGCAGAGCCACCTGCTTTGGGAGAAGTGCCTTTTCAGACTGTGACCTTGCAATAGTGTGGGAGAGGGGAGGGAGGGTCTGCCTTGGCTGTCTGCAGCCTGCAGGAGGCTGTGAACCTCTCTGGGGACTCTGGTTCCCTCTCCCTTGGGCCCTGTGGCTGATGTCCTGGGGACACTTGTGTATTTATTTGTCACTCAGCTGGGTGGGTCTCTGTCTGCTGAAGGCTCACAGTGTGTTTGTCCTGAGGGGGCTGAGCCTGGAACTGTCTCTGCAAAGCAGTGGTGGGAGGCAGAGGCTTGTGCTGTCTGACCCTTGTGATTCTTGGGCTTTTCCCTACATCAGAGGAGGCTCTTGGGTGTCTGTTAATTCCTTTTCATTTCCTGGTCCCCTGTGTGCTGTGTGTCCAGGGAAGATGCTCCTGTTTTGCTGGTCCTTGTGCAGGGTTCTGTGCATGTGCTGACCCAGCCCTGCAGCTCTGGGGGGGTGTGTGGGTGCTGCTCCCCCTGCTCTGCCCCCAGACCCTCCTCTTTCTGTGTGTCCCCAGTAAATCAGACCCTGCAAGCATTAGGTAGCACTGTGACACAGGAGCAGGGGGTTCTGGAGCAGAGCTCTGCACTCCTGCCCCTCTCCCCAGCTCCTTTTGCCTTTCTGGAGTCCACCAGTCTCCCAATCCTCTCTAAGGGAAAAAACTTCCTGCAAATCACCCGTTTTTGGGGGCACACACTGAAGTGGCAGCGTGTCCCATCCTCTAGCACTGGAAGGCACCTGCAGAGCCCACGGGGGACAGAGCCTGGCTCAGCACAGGTGACAGGAGGAGGGATTGCTCTCCCCTTGCTGGGGATGCCCAGGTTTTCAGGGGCTCCCCACACGTCCCCCCCAGCAGCCAAAGGGGTGTGGGCAGGGGGGTGCATTGTGAGAATCCCTCTCCCCTTCACTCATACTCCCCCTCTACATCAGCCCCACGGAGCTGTTGGGGAACAGCAACTCTCTACTTGCTGACTTGCTATATTTTAGCAAAAACATCAACAAAAAATGTATTAACTGAAAAAAAAAATATATATATTTCAAGTGTTAAAAAAAGACTGAAAGGGGAGAAAAATCTCTTGTGTGAGGCACTTCTGCAAATGCCATCTTAAACTTTTTTTTTTTCTCTAGTTGGTATCTCAAGCAAGACACGCAGCTTTCTCCTTTGTAATCTGATTTTTTTTTTTTAAGGAAAAGAAAAAAAAGAAAATAATACAATAAAAAACCCTTCATCCAGATCTATTAAAATGGCCTTTTGGGGGTTATAAGCATTATGAAAATTTAGTCCATTTTTGTATAAATAATAGTGTTTAATATGTATTTCCCAAAATAAATGTTTCGAATGCAAATAGAAGGAGGCTTGTTTGGAAATGTGTGTTCCCAGCCATGGTGTAATCACTGCAGCATGGATCCTGCATAGCTGGGGGTCATGGGGGTGTCCAGCCCCAGAACTCACCTGTTTAGGGGGAAAGGTAATCCCTGACCCCCTTGGCTCATCCCACCCAGGATTCCTGCCCCAGGTACCCTGCAGGATGCTGGAGCTGGTTGTGCTGAGCACCTTTGGGCTGGAGCCAGAGGGAGGCAGGGGGATCCCATCCCTCTGCTTCCCTGGTGAAGCTGCTCCCACTGTTCTTCCTGGTGTTTTTATGGAGAAGTGGGTTGTCCCTACTTCTAGGGCAGGCAGGAGCTTGTCTTTTACACAAGTGTGGCTTTGGCTCCACAGGAAGATGGTCCTCAAAACCCTTCATGACTGCAGGGTTGGCCTTGGGATGCCCTTGGAAGATTGGCCATCCTGAAAACCACATTTTTCCCTGGTGTCACAGATCTGACACTGTCTCCTCTGCTGGTTTGATCTCTGATGTGTTTATTGTCTTTTCCCCCCAAGCAGTTAAACTCAGAAGCCACCTGGACACACTCCTGGGTGACCAGCTCTAAGTGACCCTGCTCAGCTGGGGCTGGAGCAAGTGACTTGCAGAGCTCCTTTCCAGCCCCTCTGGAGTTCTGTGGCTGTGGGACTGGATGAGAGAACAGCCAGCAGGACAGCACCCAGGCTGGGTTCCTGTGGGGCTCCAAAGCACAGAACAGGCTTGTGTGCATTTTAACTCTGCTTTTCTGCTGCCTCCTGGGTTTTGCTGCAGTGAATTGTCTCATCTCACGTGGCAGCCAGTGAGGTGTGAGGTGTTCCCCAGTGCAAACCCATCCTTATCCATACCCTTCCATTTTTTGAGCTGCACAGCAGCTCTGTGGTTCTTTGTGAGCCCAAATCCCCCTCACCCCCACAGCTCTCAAATGATTCCAGGGTGAGAAGCAGCAAAATCAAGGTGTTTTCACTGTTGTAGCCAGAGCAAGACCCAGAACAAAAGCTCCCAGGGAGGGAGCAGGGAAAATCAACGTGGAGTTGTAGTAACTGCAAACACAGGCCTTGCTCCTGGAGGAACCAACAGCAATTTTTCCCCATATTGTGATTTTTCTTGTCCTGGGATTTGGGTTTTTTTTGCAGTTTTCCTCATTGCTGGTGTCTGAGCATGTGAAGGAGAAGGGACAGAGGATGCTCCAGGGATCTCCAGGCAGATGCAGGAATCTGTGTCCATGGAGGGAGAGGGGACAGAGGATGCTCCAGGGCTCTCCAGGCAGATGCAGGAATCTGAGTGTGTCCATGGAGGGAGAGGGGACAGGGAATGCTCCAGGGCTCTCCAGGCAGATGCAGGAATCTGTGTCCATGGAGGGAAAGGGGACAGAGGATGCTCCAGGGCTCTCCAGGCAGATGCTGTCCTGGTGACACATCGAGAAATGGATGGGGACAGGGGAAAGCTGGCAAAATTCCCCATCTCAGCAGTAAGGACAGCTTTTGTTTAGCCCAGAGGAGGAGCTCAAGGGGTCGGAGGTCCCTTCATGGGAATGGTGCAGGGAATGGCTTCCAGATGTTAGGGAGCTCCAGAGAGGTGGGGCTGGCGAAGGGAGAGCAGCAACACCAGATGCTCTGATGGAACAGGGGCTTGTGTGGTGCTGTGGGAAAAATCCCAGCTGGGGGAAGGGTTGGCCATTGCAAAATTCCCCTTTTCTCCCCAGAGCCTTAGGGTAGGAGTGACCTGGGAAGGGCTGGATGGGGAGGGTTTGGGCAGAGCAGGGGACAGGCAAGGAGCTGCTGCCCCTACTCACTCCCTCCCCAGCTGCCTGCAAGGGAAATGTGCCTAAAGATGCCTTGGCTGAGAGCAAGGACCTTGCACTAATGGCTTATTGAGTGGCCTCACTTTAACAAATGAGAGAAATGAAGATGAGTGAGAGTTTAATTACCCATCTGAACAGGGTTTGCCTGGCTCTGGGAGGGAGAGGGGAGCCCAGCACAGCCGGGCTCTAGGGGTGCCTGGCAGCCCTGCAGGAGGCAGGGAGAGCTGCAGATGGGTCAGGACCCAAGGAGCATCTCCATCCAAAGAGGAGGACTATAAATAATAAGAATAAAAGGGAGTATAAATAATTAAAGCAGCTCATAGTGAGTAGTTCCCGAAATGTCTGCCTGATTTAAAAACTAATTACTTGGAGGGTAATCAGCAGCAGAAGTGCACATATTTACCCACAATGCTGCTCTTCCCTCCTCTTCCTTGCTCTCCCTTCTCCTGATTGCTATCCCAGGCACCAGCACAGACTTATCACTCACCCACAGCTCACAATAAATGGGCTTGTGCTCGTCCATCTCCCTGATTAATGCCAGCACTGGAGCCCTGCTCAGGGAGGAATAAATCCTCTCTGGGTAGGAGGACTGAGCTGTGTGGTACCTGCAGAGCCCAGAGGAGCTGGGAGCCCCAAAGGGATGCAGGGATGGAGGCTTGGGTGGAGCTGTGCTGCCCAAAACCAGGGCACCACTGAGCCCCAGGGGGATGTGGCAGCACCTGCTCAGTGTGAGCTGCAGCTCGGGGACTTTGCTGGGCCATCACTCACACAGAGGGTGCATCAAGCCCTGAATTCCCTGGTGTGGGAGCTGTCCTCTGGGAAACACCTCCCTTTGATGTGTGAGCAGGGCTGCAGCAGGCACAGGCAGAGCTGCAGAGCTCAAGCTTTAATTACAGGGAAGCTGCTGCACTGCAGCTGAAAGCTTGGGGGGGTTTGATCATCTTCACTGTGGCTCCAGCAGAAAGGAGGATTTGTCCCCCTCCAGCTCCTCATCCTGCCCTCATCACACAAAGTGCTGGTCCCAACCCTCCTGCTCCTTCTCACAAACCCTTTCCTTCCGTGCCCACAGCAAGCTGAAGTTTGTAATTCTCTCACACACTTTGGTTTGTATTTATTTGCCTGAGCTTCTCTCTGCTCCTGCACAAATTAATAAATAATTCTCACCATCAGCCTGATTTAGGAGCAGCATTGCACAGCTCTGCTTCATTTAGGAAAACAGAATAATTTATTCTTAACTTATGGGATTCAGGAGACTTCCACCCGCAGCCCATGATATTTTCTCATTAACATTATCCAGCTAAGCTAAAAACTGCAATTTCATAAGTCATACTTCCTTCAAAGGCACATTACCAGCTTCCCAGGGACTCCAAAAGTTTACTGAAGCCTAAAGACATAGCTCATAGCATGCAGAAATGTGCCAAACCCCCCTTCTTATTACTACTGAAACCATCTTTCCTGCAAGTTTCCCTCCCCTGAACTCTTCCCATCAGGAGGATGTTTAAGTGAGTGATGCTGGGCAAAAGAATAGCTCTGAGTTACTCTTTAACAAGAAGATAAAATGAAAATATTTAACTGGAAAACAAAATAAAAGTCCTTTATCCTCAGCTCTAGGGCATATCTGTAAATGACATAAGCCAAAATATTCCCTTTTTGTGGGTTTTTTTTAATGCTGGGGGTTGCCCACAGTGAAAATGTGGGCTGGAGGACTGGGATACAGGGAGATGGATGACTGTGAGTGCTCCCTGTCACAAAGGGCCACCAGGACCCAGGGCTGAGCAGTTATTTCAATCTGTGCACCATTTTTAAAGGAGGTTGGTTTGGGGGTTTTTAAGTCACAGCTGGAAGCTCTTGCTGTCAATGTTTATAGACCCCATTCTTTCAAAAGTAAAAATTGTCACCTTTTAAGACCTGAAACAGCTTTGGAGGGGACAAGGAGAGGGAGGCAGAAGGAGCCTGGATCCCTGTGCACATCCAGCCACCCCACACTGCCTCAGCCCAGGGCTCAGACTGTGGGGAGCAGAGCAGAACCTCCAGCATTCCCCTCCCCTGCCCCTCTCCTCTCCTGCCACCAGCCTCAGAAAAAAGTCAAGGTTGAAATCATATTCCTAAAGCAAAATTACACATTGGAGACTCCACAGCCCCCCAGGGAGGATCAGGGCATTCCTCCATAAATATCTGCCTCGATATGTTTAATTTGCAGATGAAATTAAGCCTGGGAAGAAAGGGAAGGATGTCTTTTCATGTGTGGGCTGTCCAGCTTTGCCTTGAATATCAAAGTGAGGCAGGTTACAAAGCTCCAGCTCCACGGGATTATCTGAGAAACCTTGTAGGTCCCAAGTGGCAGCGATTTCGGGATCAAAAGGTGTGGGACTGATGCAGAAAGGCAGGAAAAGCCAGCCCCAAAGAGCCAAAGCTCAGGTCAGCTGGCAGAGTTCAGAGATTTCCAAGGAAACAAGAAGGTGGGTGAGGAAGCAGGAGAGGCTGGGCTTTCACGTGGACTTTGGATTAAATATTAACTCGCTGCAGTGGGTTATGAGGATAAATATTTTCATTAATCATGTATGTGCTCATTATATTGGTGAGAATAGACAGCTCAAGATTCATCTGCATGGGCTTTTCAACTCCAGCCTCCCATTTTGTGCCTGTAGCTTTTGGTGAAACACCATCTTTTGTGCTTGCTTTCTTCAGAAAACTTTTTCCCCACAAACAGTTTTATTGGCTAGGCTTTGAAAGCACCAGATGAAAAGGTTTAGCTGGAGGGGGAATGGAGAGGAGAAAATGCAGCTCTAGTTAAAACAAGGGAAGGGGAGTGGGGTGATGCTTTTGAAGTGGCCCATAGAGGTGGGAGCCTGACCTGGGGTGGGAAAACAGAGCTCACCTTCCAGCATTGCTGCCATGTACCAGTGACACCTCACCATCCATTTCATTAAAAACTCGAATTTTTCCTGCTTGCCTCTGATTTTATTGAACTTTTCAATCATTATAACTTTCCTTAGCTTCCCTTCCTTTCTGTTTTTAGCAGCTCTCTTCAATTACTTGGTGCTTTCCTTTTCATTCCAGTAATTTTTTTTTAAAGACTTGTCTAGAAGGAAGAGGGAAGACAGATTAAAATTTATACTAGAACAGAAAGTGGATGTATGGCCAAAAGTCTGCAACCCTGTCATTAGCAATATTTAATAAGGAACAAAATTACTGGGCAAGCTGAGATGTCTGCAAATTACTTCTGAAACTCTCCAGGATGGAAGGGATCTTCTCCAGCAGAGCTGACTGATGGATGAAGACACAAAGGATTTGGAAGGAGCATCTCTAATGAGCACCTGTCCCACTAAAAGGATTTATGGATGTTCAGCACAGCTCTGAGCTGTGACCCGTCTCTGGGTCAGGGCCAGACCAGGGGTGACACTTTGGAGGTGCCCTCTGTGCCCTGAAGTGCCCCCTGTGCTGCTGGCCCCCTCTGTGCCCCTGCCAGGGCTGGCTGCAATGGCTGCTGTCCCCTGGCACGTGCAGAAGGAGGCACCAATCCCAATCTGAGCCCTGTGGAGGAAAAGAGAGACCGTGGATGTGTGATATTGCCTTTTCTGAGCACTTCATGGAGATTTGGGGTGTGCTGGTGGCTTTACCTGGGACATTTCCAGCTGGTTTGAAGCTCTGGGCTTCTCCTACCTCAGTCTGGCACCTCTGATGTTTATCAGAGCACAGCACACTCTCAGTGCTTCCTGCTGCAGGGAAAAGCTGTTTAAAACACGGTTTTTTGCTGCTGTCAGCCAGGGCAGTGTGCTGGATCATCAGTGCCAGAGCTGGAATAGGTGAGGTGGGAGCAGCAGGCAGTGTGAGGTCTGTCCCTGAGAGCACAGGGAGAGTGGCTGTGCTGTGGGAAGGGGGCAGAAACTCCTCCTGTGCTCACTCTGCAGCTCCTGTGAGCACTTCCCCCTGCTGGGAGAAGGAGGTTCAAGGAATTTTTATTTTGTTTTAACTGTAAGTGTAACTTCATCTGCTGTGGCCCAGCTTTCTCCCAAAGCTCACTCCCCACGAGTGCTTTGCCTTGAGCAGGGGTAGAGTGAGGTTTGATTGTGCAAAGTGGGATGTTTTGGGGGAAGGGGGAAAAATTATTTTCTATCTGGTGGAACATTTATCTGCAATCTGAGCTCTGTGTCTCCAGAGCAGGGAGACACAGGGAAGCTGAGCCTGGAAAGGCACAGGTTTGGCCTCTGCAGCTTCCCAGGGACTGTGCTGTGCCAGAGCTGAGTGCTCTGAGTGTGCTGCTCAGCCAGCAGAGCTGGTTCTTGTTTGGCCACGGTTTGGCAGAGACTGGATTAGTCTGTGGCTTCATCCCTACTAAACCAGGGTGAATGTAGAGCAGAGAGGGCCCCTTAGCCTGCACAGACAGGCTGTTATCCATCACAGCTTACATACACTTATTTCATACTGGTTTGGGGTTTTGTTTCTATCAAGACTTCTGTGTGAAACCTGGTGCAGATGGATGTGAGAGTGTCTCTGAGCCCCCAGAGCTGTAATCCCTTAATGCTGGCTACTCTCTCAGGCATATTGGTGGGAATAGAAACTGATCCCAAGTCAGGCCTGTGTCTGGTGTGACCCTGTCCCTTTTCTTTGGGCTCCTGGTCCACATGGACTAAAACTCTTTGTGACCAAAGCTTTTCCCAGTGAGCAGAGGGAAGGTGGAGGCTGAGGTGGCACTGCAAACCTGCAGTGGTGAGTGAGTGCCCAGCCACGGGGCTGGACAGTCCTGTGCTGTAAAGTGCCACATCTGGAGGGCTCTGGTGCCTGTGTTTGCTCTGCTGCAGCTGCTCCTGCCTGGGGCTGCTTGGTACCCAGAGGGGCAGAGGCTTCATGCTGCTCCCTGTGCCTCAGGCCAGGAGGGGCCTCACCCCTGCCCCAGGGCTGCTGCAGTTCCCAGGTTTGTTGGGGCTGGAGCTGTGCCACCCATCAGGTCAGTGCTGGCTATATCCAAGTGGTTGTGTTTAAAATGAAACCTGCTGAGCTGGGGTGGGTGGGCTGAGGGACAGGTGCCCACCACAGCTGTGCATCCCCTTGAAATAAAATAGGGGTTGAGTTTAGGACACAAGAGCTGCACTGGTGCTGCCAAAGCCCCCAGCAGTCTCCTCAGAGAGCTCTGCCCATGGCCATGTGGCTGGTGATGGTCTCCACATCTCCAGGGACATGGAGATCCCTTCCCCCAGGTGACTTTCCTGGAGAATGAACACACCCCTCCACCCCTTCCACTCCTTTGCTTGTGAAGAGTGATCAAAGTGCAGCTGTTGGATTTCATAACCTGAGTAAATGCTCAAAAAAGAAAAAAAAAAAAAAAGAGGGAATCACTCCCAAAATATTGCAGGGATGATGTTTTGAGTCTTGGCTGCTTTGCCTGAGAAACAGTCTCTTCTGATTCAGCTTGTTCAAATCATCTTAACAGTTCTTAGCAAGAAAAAACCCTCTGTATCCCGAAGGCAAGTATATTTGGGCAGAGCAATAAGAGAGACTTTAAGAGGTTTGGAGGTTACAGTGGGAAATAGCAGTTATTCCCAATAAGCAGTGTTAAATGAAGTGCTGCTGACAGTAGCCTGAGGCAGGTTCAAGAGTTTCAAGATTTGCAACTAAGAGATTAACCAAAATAGATGTCTTATTACAGGCAAGTTTGTATCTAAATCATTTAAAGTACCTTTAGATGCTGGAATGTTTTTCCTCCTAAGTGCTCATAGTATATCTGCAGCTTCCTCCTGCTTCCCGGGGGCGAGCAAGGAAAGAGCCCTTGCTCCGGGTGAGTCTGAGACCCTGAGATGAGGGAACAAGGACCCAGTGTGTTGGCAGGTTCCCTTAAATCCTGTTTTCCACGGAGGGGAGGTCCTGGCCCTGCTCCTCCCGCGGGGATGCTCTGCTGGGTGCTGGCTGACAGGCACAGCCCAGGCTGGAAGGGACCAGCTGCAGGTTTTGCCAAAGCTTTGGGTGCAAAATTCCTCTGGAAAAGGAGCAGCAGCACTGCTGGGAGCTGGAATAACCTGGCTCGTAGTTTGCAGAGGCTGTAGGTTTTCAGGAGAGCAGGTGCTGTGTTTGGGGGTGTAAATAAGAATGGCCCAGGTGAGTACAGAACATCTCCATCCTTGCCAAGGCCTGAATCCAGCTGCTGATATCCAATCTCTGCCATCCTGGGACTTTTACTGCATGGATCACCTCCCAAAACCTGTTTGGGATGGAGGATGTTGGGTTTTTCCTTCTGTGCTGAACTGGAAGGAGATCCAGTGTAGGGCCAGGAGCAGGTGGGTTATTAGAACAAATGATCTGCCACCAGCCTGGGCAGTCACTGGCACAGAGCCTTGGCTGCAGCCTGCAGAAGGTAAATTTAAATTTGATGAGTGAAGAATCAACAGGTCCAGGGAAATTCTCTGCAAAAGAGGGGCAAGCTCCATGTGCTCCAAAATAAAGCAGAAGGTCAGAGGGGTTTCAGGGGAGCTGCTCTCACCCCTCAGCCTGGGGTGCTGAAGCTGAGACAGGACCATGGGTGTTGTTATTTGGAGGAGATTCCTGTGCCCCTGGTGTTTGCTCAGCACTTGACTCCTGGCAGCTCTCCAGAGCTGGGCTGCCAGCTGGTTTTGGCAATCCCAGCCCTGTGGGGATGAGCTGCACACCCTGCAGGACTGGAGCCCTGGAGAGGAAGGGCTCTGGAAATGGGGTGAATCAGGCACCCTCAGCAGCTGTGCCAGGGCTGATGTGCAGGTGGGACAAAAGATCTGTGAGAGGGAGGCAAAGAACCCAAAGACCAAAGGATCCACCAGCAGAGCTGGAACCAGGGAAATGACTGGAGGTTCAAAGGGGTTTTCAGCTACTAAATACGTGTTAAATGTGCTGAGACCATCCTGGAGAAGGCTGGTGAGGGGCTGGCAGGGCTGGGTGGCACCATCTCATGGGGAGTTACTAAAGCTGAGCTCTGGAAAATTAGTCCTGTATGAGACCACCTGAGCCATACTCAAAATATAAAACACTGCTCTTTCTCTTTTCCCTTGCTTGCTTCCAGATTCTCAGATTCATGACATTTCTGTGTCATGCAACAGGCCTGAGATGGCAAGGTTTTTTCTTCATGTGAACAAGGGAAAATGTCACCAAGTGTCTTTGCATTATTAACTTTTTTTTTAAAAGTGAGTCCATGTCCCTCCAGGCAATCAGATATTCACGGTGACCTGGTGAGAGTGACACCTCCAGCAAGTGTGCCAGATGTCATTTGGAGAGCAACAGAAAGCAAATGAGAGTTGTTTCATTTTCAGTCTCACATGCTGGAGCTGGTGGCAGTCACCTGCTGCACATGGACAGGGAGAGCTGGCAGAGCGTGGCCTCAGCTCTCCCCTGGTGCTAATGGCTTTTCCAGGGGCTGCCAAGGAGTGTTGCATGTGTCAGGTATGAATGATAGCACCTCTGTGAACTGAGGAAGGGCTGTTTTACCTTGTTACTTCATAGGAGAGGGAGCTGCATCCCAGGAGTCCTGTGCTGCCACCAGCAGCCAGTTTTCCCTCTCAGCACGACAGAGCCACGGATGCTGTGCTTGCCAAGGCTCTTCCATGGAGTTTACAATGGATATCTGGATGACAGCCACGCCACAAAGCCTCTCTAAGTGTAATGGGAGGCCCTGTGCAAGAGGATGAAGGGAACAAGGATAAAATGTGTGATGAGTGTCCAGCTTTTGCAGGGCTTTTGCCAGGCTGCTCCAGGCTTTCATTTCCTGCAATGGAAGTGCAGACTGCAAGCATAAACAGGAGCAGATGGAAACCTGGCTTTTCTGAGGCTGCCAAGGAGCTGCCCTGACTGCCACAATCCCTGCAGCTCTGTGGGTTCCCTGATCACCAGTTTCCCCCTTGGAGCTGCCTTCCCACGTGTGCTCCATCACTTTGTTGGTGCCTGCCCCCCTGGTGGGGCTGAAGGTTTAACTTGGGGCAGCTGGAGTGATCCAGCCCTGCAGCCCTTGTGCTCCAGGCTTCCATCTGCCCTGTCCTGTGGGAGCAGCAGCACTGTGCTATGAGGTGGGATGGGCTGGGTTTGGCTCAGGCTTTGTTTCACCTGTTCTGCCTTCTCATTGTTGTGTATTCATCAGCTGTTTGCATTTCTGGTGGGCTGAGAGCTTCCCTCCTTCCCAAGTGAGCCTTTCCAGCCCTTGGAGGGGCACAGAGGCACTTCAGCAAGTGGAGCCTGGCACACTCAAAATATTTGTTTTCTGCAAATACGAGGAATCCAAGCTTATTATGTCCAATTATCATTAAATTAGCTATAAAATGAATTATTTGGACATTCTGGTTTATTATTTTGGATTGTTTGCAAAGGGAAGACAGCCTGGCACTGCCCCACAGAGCTGCTGGCACTGTCCCCAGTCTGTGTGTGCTGGAAGCATCAGAGATATTGCCCAAAGGCAGGTGGGGGTGAGAGGGCTGATCCCAGGTGAATCCATTGCCACAAACCCCTCTGGGGTGCTGTGGGATATTTGGGAGCAGAGCTGCCAATAAAGCCCTTGGCTCTCTCCAGAGGGAGCCTCAAGTATTTACATTTTGATCTTCTGGGAGAGGGGCAGCCTGGGAAAGGCAGCCCTTGGTCTCCATGGGATGTTTCATGGAGTCTATTTTACTGGATTTTGGCAGAAGAGACCTTGGTTTAACGGGGGTTTTTAAAAAATGGGGACTGTGGAACAGCTGCTGTGGCTGTAACAAGCCAGGAGTGGAGGGAGGGCAGTGCCTGGGGGTGTTTGGCTTGGACCCTGGCAAATGGGAGGCTCTCCTGTTGTTTTAATTGGCATCAGGAAGATGACTGGGACCTGGGAGCCCCAAATACCATTTGGGAGGCTCTGGAAGGTGCTTCTGCACAGTGGAACTGTGGCAGTGGTGTGAAGGCAGGGAAGGGGCAAAGGAAAGTGAAAACAGAGAGGGAGAACTTCATCCATCCTTGTCCAGACTGGTAAAGGTTTAAAAACACTCAGCCCATGGGACTGAGGGGTGAGTGAGCAGCACAGCCTGGTGAGCACCCCAAGGTGCTCCCACCTGCAGGGGTGTCCAGGGCACCTGTGGGGCTGGGCCACCTGGGACAGGCACCTGCCAAGGACCATCCACCTCCCAGGAGTGCACGTGGGATGAGGTGAATCCTTCCTGTGAGGGTGCTGCTCTCAGCTAAGTGCAGGGACAGGCAGGGGTGGCTCACACACACCTGTGTCCCACTCATGGACACACACAGAGCTGGGCAGGAATCCCCCCTGCAGTCTCTGCTGGAGACCTGACACAGACAGAAAAT
Source organism: Cichladusa arquata (assembly GCA_026413545.1). NCBI lineage: Eukaryota > Metazoa > Chordata > Aves > Passeriformes > Muscicapidae > Cichladusa > Cichladusa arquata. Next base: position 3,608,618 of record JAOTQP010000792.1, read on the forward strand.
CTCAAAAGGGCTTTGTCCACCTCAGGCTCTCCTTTCTGGCCTTTGCCATGCAATGTTTTGGAGTAGGATCTAAGGAACCTGCTATAATCTGCCTGGAGGAGAAGCTTGCCCTGGTTAGGATCCAGCAGGTTTTATCCTTTGCATTAGAGGAGTATTCCAATAATTTCACAGTGAATGTTCTCATCCCTCATCTGCTGGCAGAGTTGTTTTTGTGGCTCTAATGCTTCCCTGACCTCAATAATGTCTCCTGTGAGTGTGTTGCTCAGGTTAATTATGCATTACGTTTACATAAGGCTTTTCCCTTTTTAATCAGCTCCGAACCCGCCTCGGGCCGTGCTGGCTGTGCTGACACTCAGAGCTACTGGGGGGTTTGCAGGGGGGCTGCACCCACCTTCCCACCCTGCCAGCTCTTACCTACCCCTGGGCTGGCTCCTCAGTTTGTCACCACTCTGAACAACACTCCTGAGACTTGTCAGCATCCCTGACACCCGTTGCAGTCACACAGCACCGTGAGGGGAGGGGATGGCTGTGATGGAGCTGGTTGTGCTCAGCTCCTTTTCCTTCTCCAGGGCTGCAGAAGTGTGTGTGTGCTCTGGGAGAGGCTTGGGAGCTGCTGGGAGGTTTTTTTCCTCAGACTCAGTCTTTCCCATGTGGCCTGTGTCAGTACAACAGAGTGGGTACAAAGATGGTGTTTCTCTTTCTTCTGGAGCTCTGTTTCTCTTCTCTTTCTCATTGCTTCCCTCTGGGTCTCCCCTTTGGTTTCACTGCAATCTCTTCTGAGCTGCATGAGCTTTCCTTCTCTCTTCTAACACCTTGAAAGTAAAGGTTATGGTGAGATTGCATAGAAGCAAGTTGGATAACGTGATTCTTCAAGGCAAGTGCTCCTGTTTGCAAAGTAACTTGGCAGCCTTGTGTATTTTGGATTTAGGCATCCTGGTGCATAAGCCAAAGCTAACAGATATTAATTAGCTGGAGGACTGATACTGTAATGAGAGCAGTTGCTCGCATAGGTTGGCATTTTTATTTTTAATGCAAGTAATTAAAGGAAAAGTTGTGTTGAAGAAGTCAATGTTAAGAGATGTATAAATAACACACTCTGGGTGGTGAGAGCTGGGGAGGAACGGGAGGCAGCTGAGTTACTGCTGTGATGCCTGGCTGTGGAATGAGGGATTATCCTTGTAGCAGGGGAAAAAAAGGAGCAAGGGAGAAATGTGGTGTTAAAACCACATCAGGGGAGAAGGAAGAGCTTTGGCAGAGTGTTTGGAAATGCACAAGGGCATTGTATTAAGAAGATCCCAAAAAGCTGATCCAAGAAGCAGGGATGCAGCAACCTCTGGGTTGGAGGAACAGCACAAGGTTCTGAGCATGCAGCCTGGTGTTTAAAAGGGGTCCCCTAAAACACTTCCCAGCCCATCATCCTGTTGAGATGGTTCAGGAAGAAGTTTGCATGGAGAAGTGCTGAGTGAGACCAGTAAAACACTGGGAGGCAGGGATGGATCTGTGGAGCTGCTGGCAGCACAGCAGCACAGCCACACCTTTGGCTGTGTTGCCAGGAGTGTGTGTGATGTGAGGAGAGAGAAAACAGTCATTTCTGGATTTGAGATACAGGCAGGGGTGTCCTGGAGATGCCCAGAAGGTCTCTGGATCAGGGAACGATGGTCTCTGTCCTCTTAGCCCAGGGAAGTGCCAGCAGGCTCTGCAGCTGAGTTTCTCTGCCCCTGCTGGTGATGAAACAAAGCCTTGGTTATCTCCAGGGTGTTTGTCTCCAGCCTTGAGACAGAGAAGAGACTTGAAACCACACCCAGCCCCCAGGAGCAGTAGTGCTGAGCACTTCCCATTGCATGTGGGCTCTGCAGCTGCACTGACCTGTCCCTGGCACCCCACTGCCACCGGCCAAGGCTTGGCACAGCAGGATTCCCACAGGGATCTTGTCCTTCCCACAGAGGTCAGGTCTGGCCACCCTGGGCTGCTGAGTACCCACCCAAAACTCACCTCTGGGCAGGCTGAGCTGCCCCAGTTCATGTGATGGGGACCAGCATTTACCTGATGTGCTGTGATGTGAGGCTGGATCTGCTAAATCACGCTGGACACTGCAGTCATTGATGGAATTTTAACCATTTGTTTCCCTTCTCCAAAAGCCAGCTGTTGGCACTGATGGCCAAGTCCTTGCTCTTCTCTGGGTGATTTACTGTGAAGGAGAGAGTGGGTGAGGAATGCAAATCAAAACTAAACCATGTGCTTTGCTATTTTTTTTTTTCTTTCTTTCTTTCCTTAAGAAGCTTAATATATTAGCTAATCATGTGTGTAAACAATCTCAATATGCAAACTGAAAAGTAGCATCCATCCCCCCAGCGTCAGCTGGGTTGAGCTTCCCCATTAACCTCTCCAGAGCAAAGCTCCCTTCCTGAACAGCCATTTCAGAGTGTGCAAAATTGATTTTGCATTCGGCCTCCGCAGTGGGAGAAGATGGCGGCGCGGAGCCACGGGTGCCTCTTCCCTCCCTTGCCATTTTTTTGGGATATCCTCTTTTCCTCCGCGATGGAGGACGGGTGGGTTTGGTGCCAGCGGGTCACTCCCACTGCCTGGGCACACAGGTCTCCCCTGGTGCTTTCTCCCAAGTAAAAACATTAAAAAACCAAATTTACGGCGGCCCCTCCTTGGGTAATTTCCACAGCGCAAAGACCCCCTGCCTCCCACCCCCGTCATGTGCATCTTCTCTTAATTAATTAATACTGCATTCATCACTGCTTAATTCCCGTTTCCGTAGCACCCGAGGAGGGGGGCTGCCAGCTCAGGCGGGTGCTGAGCCACTCTAGAGCTGCTGTCTTAGTGGAGGAGCTTAATTAGCCCCTGTGACAATCTGGGCTGGTTTCCCACAGCCAGGAACGGGGGCTTCAAAGGGCTCCTGGTGCCCAGCGAACGCAGCTCCCTGTCCCCTGCCAGTCCCCATCAGCTGGGCTGGGTGTGCTGGGGAGGAAGGGGATCTCCTGCAAGAGCTGCCCAAATTAAAAAAAAATTAACCACAAATTGGCCTCCTTTTGAGCTGAGTGAGGGACAGGAGGCAAAGCTGCCAGGTCTGGTCTGTCTCGGTGGTTTTGGGGACCAAATCCCATTGGGTTGTACAGGGTCCAGTGCATCCCTCACTGCTCCTCGCTGTGTCTGTTGGTGTTGGGTCCTGCTCTCCTTTTCTTCATTTTTTACCTTAAACATGACTTGTTGGCACTTGTGGTGCCTCCCCTGCTGAAAACACCTTGCTGCACTGTGCTGCAGCCCTGGTGGGATGTGGCTGGAGAGCCCTGTGGTGCTGATGGGGCAAACCAGCAAATCAACCAGCAAGCATGAATTGCTGGGGTGACTTCAGCAGAGCAGAACTTTTTGAGGATTGTCTGGAAGGATAGATGATGTGCTTGTCAGTTGGTTTTGTGGTGTGCATCAGTTTAAATGGGTGACTGCATTTTTCAGGTTTTATCTCCCTGTCTTTGAGCTCTCCAACGACAGAAAACCCTTGTGCCCCCACAGCTCGTTGGGATGGTGACCACAGGCATGTTGTGCTCATACCTGCCTGGGCACCACGTTTAGGGTAAGATGGAGAGATCCAGAGTGTGTGTGTGATGACAGAAGATGGAGAGGGAACAAAAGCAGCAGCTCCACGGTGGTGCCGGGCCGGGCTCCGTGCCAAGAGCGGCTGCGGCAGCAGCCCTGGCCGGGGTGGTGGCTCCTGCTGCCAGCACAGCTGGGGATGCTCCTGCTGCCCCCTCCTCTGGGGCACGGGCTGAGGGTGGGCTGGGTGTGGAGCTGGCTCTGGGCTGGGATTTGGGGTGGTGGTGTGGGGATGCTGATGTTGGTGTGGCTGCTGCCGTGTCACCTCACCGTGCCCTGCCCGCAGCGTGTCCCATGGCCACAGCTCAGCCAGTGTGAGTATTGACACCAGCGGGGCCCTTGGGTGTGGGGAGCACTCAGGGTTGGCTATGGGGGGGTTGTTAGATTTATTTTTTTTAATCTTTACTTCCCGTTTCCTGCCACTTTTCTTTTTTTGCACTGCCCGGCCTGTGGCGTTAAAACTTGGCCGCCGTGTTGGTGGTGGCTTCGGGAGGGCCAGGGATGTGAGGGTCATTTGGCACAGCAATTGCTGCTTAGGGACAAAAGGAGGCTTTTTTCCCCCCACCTTCTTCCTTTTTTTTTTTTTTTTTTTTTTTCCCTGCAGCGACAGAAGCAGCTGCCAGCCAGAATAGCAAATACTGCGCGACTTGGCACCACTCCAGCCTCCTTGAGGGCTGCAGAGGGATGGTATGTTGGAGGGTAAGACTGGCTAATTAATCTTCTGGCAGGGAACAATGTAATATCAGACAATTACAAAGACAGAATGAAATTGCTATAGTGGGAAGGCTGGCATATGAATTTCTCAAAGGGTCCATCCCTCAGTCCGCTGCCGTGGTACTTTGTATGCGGGAACAGCACCCGCTGTACATGTGCTTTTCTGTTATGTGGGGGCTTCTGTGGGAGTTACATCGTGGGTTTGGAGGGGGGTGAGGGGAGTTTTCCGAGGAGCAAAAGAGAGAAAGAAGAGTCATTCTGAGGAGCCAGCTGTGCCAGAGGTGCATCGCCCATCCTTCGGGCTCACGGCTCGCCGATTTTTTCCCAGTTATTTTTTGTGATTGCGCTGGGTTGTCTGATGGCTATGGCTATTGGAAGGAAGGTCTGACTGCTGGGCAGGTGGGGGAGGGATTTCCTACAGCCGTTCTTCACAGGGAAGCCTTCAAAGAGCTTTGGAGCTGCTGAAAGTTCTTGGGGGAAAACACCTAGGAGCTCCGCGGTGGTAATTGCCGATAATGAGCTGTAATCACCGCTACCTACAGTCGGGACGCGCTGATGGATAGGGCAGAGCGAGCCGCATGGTGCAGGCTCCCCGTCTGTTTATTTGCAGCGGGGAAAGAATCAGGGAAGTCTCATTTATCCTGGAGCACAGGAAAGCATCGGTGGGAGATCAGCCTGGGCAGGATTAGCATAGGAAAGCCCTCCTCCCTTCTCCTCCTCCTCGCCAGGCGTTAGGGATGAGCTAATGACCCTCCTCCCACTGCATCTCCCTCCCAGGACGAAACTTAAAGCTGTGGAGTTGCATTTGAGGCTATAGGAGAGCAGTGAAAAGGATAATGCAGCATAGTTCCTCATGTAATGGAGATGCAAAAGAGAGACAGCTTTATTTAAAGAAACACTGCACTTACGTAGGGTAGTACGTGCAAAACAGAACAGAAAAGGCTCATTGGTCCAAGAAGGCAACACCTCTTTGAAAACATGCTTTCTGCAAAACATCACCAGACACTCACATGGCTCTCACAAACCCTGCAGGTGCATAATCATTGTTATAATTTATCCTTGTGAAGGCTGAGGAACCCAAGGCTCCAAGGCTGCTCTTTCCCTGGTTCCCAGCAGTATCCAACGACACTCTGGGATCTCTAGAAGTGTCATCAAAACAAAAGCAACCCTGCAATACCAAACGTGGAAAAAGGCCTCAGACAAATTCTTTTTGAGATTTTGCCTCTGTCTGCCAGGAGCTGCCTCCAGCCAGGACAGGAATTGGAGCAGCTCCAGCTTCGTTGTTCTTTCTCCTAAGGAATTCGAGTAGGTTTTTGTTTGGTGCCTGCACACATCAGATGGTGCAGAGACGATGTTTAGAAACCACTGTGAGCCCCCCCAGCTGCCTTGGCTGCTGGGCTGGGCTGCCAACTATTGCTGGAGCTGGTGAAGGCTTGGGCTGAACAAGTGGCTCCTTTTAAAGGAGTAGCAATGTCAAGAGCTGGATTGGCAGTGTCTGCCTTTTCCAAGATGCAGATGAGGGGGAGCTGCCCACAGCTTGGTCCTTGACTGGTGCCCTGAAAGGCTCCCTGGTGGGTGCCTGTCTGTGGGAGTTTGCCTGATTTTTTTCCCAGGGCTGGCTGGATAGCAGGAACATTTTCCATTGGGTTTTCTTAGTGGTGAAAGTCTCAGGGCTGGGCCCCTTGGTGTGGTTCATGCAGATGTGTAGCTCCTTCTCTGGCCATATGTGTTCCCTGTGAGACGCCACAAAATTCCCTGCAAACCCAAAGAGATGGACCCCAGACCCCAAACCCCAAACCTGTGTTCCCACCATCTGCTGTTCCCTCCCTGTGTTTGCTTTGAGCATCCCAAGCACTCAGGGAGCAGTGGCTGTTCCTTCCCTGGAGGCAGAATGGATGCATCACCTCTCTCTGGAGGATGCAGAGCCCAGCCCAGCCATCCCTTTGGTTCAGTCCTCATCCAGCCACATCTCCAGAGCTGGAGGGAAAGTCTTTCAAGATCAGCCCAGCCAATGCACCTGCAGGAGAAGCCCCTGGAGATTTCCTATCCAGACAGTCCAGGCTCTAGTAATGGATTCTTGTAAGCAGCAGTGAAGAAACTGAGGTTATTCCAATAATTTCATAAATTGTTCCAGTCACAAAGGATCACATTCAGACCCTGTCTGAAGTCCTGCTGAGGACTCTCCCTCTTTGGTCTGGTGCCCATGCCCAGCCTTGCCCTTTGCTGTACAAAGTCTGAGCCAGCAACTCCTGCATGGAAGAGACAATCTGAACCTCTTCACAGCCAATAATTGACACCAGGGATATTTTCGTAAATTAATGAGTATATCTTCTTGAATATACTTCAAAGTTTTCACTCTATGAATCTTTTATGGAATTCTCTACGCTGGGAAAAAAAAAAGAAAAGAAAACAGCAAACCCTTGTAGTACTGAAATTTTACCTTTGTAAATGATGCAATAAAAAAATTTAGTTAGACCCCATTCTTTCACAATCAACTGACTTGAGAAAAGTCATCCAGTGGGTCCTTGTGTGCACACTGCGGGGCTGAGTTTGCCCATGAAGGTGGGTTCAACCAAAAAGGTTTATGTGTTGAAGGGTTAATAATGGTCTGGGGACTCTGACCTGAACCTTAATGCTGCCAAAATTCCCCCCTCAAAGCCAGGAATGTCCCCTCCCAGGTCCTGCTGAGGCTCTCCAAGGAAACTTCTGGAGTTAAGAAATTTAATTTGTAATAAATCAGCATTACAGTACAAGTAAATCTGCTTCAGTGGCTATAAAAATTAATTCCTTATCCTAAACATTATTATATAGCTTTCAAAATGAATTGACTGTGGTTGGTAGTCTAGTATGTGCCATTATTGGTAATTAGTGTAACAAAATAACATTGCTGTAATATTTCCTGTCTGCCCCTCCCCCAGTTGGGAGCTGTTTCATATTAGAGAATCAGAATTGCAAATGCAAGGCTTGTGTTCAAGCTGCTGGCTTTGATTTTTCCCTTTTTTTTTTTAATATAATTTTGTGTGTGTTGGAAGTTAATCTGTTCCTGTCTGGGGTTTTCTGGGGGCATTTCCTTCTGCAAAAGCTCTGCAATGTCACAGGGCACCATCAGAGCTGATGCTGGAGGGGCTGGGTGCTCCCTGGAGCAGCCCAGTGCTCTTGGATCCTCTTTTGAGCTTTTCCTTATGTGCAGTTGCTGCTGAGATCAGAATCCCAGGGTGGATCAGGTTGGAAGAGACCCCATCTGGTCCCACCTCCCTGCTCCAGCAGGGTCATCCCAGCACAGGATTGTGTCCAGATGGTTCTGGAATATCTCCAGTGGTCGTTCACATCTCCCAGGGTGTGACACTGGCTTGCTCACAACTTGTGTCTCAATAGTTTTTTCCTGTGATCCACCACATCCTTGTCTTTAACCAGAAGCCTGGCTCATCCTGAAGCACCTGCTGATCTCCCCGTGGAGCCTGGGGCAGCTCTGAGGCTGCCAGGAGCTGCAGGGGAGCAGAGGTTCCCCTTTCTGAAGGGGGTGGCAGGTGAAGGAGGGGCTGGGGCAGCTGGAGCTGTGTGCAGCAGGAGCATCCTGAGGAATTTCACTGGGCTCTTGCAGCTGGACAAAGCTGCTTTTCACACCTGGCCTGGCTAATGAACCTGAACAGGCTGAAAGGAGGCATGGAAACACAGAAAAAGCAAATAATAATGGGTTTATACATTTCTCCCCTCTGTGTGAGATGGACACTGTTGGGGCTTTCCCCCACAGCCCCATTTTCAGTACATCCAGTGCCTTGGGGTGTTCCCTCCCACTGCACGGCCAAGAGTTACCAAACCCCAGAGCCCACCCCAAATGTCCTGGATAATCCCTCAGGAACACCCATACTGGACACTTCAGTGGTGCTGACCAAAGCAACTCCTGCTATTTAATTTGTGGAGTGTCCTTTTGGATTTTTTCCCCTTACCATCATAGTTCTGTTTCTTTTTTTTTTTTTTTTTTTTTTTGTTCTACTCAATTTTAAGATTTTAGTGCTACCTTTTGAAAAAATCCCCAGCAGCCATGGTTAGAAACTTGATTCTCCATGGAATCACAGAATGGTTTGGGCTGGGAGGAGCCTTGAAGATGACTTAGCTCCAACTTTCTGCTATGGGCAGGGCTCTTTCCACTAAACCAGATTGCTCCAAGCCCTGTCCAGCCTGGCTTTAGGGAAGGAAAGTTCAAATTCTCCTGTAATTTTCTGGCTCTGGGATTTTTTTCTAAGAAATGCCCAAATTCAAATTTAACAGCTGTGTAATGAGAACCTGGGAGCAGAGAAATGGGGATTTGTGGGGAGACTGGATTCCTTGTGCTGTCCCCAGCATGGAGTTATTTCTTGAGTTCTGATGACAGGACAGCTTCAGAAGTCTGGAGATATGCCCTGTACTCAGCCACCCCATTTATCACAGAGCTGAAAAATGCAGAAACCAAGCAGTAAAACTGATCAGGAGATGTATTTGCCATCCTGGAAAGCATTAAGCATGTAGATACAGAAATAATAATAATATCAGTATCATTGTTGGCCCAGACAAGGCTGGTAAATCATAATTCCAAATATCAGCAAGTTCCAGAGCGAGCAGACTGTGCCATCTGAACCCTTTGATTTGGTCCAGGCTGGGTTTGGGAGCTGAGCCTGGGGTTTGTGCTTTGGCTGGGGTTGGAGAGATGCAGTCAGCTTAAGCTGCAGGATACAAATTCCCTCCAAGCAGAGGGAGGAAAGTAAATTGCATGTTGGAAGCGATATAAACATGATTTCAGGACTTTCTCCAACTTTTTTTCCCTCAGGCCAAAGGATATTGAAATGATTCAAACCAGGACTTTGCTGGGAATGAACTGATTTTTTTTTTTTCAGTGTAAACCCCACACTGGTACCAGTAGAACTTGAAGCCTCTTCCCCATTTGCAGGATGAGAGCAATGCTTTGGGTGTTGTTGAGACTGACCAGGAAAATTGGGATATTTTCTTCTAATTTCCTCACTGAAAGGTCTATCTCAGAGGAGTTTGTCTGGAATGAAATGTTTTTAATCCCTTAGACCAGCTCCTCCCATTCCCTTGCTCCTGTACAGAAAGTTACTTTTCTGTGCTGCCAAACAGCTCTCCCTACCTGGGGCTTTGGTGGGGTTTTATTTGCTTCTCTGTCTCATGCCACTGGCAGTCAGCTTTTCTGAAGTCTTTGAGCATAGACTTCAAAATGCTCAGATTTTTCCTCAAAGTGGGAAATACCTGTTTCTCTTCACATGCATATTTCTGCATTTCTTCTCAGTTTTCTTCCTCCCAACCTCAAATCTCTCCTCAGCATTGCTCAGCTGTTTCAAAGGACCCCATCAAAGTTATTTCAGCTTCATCCTTGGTGTGAGACCAATATTTCTGTAACTTTTTAATGAGCCATGTAACTGTGTGGAGAAAAATTAAATGAATGAGTCCTTACTGGAGATAGCAGAAAGCAGATCTCCTGTTTGCATGAAAACCTCTGCAAGTCTTGATTTCTCAAATGAAACCACTCTCAAAGGTTAAAAAAAATCTGAGACAACATTTTGAGTCAAATTAAATATTTGATTTCAATAAAATCAAAGTATTTCAAACAGATTTCTTTGTCCATTTAATATTTTATGAGAGAAGCCTAAAATTAAACACAGACTTGTTTCTCTGGGGAAAAAACAGAGGTTGTTTTTGTATGCTTTAAAGAAAAAATAAATCCAACTAGTAAAAGTACTTTTTTTCTCCCAGAATTTTTTTTTTTTTGACAACATGAGTATTTCAATGTGAGGTTGTCACTGCATCCATTGCAGAAAATTGGCGTCTCTGTGGCTACCAGATCTCCTGGGACAAAGATGAGTCTTGCTGCTGCAGTGGAGTTTGGAGAAATATCATTCCACAGAATTATTCTTTTACATGTGAGGTCCTGCTGCAATAAATGTGGTTGAACAAATTTGGGTAAATAAATTTGGGAAGAATTAAGGTGTGAGAGGGGCTGTGGCATCTCCCAAAATCTGTGTGAAGGAGCTGTGGCTGCTCTGGGCTCTTGGAGATTTTCATTCACTGCTTGGAGAGTTGGGTACAACCCTCCCAGAAACAGCAGCATGTGGGGCAAGAAACCTCCCAGATTGTCCCATTTCCTGCTGTGCAGGTGTTTTTCTTTATTTTCTTTGTGTTCTGATAAACTCCAAAACCCAACAAGGCATGCTTGGGCCGTAACATCAAAATTCATGTGTGGTTCCAAGGGAGACACCTCTGCTTGTCCCAGGGTTATGGATGCACTGGGTTAGGTTTTTTTTTTTTGCTTGAATATTTGATATTTGAATATTTAAAACAAGAAGGTTGTGCTTTATTATCATTATGTAGATTGCTTCCTTAAACCATGTTAATTGATGGAACAATTCTTATTCTCTTGTCTGGAATTTCACTGTGGTGACTGAAAAATCCTGGTTTTATGGAGCAATAATAATGGGACAAAGCAGAGAGATGCAGGACTAAGGCAATGCAGAGCAGTCCTTTAATGTGGCTCATTTATGCATGTGCTGCTCTGGTGCTATTTCTCCTCTGCTGTTTGGCACATGTGCTATTTATCAGTTTTCTGTGACCCTAAATCACTGTCTGCACTCAGCTCCCACTTCTGCTGGGAGATTTGTAGGGGGAAAGCAGCTACACTTAACCTTTTGTTTTCTTCATCGGGTTTCTGACAATATAAATAGTTTGCTGGATGCCAGCAAGATTGTTGCCCAGGCAGAAATAATTTTGTTTCTACCGGCTGTGAATCCCCAGGTTTCCTCTGTTTTCCCCTGGTCATCACTAAAATGGATCAAGGTGTCCCAGACTCAGCAAGGATGGGAGTTCATGGACCTCTTCCCATTGCCAAGCTGAGCTTAATTTCAATAGGCACAAGACAATGGGGATAAAATTAAAGTTACTGCAGCCCCTTGGGAATTGGGAATGGTTGGGAATGGGTGTCCTGGTTTGAAGGACAGGTGTCTGCCAATAAAGGTAGAAGCTTCTCTTTGAAATGGAGAATGAAACCCCCTCCCTCCAAATTATTATAATTTTGAAATTAAGGGGCTTTCAGCCAAAGATATGGGAATTAGGAATAACAGTTCTTTACTAGGAAAATTAAAATAGAAATACAGTATTACAAAGAACAATC
>JAOTQP010000792.1:3620864-3644525 GCA_026413545.1 Cichladusa arquata
ATAAAGATGATTGCCCCAGCTGGTTTAAAGATGGCCCATTAGCAGATAATATGTGCCACGGAGATAAGGAATCACTGCCCCACCCAGCTGCAACAGATGGGACAGGACACACATTGCTGGCCACATCAACCCAACACAATGGGGAAAGGTTTGGGAATGCTCTGGGATCTGCTGTGGCTGCACTGGAAAATTCAGATTTGGGGGAAAAACTGAGGTTCAACTCCTCTATAACTTCAGACAAGACATTTAGTGTGATGCTTCCCACATGCAAGGGAGCAAGATGTGCATGTGCTTCCAAAGGGAAATGATTTCCCAGGATTTTCTGCTGCCATGGAGCCACCCACTGTCACCTCCGGCAGCAGCAGAGCACAGAACAGCCCCACAAGCAATACAAACAATTTACAGCCCTGCTGCAAGGAGGCTGCAGCCCTAAATGGCCACATAAAGGGAATCCGGGTGGGAGCTGGGAGTGCCCTGACAAACACAATTCTCCCTTAATTTAATAGAACGGTCCATTCAGCAGAGAATATATTGTAAAGCACTCTCAGGTTGGATGGCCTCCTATTGTGTCTGGCCTTTGAAGTGCTGATTAGCTGGGCTGGGAACACGCTGATAAAAAGTTAATTTCTATTTGCTGTTGCTTTGTAATTGGATGAACACGAAAGCAATTAAATATTAAAACATACAAACAAATAACGAAGTCACTGTAATTAGCCAAAGTTTGATCACTGTCATATTTATTTAGGAGGAGATGATACGTCTCAGCAGGTGACATTTTAAATACCTTTGGCTGCTTTGGTGTTGTCTTCAGAGAATGCTGAATAATGTACGGAGGATTTAATTAAACCCCATTGTAAATCAGCTGTGATGACAGGGAAGTGACAGCCACATGTTGAAGAGAGAATTAGGCTGCAGCAAGAGAGATTAATTAACTATTTTCCACAGAGTTCAACCTAGGGGTTGTGCAGGGAGTTGGTCTGAGGAGGAGAACTTGATTTTTAGGTTGTTCCACTTGGGGCTGGAACTTGGTGTGGAGAAGGATTCTCTGCACCCAGAGACACCAGAGGCCCTTGAGGCGGTGGTTGGGATCATTCCTGGGTCTTGGGTGGAAAACTGAGGCACACACACAGGGCTGCAGCTCTCCCTGCCCTTTGGGACCATCCCTTAACACAGAAAAATTCTACCTCAGTGGTGAATCACAGAAATCCTGAAACATCCTGGAAAGCTCCTTCCAGCTTTGAACAGGAGGGAAAGGGAGGCTTTGGGGTATTTGCACCAGAAAACCCCAAAGTTTCTCAGCCAGGGTTATCTGAGCTCCCTGGGCAATGCTTTTGCAGCATTCCTGGAGCTCCATTTGGCATTTGTGAGTGCCAACCAGAAATAAGGTTAACCATGGTGGGACTCTCCTGGTGAGCTTTAGGTGAATAGTTCTTGCCTTTGGCAGCTCTTCCTTGCAGCTTGGTGGATCTGCTGCTGCTGGGAAAAGCTTCCAATGCCCAGGAAAGCACAGGAGGAAGGTGTTGGTATCTCTGGGAAAGGACAGGATTGGGATAGGAGCTGTTCAGATGGAAGGGAAAGTGAAAACACTCAAAACTCTCCAAAATAGCTGGAGAAGAGTCAGGAAAATGGGGAAAGCAGCAAGAGATGGAAATGAGAGAGAGAACAGGGAGGAGGGAATGAGAGGAACTAAAAGTCAGGATGAAGGGGAATGGGGCTCTATGTGTGGTTAATCAGCAGCATTTGCATTTGGAGATTCTCAAGGCTGTGGTGTAATACCCTGAAGTAATTTGGACATTTCTAAAAGCACTGTTGCCTTTGCATGGGCTGTGAGGCAAGGAGATGGCTCAGCTTTCCTGCAAGGCAAGACCTGGCAAAGCATTTTATCTCTGGCACCCCCAAGAAGTTTGTTGGGGTCCATAGAGCACTGGCTGCCACTTGCAGGAGGTATTAGACCACACCAGGCTATTCTTCCTTTCTTCTCCTATCAAGCAACGATATTTCCACTGTGATGTGAGAGAAAACCTATTCCCAGCTGCCAGCTCAGAGTGGATTTCATCCATGTTTATGCACTCAAGAGGAAAAAAGAAAAAAAAAAAAAAAGAAAGAAAACAAACCTTAATTTAATAATGCAGGAGGAAATTGAGCTGAAAAATCTTAAAATATCAAATTGGGCTCAAAACCCCCAGACAGTCCCTGTGCCAGGTTTTCCTCCTCCTGTGCTTCGTGCTGGGGATGTGGTTAAGAGCCTTGAGCTCGGAGGTAGGAGTTTAAAATAATAATTAAGTTTAAAATAATAAATATCCTGGGCAGTGGAGCGAATGGGGGTAAATTGGGAGAGCCCTATGCCTGTTTTTATGGGGTGCTGCTGTGTTTTGGGGAGGCTCAGGGGGGTTTGGCCCTTTACTGAAGGATCCCATTGATCTCCTCTGGCAGAGCCATCGCTGAGCCCCAGGGCAAGGATGAGCCCGGGTGGCTCCTGTGGCCAGCTCAGTGCAGAACAGGCAGAGCTCACAGGTAAGATGCTGCCTCACCTGGGATCACAGCAGAGGGGAAGCTTTTGCTGCTGGAGATGGTGATTTGCACAAACGACTTTGCATTTCAAAGCCTCAGTCTCCCCTTCTCTTACCAATGAAAACAGGGAGTAATTGTACACATTGCCAGGAAAAATCCATTTTATTCCCAGGAGTGTAAATTAATTGATTCAGCCCAGGAAAAGGACCTGGGCACTGTTACAACCAGCTCCCTGAGGGCTTTCTCTTGGTGGATGGATCTGATCAAAAATGCAAATAAGATCTTAGGAGGGCTAAGGGACTGGAAAGGATGAAAAGTAAAAAGAAAAATATAATAGCCATGATGTGAGTAGTTCTTTCTCGAAATACAATATAAAACAATGACTTCTGATCTCCAAAATGGACTTGTGATTCTTCTGGATGAAATGAAAATACTGACCAAGGGCTGGGAAATTCCCTGTCAGGACAGAGTGAATGGCTGGTTATGCCATGAGGAGATTCACCAGCCCTAGAGCAGGGGAACTGCAGCTCTGTCTCTACCAAAAACGGGGGTCTGAGCTCCACACTCCAGGCAGTCACAGCCTGAGCTCCTCCTCTCCTGCTGGTGCAGCCTGACTGGTGTCGGGGCTGCATGGGGAGCAGTGGGTCTCAAGAAAGGACTTTTCCTTTCCCCTGCCCTCTCCTGTGATGTGCTGACCCCGTTTTGGATCTCTTTTGCATCTTCTGAAGCTTGCAGAGTGTTGTGACAGTCACACCACGTGCCCTGGCACCATTGTCTTGGTGTGGGGTTGGTGTAACCACTCAGAGGGGCTGGGTCATGCTGCTCACTGCATTTAGAGGTGGGATAACACATTTTTCTCTCTGGACAGGGAACATGGATGAGCTTTTTGCTGTCTCCCCTAGTGCTGTATTTATGGGTTCTATTGAATCAACAGGGACTGTTACTCTTTGGTGGCAGGGCCCCAGTGTCTGTGTTGCTCCTGCTCTCTCCTCCTTTGGCACTTTTTTGCTGTTTTCTGGTCTTCTCACCCGACTTTTCAGCTTGCCAGAGGTGTGTGAGGAAATGTTTTGTGGTCGGTTGTGTTATGGGGAAGGGATGGTCTCTGGGAAGATCCACAGTAAATTCACAGTGTAAATTTGGCTGCCCCAGGATGAAGGGATAATTTAGGCTGTGCTCAAAGATGACCATCCCAGAGGGATGTGATGCTCCTGGGTGACTGGGTCACTCTGGAGCTCGTGGGGCAGCTTGGAGGACTGCAGCAGAGTCAGAAATAATGTGGAGAAGCTTCATCTCAGATGAGCCCCAGAGCTGCTGGGTTCCCAGCTGCAGCTGGGCTGGGGAAAGCTGAGGACTCACAGCCAAAGGTGGAGGTTGTGGATGTGGTGCCCTAAAAAGCTTTGACTGGTACAGCTCTGAAAAATGGGTCCTTTCTGCATCTCAGCTGGAGCACCCAACCCCAGGGTACCCTTCTGGTTTCAAACTGGCCGTGCCTCAGTTCTCCATCTGCACAAGAATAATTCCACTCTCTTGCAGGGCTGCTCTCAGGCAAATTAATGTTTGCAAACCACTCAGATACTGTGATAATAAATGCTGTGAAAGCCCAGGAGAAAATTAATAGCTCATTATTTAGCCCAGGACTTCAATAAAATGCCATGCCCAGGACACAGGACTACATATTGAAGGATGAGGATAAAGAAAAATATTGAATAGCTGCTCATTAAGAGAGCACTATCCATCTGGTGTACGAAAGGGGCTTTTTCCCTCAGGAAAAAAGTGCTCCATGATCTTTTTATTCCACTGTGTGTTGTGATGCACCTGTACAAGGGGACTGGGCTGGGGTTATCTGGATTCTGGCATTTTTCAAGTGCTTGACTGCAAGCTGAACGCTGTTCTACCAGAAGGGTTGGCTTTAATTTACAGCAAAGAGCTAAAAATGCCGGTAGATGGCACTCCAGAATATGGCCCGTCTCTGCTGCTCTGGGAGAGCGATGAAATGTGGTCCTGTGTGTCTCAAATGGCTTCCCTGCACAGCCCTGGCTGCTGCCTCCTCTTCCACCTCCTTCTGCCTCTCGGTGCACAGAGCAAAGGAAAAACGAGTGGGCGAAGCAGCAGACGTTGCTTAGGTGGTCCCTGTGCTCTCCTTTGATCTCAATTTTGTTCCTACCCTTTTGGGTTTAAATGACTTGTCTGCAAACCCTGGGCTCTGCTCTCCTCAGCTGACCCTTTTTTTACGCTTTGCTTACAGCTTGTCTGTAAAATGAGATGAGAACTTAATTTGAAAGCTGTAGTTAATTGACCTAAATAAGCTAAGAACCTTCTGTTGGCTTTAATGTACACAAAAAAAAAAAAACCTGCATAACACTGTCTCTCCTTAAACCTACTGAGGAGCAGAGTGGTTTTCCTGGTGCATTTTCAAGCTGCTGCTGTTTACCAACAATGGTTTGTGGTGTGGAATTGTCTGGAGAGCCCTGCCCTGGGGAAGCTGTGCTGCTCAGTGCTGATGTGCAGAGATGGGGAGGCAGCACCAGCCTGGAGTAGCTGTTTGACTGGGCAAGACAGATCAGGGCAACGAGTCTAAATCAGGAAAGTCTGGCTACAGACTGCTGGTGGAAATCCTAGAGCTGCAGGAAGGTCTCTTCACATCTGCTTCAATACTTGATGTGGCCACAGAGTCCTGTGCAGGCAGATTTCCTCACCCTGTGCTGTTGCAGGGCTGTCAGGAGTGAGGGAGGAGCAGACCCATTGCTAGAGAGGCAGGTGCTGGAAAAGCACCTGGTTCTCCAAACACCACCTAAGGCTGACCTTTAGGATCCAGGATAACCTTTCTGATCTGATCCCTCCTCCCTGCTGGGTGTGCAAGCCCAGGCTGCCTCCTCCTCTGCCCCTCCAGCCACAGCTGTCCCTCTGTGCCTCACCAGGCACTGAGTCACTGTGTCTGAGCCCTGCTTTGGGAAAACCAGCCCCAGTGTGACCACACAGCTCCACCCTGAGCAAGCAGGAGCTCCTGTGCTGCTTTGGCTTGATTCAGTGCTGCCTGGAATAGCTGAAGCCAGAAGGAGGAGGACTGTGTCCACACCTGTATCAGTGCAGGGATCTAAAATACTTTTTGGCTGCATTTACATCATTTTTCTAATCCAGACAAGTTCTTGGACTAGGCTAGGGAAGTGCAGAGAAGAGGATGGGAAGATAAAGGGCACAGCATGAGCCTCCAGCTCATCTGCCTGGAGCAGTGTGGAGCTGGGCTCTGGGCAGTGGCCAGGGATGGGAGACCTTGGTTTTCACCTCTGAGGCTGCTGGAAACCTGCTGGGTGAGCTTGGTCAAGACAGGAATCAGCCACTTCCCGTCTCTGAGCTGCAGTTTTCCTCCTGGAAGAGGTCAGACAATAGCCTGGCTCCTTTGTGAAAGCCCTGGCAGCTCTGTGACTGAGATTTCCCTGCCTTGCACATTCCTCCGGTGGAACACTTGGGGCAGGAGGGGAGCATGGACTGGGAATGAGGCAGTAAAATGAGATTATGTGTTGAGATCCACAATACAGACATGGCTGGGTATGGCTTTTGAGGCATGCTCTGCTCTTTGGGTGTTTGCAGGCTCTGGGGGATGGAAGGGGCAGCTGCAGGGCTGTGCTGCTGGTGGAGGAGTCTCTTGTGCCACAGGCTGAGTGTGCCCAAGCTCTTGGTGGCATTGGCTTGGGAGCAGGGTCAGAATGGATCAAGTGATTTGAAAACAGAGATAAATGTGCCCAGGAATAACCAATTCAGCCGTGATTTGCTGTCTCAAAGCCCCTCCTTCAGCACAATGCAATGACAGCTGATGGCACTGCTCATCCAGGGTGTCAGGTACCATCCAAGAACTGCCAATGCACTTCTAAGCTGGGTGGGAGCAGAGAATTCTGGAATATCCTGAGCTTGAAAGGGCCCTGTGGGGACCAGAGTCCAACCCCTGGCTCTGAACAGGGCAGAGTTGAGGCTGAACCATGTACCCAAGAGGGTTGTGCAGGCTCTGTTTGACTCTGGCAGGCTGGGGGCCCTGGCCACCTCCCTGGGGAGCAATTCCAGTGCTTGATCACCCTCTCAATGAGAAGTTCCTTCATCACAGCCAATATGATCTTCCTCTGATGAGGCTTTAAGCCAGTTTTCCAGCCTCTTGTCACTCATCCTACACATATCTCCAGGTTTGCACATTCCCAGGTGCAGAATGTGGAAGTTGTTAAATTTAATTCCTGATTGTCCAGAGCTCTGCTGTAGCAAGATCTCTCCATAAAGCCATATGGTCTCTCTTCTATCTTCAAGGGAACCTACTGGACCTCCTAATATAACACTGTTGGCAAATTTACTTTGTTTGTGTTCAACTCCTCTGTCCAGGTAACAGATAAAACACAAGAGCATGGGCTCTAAAACTGAGAACAGTCTTGACTGGCCCCCAGCCAGATGTTGCCCCATTTGCTGTTGGAGCCTGACCCTTCACCAGCTGTTTTGTCCATTTCTAGCTGCCTGCTGGCCACTTTGTCCAGAAGGTTACTGTGAGAGACAGCATCAGGGGCTTTGCTAAAATCCCCAAAGCCCACACCCACTGCCCCCCTCTGCCCACTGGGAGGGAAATTTTGTAATAAAAGGATATTCAGGGACTGTCAGGCCTGACTGCCCCTTCATCAGCCTTGGTTTTGTCCACTGACTGAATTGTCTCTCAAGTGTTTTTCAATAACTCCTGGAATGATCTTCTCCATAATTTCACCAGGCGCTGATGTGAGACTGACAGGCCTATAATTACCAGGGTTTTCATTCTTGCCCTTTTTGAAAATTGGAACGACATTTGCCAGCTTCCAGTTGGCTGGGACTGCTCTGGGTTCCCAGGACCATTGATGGATAACTGTGAGAGGGCTCACAACAGCATCAGCCAACTCCTTCTGTCTCCTGGGATGAATCTTATCAGCCCCCATTGTCTCAAATGCATTCAGCTACAGCAGCAAATCCTGAACAATTTCAAAGCTAACTGCAACCTTATCACTCCCTGAGTCAGGAGCCTCCAGCCTGGGGCTCCGGGTGTCCCAGGGGGGATAAAGAGACAGGTGAAGGAGTTAAACATCTCTGCTTTATCTTCATCCCTTTTTGTGAGGTGACCAAACCCCAATGGTTGGGGTTTGGAGGGAAAGGGAGCACAGACCCTGGGCTGAGAAGGGTCCTGGAGGTAAACTGTCCGTGGGGTCACCCCAAACCTCCACTCTGCTGGGAAATCCAGCCCAGGACTGGCACCTGTGGCTGCAGGGAGACATCCCTGCCATGGTAATTGGAATAATGACAGCCCACGGCAGCAGAGGGGAAATCGCTGGCCGGGGACGTCGCCCGAGCCAGCAGAAGGAAACAGATGTTCCCCACTACATTTACTCTCTAAGTGAGAGTACAACAGATGCAAAACAGCATTAAAATGGTAGCAAGGCTGTAAATACAGCTTCTAATTACAGCACCAGGTAACGTCAGTCACAACAATCCAGATTTCTCCCAAGGATGCTCCACGAGCAGGTGGGATGTATAAAGCCTTTTAAAAAATGGATTTGCTGGGTTTTTCCTCTCCCTTTAATGGCACAGAGATAAACTTGCTCACTTAGGGCAGCAGAGTGGAGCGTCACAGCCTCTCTGCTTGGTGCATCTTTGGTACATGGTGCTGAGAATAACTGAGGAGATGGGAACAGATCATCAAACACAGAGATTTGGGGACAGGGAGAGGTGGGTGGAGGAAGCTGCCTAGATTGGGAATAGTGTGAGCAGGAAGGGAAAGGAAGGAGCAGCAGTGAAGAGCTCTGAGAGACAGCATGAGTGACGGAGGCAGAAAATAGCTCTGAGCTGGGTGGCCCCAGCTGACTTCTTGGGAGTTACAGTCTTGCTATGGAGAGGAGCAATTTGGGTTTCTCTGTGCTCTGTCGATGCCTGAGTCACCTTGGTGGGGATGTGATAAAAGGTAATTGATGGAAATATTCCCCCTGGTTCTCTGCTAACCAGTCTGCTCACCAAGTCTGGTCTGGGGTTTATAACTGCTGAGCACAGACTCAGCATCTCTGACACCTTCACAGCACTGGAGTTTCCCCTGCACATTCTGGGCTCGCCCCCTCTACAATTTGGGACATGCAAGTCCAAAGGAGTTTGGTCTGTACTTAATTTTTCTTCTAAAACAGGAATCACTCTTTTTTCAGAAGTGGCTTGGTTTGGAGGGGTTGGTAAAGATCTCTTGTGTCATAATATTGTCATTTTTAAGGTGGAAAGGCATTTCCAAAGTGGCTGACACAGCTGTTCCTGAGGCTGGGAGGGCTGGGGCTGCCCAGGTCCCTGTGATCCTTGGAGTCACCCTTGGGTGCTTTGCAGCTCCAGGTTGGGATTTCCTGAGGCTGGGTGTTGGCTGCTGGATATTCAGAATGAGCATCGTCCTGCTGGGGCTTGGGGGCTGTGGAGGGCCCTGAGCCATGGAGCCTTGGTGTGGAACACCAGCAAAGCCACAGGACACCCTGGAGAGAAGATTTGCATTAGAATGGACAGACCTGTGCCAGCTTCCAAAAGAGCTGATTAGTGATTCCTGCATTGCTTGAACAAGTTGGGCAGGTTCCACGGAAAAATATGGGTTATAGCAAGATGTTTGGAGTCTGGACAGATCATGGAAGGGAGAGGAAAATGCATTTCCTTCTCTTCCTTCCTGTAAATGCTTCTCCAGCTTTGTTACTCTCTCTGCTGTTGGTTGGAATGATGTGTGGGCACTGGAGTGAGAACCTTCAGGATAGTCATGCATTAGAGGCAAGTGTGAAGAGCCTGGAGTTTATTTTGGATATTATCATGTCTTACAGATATTTCTGGAGCTGATGCTCAGCTTTCCTCTTGCTCCAGAGCTGCCTTGCCCACCCACCTGCCCGCAGCCCTTTGTGTGGAGCTGGGGAGGCAGAAGGAGGTGGCTGAGCCTGGGGTAGGGTGTGGGGAAGGATGGTCCTGGAGAAGGGAGGGGACACCCAGCCTGTCCTGCCCCTGGCTGGGACATGCCACAGCCCCACGGGAGCAGAGAGGAGCAGGGATGTGTCACCACACACACGAACCAGCACTGCCACAAACCAGGAAACAAAATCCCCCCTCTCTCCTCCCAACAATCAAATTAAGAGCAGAGAGCAGCAGAAAGTGCATTAACTAATCAAACTGTGGTTTCAAATTGATTATTGCAAATTGCCAACCATAACAATCCTCCTAATGGCAGCGATTTAAAAATAAAAAATAATAAAAATAGATCCTGCCTTAGGCACTGGGCTAACCCTGTCCTTGCTGGTGGCCGAGGGCTGGCTGTACATCCTGACCCTTATGCAGGGCTCACTGCCTGGCTCTGGAGACTGAGATCAGCCCCTCATCTGGGCACTGTGGGAGCAGATGCTTGGCTGGCTGCTGTTTCTGCTCCTTCCAGCCTGGCCTGGCAGGGCTGGAAGCAGTGGGATCTGTTATAAGTTATTGGTTAAGTTATGTCTGAATTGTTGATGTCTGTGTTGGTATGTGATGTTGACTATTTGTTGATGTTTCGTGTCCTTGTAAAGTGGCAGTATTCCTCCTGTTTGTCCCTCACCCCATCCCACTACCCAGTCCTGCACCCAGACACACTTCTGTCATCCCCTCTGAATTAGCATATGACAGCAAAGACTTATGGGAGTGCCATTAATGGTAAACACCCTTAGAAATAATGAGCCAACATAACATCAAGGACTGAAAATGGTACTCCCAGGTGAGGAAAACAGTGGAGGAAAGAAAATCATCCACCAGAATCTTTCTTGCCTGGTAGCCATAACCTGGACAGCACCTAGTTGGTATGACTTCCCTAGACTAGGAGCCAGGAGGGTCTTCCCAAGCACTCCTGTGAGGATGGGAGCCCCCAGCTCTGCCACAGGACAAAGCTGCTCTTCTACTCCTCTGCATTGTCCAGGAACGAGCAGCAGTGTGCGCGACCCTGCGGGTTCCCCACTCAAAGCTGCCCTTAATAAATGCGTTAAAAGGGAGCTGATGTCCTGGCCCATTTATTTCAGGATCCTTGCTGGCAGAGGGTTTTGGTGCCCAGATGCGGGCAGCAGCCCTGTGCACTTTCCCAGCGGTTTCCCTGGCAACCCAGTGATCCTGCCAGCAGCCTGCAGTGCCAGAAAATAAAACAAGATGACACTACAGCTCCTTAAAGAGAAGAAAAAAATAAAAATAACACACCAGAACACCAACAACCTGTGTCCTCTTTTCCACAACCCACGCTGTTGGCCTCTTCTTCCTGGCTCCCAGCCTCTGCTGGTTATGCCTTTGTCTGGGGAGAAGCAGAAAGCATTTTGAAGGATTTCAGTCTGCTCAGGAAGCTGCTGGGGAGCTGGGAAGTGGCATCTGTGGAAGCTGGGGTCAAATTTTGGACAAGTTCCTCCATGCTTATTCCCTGGCCATGAGAGTGGTTTGGCTGTGAGTGCTGGGAAAAGAAGTTTGAAGGCACCTGAGCTGCCTCAGGTCCTGATTTGGGCACAGGTAACAGCAGCCACCGTCCATCCCTGCCACAAATAGGGTATGTCCATCACTTTCTGGGCTCCCCACTCTCCTGTTGCCATGGCCAGCCCTGTGTGGCCTTTGTGCTGCCTCCAGTGGAGGTGAGCCCTGATGAAAAAGCTCCTTTGGGGCACACTGGCTGTGCTCTGTGGGGTTACATGTCCTGTGTGATCAGGATCAGGAGCACCCCTAGAAGGTGGCTGAGGCAGGTCCATGTCTTGGACACCTACCTGTGGTTATTTTGGACTGAACCCTACTTGCTGCCCATAACAGTAGCTCCCAATTTTTTCTTACGGATGAAGTGAGTTGATCTTATTGGGCAAAAGAGGTTATCCTCTCCCTTTGCCTCTCTCCTGCTTTCCAGCTCTTGCCCCAGCAAAGTGTTTCACTCCAAGAGCATTGGTACAAAATCCAGAGCAGGTGTTTCCCACCCTGTGTTTCTTTTCAGCTTTGTGAAAACTCTTCCAAAGACATGAGCTCCTACTGAGGTAATGAAAACTAGCTCTGGAGATTAAACATGACTGACAACAAAAAATTAAATAATGTAGATCTGTTTTCCTGCTTTTGAACAGTATATAGGTAACCCCTTGAGTGACATGCATGGCCTTCCTACCTTGAGCAATGCAAAGGTAAGGCAGGGGTATTTTTTAGATCCACTTCTGGATACAACTGAGCATGTAGGGATTGGAAATATTGGAAATAGAAGGTGGGATAGAGATCTCTGTAGTGGAATCTGTTCTTCCAAATATCACCTCCAGGGCTGGGTGTGTGTGGACACTTACAGAGATGCTTTTTCCAGGTTAAAATGGTGTTGGGGATTGTTCTGTTTCTTAGGCCATGCTGTCTTGTTGTTTTGGTTTTTTTTTCCTCCTTTTTTCCCTTTTTTTTGTCTGTTAATACAAAACATCTGTCTGCAGGCTTGTTTGTCTGACTTTGCCCAGCCCTATGTTCCTTTTCTGAACTGCTTGGACAATTCCTGCAGATTTTACAGGACAGTTTGCTTGTGTGCCTCATTTCCTGGTGAAGCAGGACAAGACTTTCCTTACATCATACACTGCTATTTTGTGTAACATAAAACTTCTCATCTCTATGAGGGTCTCCTCCAAGGCCGTTACACTTCCAAGAGTAAAACCTCAGAATTCTCATTTCTCTGGTAGACGTGAGGTAAAACTGGAGAACTCCTCAGTTTCACATGTTGAGTAAAGCATGTGCTCATCAAATTTGTTTATCTGAAGCAGTTTTGCTTGGATAGATCAAAACACTCCATTGGCAGAGTTGTGTTTGGGAACAGAGGTCCTACTTTCATTTGCTACTGATGCCTCTGTTTATATCTAATTGACTTTATTAGTCCAGGAGCTCATAATCATGAGTACTTGTGCCCAGGTTGCTGGATACTCGTCCTCACCCACTGGGGTCAAATATAATCACCATCTCCCTTTGATTACCATAAACATTTGATAACCTGGCAGTTGGAGTGGTTTTATCACTGTTCTCCAGGGAGTTTGTTCCTCTGGCTCAGGAACACCCAGCTAAAGTCAAGGAGATAATTTCTATGGAGAAGCTTATCCTGTTTGTACAGCACAGGTCTTGGGACTATAAAGTTACCAGGTAGGTTCTGTTTGTCTCTGGAGGAGCAAAATGTTTCTGAGATGGGCAAACCACACTGCCTTTGTGTGCTTATGTGTGATGGCTTTGAAAGCAAAACCAGTGAGAGACTCCAAGTCAGAAATACACTTTAATAGGAAAAAAAGAGAAAAATAAAATACATGCATTAATACAAAGGAAAAACCACTGACAGAATCAGGATACAAGCTGACCCCCTGCTAGTTAGGGTGGTGGTAGCAGTCCAGATGAAGTGGGTTTGTTGAAGCAGTGATCCTGGTAGCTCTTGTCCTCTGGAAACCAGTGGGTAAGGGCAGCTTTGGTGTTCCAAATCCCAGTTTTTATCTAGGTAGGAAATGTTTGGCTCCTCCCCCCTGGTGGAGCATCTCCCAATGGGATGATGTAATTTTATCAGTCATGCAGTGGGACTCAATGGCCATTAACAGGAGATATCTCCTGGAGGAAGGGTGGGTTGTGGAAAAGATAAAGAACATCGCCCCACCTGGTTTTAAAGATAGCCCATTAGCAGAGGATATCTCCCATAGAGATAAGAATCACTGCCCCACCTGCTTTCAGCAGATGATGATAGAATACAGACTTTTGGGCTTGTGTTGTAAATAAGGACATTATGTCAAGGGGCACTTGGAGGTCCCATCCTCCTTTCCTCCGCAGAGGCTTGGAGATCCCCCCTCAGCCACGAAGAAGAGAGAATGGCATCTCTCCAGGGAAAGCAAGTAAATGGGTTTGGGGACCCTCTTCCAGCACATGTCCAGCTTTGGAATGACCAGATGTTCTCCCAGTCATGTCCTATCAAAAGTTGTCACTTCTTTGTCACACAGCTCATGGGCTACATCCTGCTCCCTGCCCAGGGCTGCCTCTTCCAGCTCCCTGCCCTTGCGAGAGAGCAAAAGGCCTGATCATGAGGAAGAATGGCAATGGGGCTATCACTGTTCCTATTTCCTATTTCTTGTATTATTTTCCTTCTGTGGCTGTAAAAAAGAATGGGGGAAAAGTGAATGAAAAGAGAAAAGATGAGGTGAAAAATCTGAAATAATAAATACAAATTTCTCTGAATGTACAGGGAAGTATAGAAAATATTTACCAAAAAAATTAAATAGTGGTTTATTCTGAATAGAGAAAACAAAACCATCATCTTCATTTAGTCCATGGTATTTTTTCTGGTTTTCTCCTAGCTCCATTAAAACCTCAATAATATACAGGAGTCTATTAAAGATTTCCAAGATGAAACCAAGTTTGGTCATTATCACAAATGGCTCTTTGGTGGGCTGTATAAGAGGAGTGAATGGTCTCACTGTGGTTCTTAGTGGAAACACGCCTGAATTACAAACCTGTGATCTCTGCTGGCCTCACAGCAGGACCAACAGATGCTGCAGGGAGCCAGGGGTGTGCCTGACTCTCCTGGCCTGAGCTAACCCCCTGTTTCAGTTCTGCCCCAGGCCCTGAGAAAGCAGCACCTCTGGAGTCCTTTTCTGGGGTTAATCCTTTCAGTTTCATTTCTGGGAATCCTCAGGGAAGTCTGAACCATGGCCACTCCTGCTGCTCCCACAGAGCTCTCCTGGGAGCCAGGGCCCAGCAGCTTTCATCTGCGCTTAAATCACACCATTACCATGTATTTTTTAAGCCTGCACATCTCTTACCCATGCAGAGAAAGGCTGATGGATGCAGCATTTCTGGCAGCCTTTGCTCCCTTGTGCCTGTGTCAGGACTGTCTCACCTGTGGAGTGGATCAGGTGCTGAACCTTCCCTTCAGGCTGGGTGCAGCCCATGTGGTGGTGCTGGGATCTCCCAGAAAAACCTCTGCAGTCCTTAAGCGTGCTCCCCAGGGCCAGCATTCAAAGCTCACTTGTCTCTTGATTGAAGAGACTCCAGATGCATGTCTGGGATTGACTGATTCTTGGAGAGCCTTTTTAATCCATGAGACCAATCCCTCTGTCACTTTGCCTACTGAGAAGATGGGAGAGCCAAATTTAGACCTGAGAATGAGGCTTCTCCATGGGATAGCAACAAAACCAACACTGCCTCTTGGAAGTGAAAAAGAGAGGCAGCAAAAGAAGAGATTTGCTGGGATCTGGCAGTTTATACTGTCATTTTCTCTGGTCTATTGCCAAACAGCCACAGTCTGTGCTTGGGGAAAACACGGGGATGAGTCAGTTTTCTGCACTCAGGTTGTTACAGGCACTTCTTGCAGGCTCTAATTTAGACTCTGCTCGGTGGATTTGTTGAGTGCTCAGTTCCACAATCTCCTACTGCCTGTGGGAGGACAGGTCTTTGGCCACAGGGTCTGGCCACCTTCACACAGCCAAGGCTCCTCAGAGGGGGGGAAGTGAAAATTCCCTTGGCTGATGTTGGAAAGAGCTGAGCTCCATCCTTGAGTCAAAGGAGCAGCCAAATTCCCCTGCTAGGGGCAATCTCTCAGAAGGGAAGGGATTTGGGTCAGGGGCAGGGGATGCCATGCCTGTGTGGCTCTTGGCATGCTGGTTCTAGTGCAAGGAGCAGGGGATGAGAATGCCCGAGGGTCAGTGCTGCTGTCCCAACACCACTGACAGCTTTGGTCTGTGCCAGATCCAAAATCCTCCTGATGGGGCAGCCAGCCCTGCCCAGGGCCTCTCTGCAGCCCTGCTGTCCCTTTTAGGAACAAAGTCAAGAGGAGTACAATCCAGGAGGGATTTCTTAGGGCTTTTTGTGTGAGCCCCTGAGCCAGCCAGGCTGCCTAAGAAATGCGGCCTCACGGCTGAGTCACCCTGCTGCATTCAGGTCATGTTGGGCACAGCTGCTGCTCTTCTGAATTGTCACCTCCATGGGCTCTGGAGGGGTCAGTGCCACCCTTTTGTGGAGTGAGATGCTGTCCAGGCCTTGTTCTGACAGCTGCTACAGAGTCTTTTGTGGTTTAGGTGATTCTTTTCTGGCTGAGAAGGAAGACAATTTTACTTTACTACTGTCGCTGTTACATTTTAATGGTAACCAGCTGGTGGAAGGGATAATGTGGACTGTTAGGATGCTGGTTGTTTGCACCATCTCAGCCTTATGGAAAGCTCCCTGAGTAGATATCCTTGTAAATTTGGGGAGCATGAGTAGGTCTGTGTGCTCTGTGCCCCACAAAAGCCACAGCAATGGGTGTGTTTGGACTGCAGGGTTTGCATGCCTGCAGCTGTGCTGGTTGCTCTGAACAAGGGAGCCAAACCTGAGCCCGTGTGGAAATTTTCCAGACTTTTTCATCTATTGCTCATAAAGTTTTGATGAACAGATTGTGATCCAGAGAGCTGCTATTCTCTGCATCATGCAGTAAGTCAATGGACAAGGACAAAGTTCCTGCCTGGCCAACCTGCTCAGAAAATGTTCCCATTCCTTTTGTGCTTTCTCTGAGCTTTTCTTTTCTGAATGTACAATTGTAGCTGCTGTGGGTAGAAATAGGAAATTATCTCATACAGAGTATGATATAAAATAAAAATAAAAGGAAGGGAAAAAAAAAGTTTCATTTCTCTGTTCCCAGCAGAGAACTTCATCTGGCATATTTTACTGCAAATAGCAATTTCAGTGGACTTACACAAAATAATTTTCTGAGCTTAGTTTCTGCTAAAAAGCAAGTCTGAATGCAAGCTGTTTTTTTAATTAACTAGGTGGTTTGTAATCAATTCTACCCTGCCAGGGACGAAAGTGGCTGATTCAGTGTCATGACTGTGAAAATCCTAGCAGGAAAATGTCTCTATACCCAGACAAAAGAATTCTCCACAAACAAGTACTCGTGTCCAAAGCTAATTTGAATGTTAAACACAAAAGATATTAAGAGGATTTTTTTAATGTTTTACTCTTATTTGGACACTTGTGCTGCTTCACTCTGCAACTACCTGTTTGTTATTGGGCTGAATTAAGCCCTGCTGCATTCGTTAGCATATACAAGAGCTTAGTAATACAATCAGGCACTAATGCATTCATTTTCTACTTGACTGCTCATTCATTGAGATGTTAGTACATAGGAAGAATATGATCAGGGTGACTGTGGGATGAACTAATCAATTCATAATGAATAATCCAAAAATACAGATGTCCACGGCACAGACTGAATTCAGCAGAGCTGGAGGAGAGCAGCCGGAGGAGATCCCAGTGAGGGAGGGGTGTTCAGCCCTGAGCTGCCACAACCTCATCACACCCCCCCCAGAAAAACACCCCAAAAAAGGGGCAGAGCTCACTGGAAGCCAGTTCAAAAGCTGCAAACTGGAGGAGCCTTGGGCTGCACAGACCTGGCGACCTTCAATGGAGCTGCAGAGATCTTTATTTGCAGGAGGAGACTTGCCAGGGTTTCCTCAATGACAACTACTCCTCCTTTCTGTTTGCCTCTCCTCATCCCAAACCCTGCCAGGAATTTGTCATCCGTTGTTTTGTTGGGGTTTTTTTCTGGTTCTGAGCCACTTGCTCTTACTGTTTTCACTTTAACTTCTCTCTCGGGAGTTAATTATTACAGATAGTTCTGTGTAATCCTCCTGACTGCAAATAAGAAAGCTGAGCTGTGGCCAGAATCCATTTTAAGCTGGGGCAGCACAAACACTTGTACAGCAATCAGAGTGCATGCAGGTCATAGTATCTGTGTGTCTCAAGTGACAGCAGAGCTTTGGAAAGCCACTTTTTTAACTGCTTTAGCAGCTCCCAGCCAGCTACCTGAAAACAGAGTTGTGATAGGGACTGAGAATTGCCCCTTTATCACCACTTTTCAGTAGAAGATGTGGAGAACAGAAAGGGCTGGATGATTTCCTGAAGGTTGTCTGGGTGTGTGCTACAGCTGATCCAGGAATAAGGCAGGTTTTTTTTCCCTGCAGTGCCCCTGAATCCTGGCTGCCTCTCCTAGGAGTCTCCTGCTCTTGCAGGAAAGTTGAAGGCAACTTTTAGATTAAGGCAGGATGAATTATTTGCCTGTTTGCAGATTTTCATCCCTCTGCTTTGCAAACCTTGGACTTCCCCTCCACACTCAGCCCTTTCAGTACTGCTGGTGGCTGCTTTCTCACCCTTGGATTAGACAATGCTCCTTTTCATTTCAGCACCTCTGGTTCCTGGAGACAAGAAGGTCACCTGAGTTACTCTGGCTGGGAAGTGGATGTGACTGGAAGCATTTCCCTTCTTGAATCTTGGCATGTCCTGGATTTCTTGGGAACAGCCAAGACTGGGACCTGTGCCTCACAGAAAAGTCCCATTTCTTACACCCAGCAGTGCCACAGCCCAGTCTGTTTGTGCAGTGCCAGAGAAGGGACGTGGCAGCAAGGGAACTTCTGCCTTTGTTTCAAAACAAACCAAAATTCACTCTGGGAATGGGGTTTTGATGCCCAGGAGCAGTTCAGCGGTGCTGGTGTGGAATGATTCCTGCAGGCAGGGATCTCTGTGGATGGTGGTGAGGCGATTAATGTCTCTGTGATCAACCCCAAAGTGATGTGTAGGGCTGCCCTGCCCACCTCCCTATGTGTTACACCCATAACAGTGTGAACACTGGGTTGCTTTCCTAGAGGGATGGGATTTTGGATAAGATTATCCACCTGGGGAGTGAACCCGCTCCTGAAACCAAAAGATTTGCAACTAAATTCCAAGAAAACTGAAATGAGGGGGTGCATCTGTCCTGTAGGGTGGAGGCTGCAAGGTCAGGGGAATTGAGGGCCCAAGGAGAGAGAGATTCAGTAAAAAGAAAGAAAGTTCAGCCAGAGCTGTGTGTGCATCTGAGCACTCCCCACGCCTGCGCTGCTCCGTGTGTGGGATTTTCCTTCCTGTTCTTTCACCACCCAGTGTTCTTTATTGTCTCTTGCAGGTAGATCACTCACTGCCATAAATCTTTTTATCTCTAGTGCTTTTCCAATTATGGATAACAACAGGAAAGCAGTCATTGGTTTCTAAAAGGTCATCAAGATATAGGGCCCGATTGGGAAGGGGATGACTTATGGAGTTGGCTTGTATAAATCTGGGGAAGTTTTATGCACAAGTCAGGCACGAAATGTAAGTGAGATTCATAAAAAACAGAGATTTACACTGGCTTCAGTTAGCAGGAATCAGAATGGTTATGAAAATTTGCCATTCTCTCTGCCTGTAAGTTTTAAATGTGTTTTTCAAGTGCCCGTGGTACTGGGACAGGGCTGTCCTGCCCCTCTGGGTGATGGGCCAGTGCCTGGCCAGAGGATGATCAGGGTGAAGTGGTAAATAGGAGCTTTTCCCACGCCTTGCCTTATCAATCATCCAGAGGTGACCTCCTCCATGCAGGAGAGAGGATTTGGTCCTATCTGAATGTTGGCAGCACCCAGTGATAGTGACAGCACCCAGCTGGGGCAGAGCCACTTCTCAGGTGCCATCAGGATTATTGCCGCTGTCTCCCTTTGCACCCACAAAGTCACTGCACATCTGTGGGGCTTCACTCATTGAATCTGTCAGGTTTGAGGAGACTCTGGTTTTCCATCAGGTGCCAGCTCTGCAGTGTGTTGGAGCCCTGGGGGCTGTGAGCAGAGGAGACACTTTCATCCTGAGCTGTGGCACAGTGACATCCCAAAGGGTTTTTTGCCTTACAGTGTGCTGACAGTGTCCATCACCTTTGTAGCACCCTGCTGTCAGGGACACAAGGTGACAGCCTGTCTGCCATTGCTGCAGTGAAATGTCTCTCCTGTTTTGTGTCCTGGCTTGTCCCTCAGCATCCCCAGAAATCAGGTTCTACTGCTTCTCTCTGCTGCTGACCTGCCTCTCCTTGGTTTTTATTCTGGTAGCAAGAGTTCAAAGGATGCCAAAGTGTGAATACTTTCATGGAAGATCTCCTGCAAACCATGAGCTTCCAAGCTGTAAAATTATGTAGTTTGTGCAAAATGCAACTAATAACCAGCAACAGTTCAGGGGAGAAGGCTGCTGAAAACTGGTCCATTTTAGTCTCTTAGCTGAGGCACTGAAGTTGAGAACCTCATCAGCTCAGCTACTGGAGAGTCAGAGGGGGGAGAGGAAGGTCTGCCCAAGAACAGCTCATCCTGTCTGGAGGTGTGGATGTCCATCTGGAGATGGTTCTTGCTCTGTTTCCCATGGAGGGATCTGGGTCACGGTCACCTCAAGCCACATGGGAGGAACCTGGGTGTGGACACTGCTGAAGGCTCAAGGAAAAATCCAACTCAGATTTTTCCCAGGCTGGGGACTTTTCTCAGAGATAAACAAGAGAAGAAAGAATGAATAACAGATTAACACCTGTTGTTGATCACAGAGCCATGTGTGTGCTATGTGATGTTTTGCAGAAAGCATGTTTTCAAAGAGGTGTTGCCTTCTTGAACCAATGAGCCTTTTCTGTTCTACATTGCACGATCTATCCTATATAAGTGTGGTGGCCTTTCAATAAACTGCTTTTTCTTTCTGCCTTGAAGTAGTTGAGTGTGTGTTGCTATGTTTGCCATTCCTAATCAGACAGTGACACCTGGGCTGCAGGGGTGAGGTGAGGGGTGAAGGTACCAGCCCTGCAGAGCCTCAACAGAGCAGGACATGGGCACTCACAGCCTTCCTGCAAGGCTCTGGGGTCTGCAAGACAGGCCAGGTCCAGCCACAGCAGGTGAGGTAAAGACCAGGCAGAAATGTTGACTTGCAGGTGCCTTTTCCACGCATGGAGTTTTCCTCTTTTCAACAAAAATGCCATGTAGGCACAGTTTCCAAAGCAGCTGATGTAGCCAATGGCTGGGAGCAAGGTGAGGAACCAGAGGTTTTGGCAGCTCTGACCTCGTGGCCTCTCAGCACCCAAACATGATGTACAACACAGCAGATCTGTCTGCCCCTGAAACTGCTTCCAAACACCAAAAATCTGCTTCCAAACACAAAAAGTGACTCAGAGTCAGTACAGGGGGGCTGGAAGCAAAAAAAGGCGTTGGGAGCTGCCATGAGCCACTTAACCTCCTGACTAATGCACAAAGTCGTTCCTGTCACAGCTGTCTGAACAATACATTTGCCAATTAAGTTAATTCAATCAAATCCCTTGTATCCAACAGAAAGGGCAGAGCAAATCCAGGTGAGGGAGAGAGAACAGAGCCAAAATTCCCCTCTATGACACACAAAAGCAGAACAAAGGGCTTGTGTGTGTATAAATATTTATGAATAATTGCGCTGCGGAGCCACAGCATAATTGACAACTCGAAAGCTGCATCCTGGGATGTGTCCTCCCCACCTGGGAAGGGATGGAGGGACTTGGGGGACCAGCAGATGCTGTGCTGAGGGCATCACTCCCACTTCAGGGGTTCAAACACTAAAAGGATATGCTGGAGGCTTGCTGGCCCAGCAGAGGCTCTGCTCAGGGATGAGATGCCATCCTGACTGAAACAAATCCATGTGGAGATGCCAGTGTCCACCTCCAGCTTGGAGGGCAGAGGGGAGGCTGTGAACAGCATCAGCACTCTTGAGTTCCTGTATTTTCAGTGTTGAGGTTCTCTAGGCACATCCAGGTGTGTTTTTAGGCCGGACAGCTTCATAGGGATGTGCCCATGAGGTGAAGCACAAGTCTCAACAGCCACTGAGAGATCCAAGCACCAAAAGGAGTCCCAAAAAAATGGGGAAGGCTTGTGGCAAGACTGGAATGTGCAGAATTGTCAGAGCTGTGCCTGTTCTGTGGGGGAAATGTTCAATGTGTTTGCTGCAGCCACTCCTTTGGAACAGAGCACAGCACTGTGATGGGGCAGGGGAAAAAAAAAACCCGAGGATGTGATGCAGTCCCGAGGTGGGAAAGGTCAGCAATCACTGCCCATCACTGCTGCACCAATGATTAAACTGAGCTCTGCCAGGTTGGGTTGAAATTTGGCTCCTGCCACGGTAAATATACCCAGAGCCGTGTGGGGGTCACAGCCAAAATCCAGGATATCCAACCTCATGCAAATTATCCTCCTTGCCTCCCTCTGGTCCCAGGGAAGTTTGTAGGACTGGTGATGATTGCAGCATCCCCAGGGTCTCTGTAACATCCCAGCAGTGGCTCTGCCCTCCAAGCAGAGAAGAATTACCAGTCCTTCTCTCTTTTTAATGTTTTTTTTTGTTTGTTTGTTGTTTTTTGTTTTGTTTTGTTTTGTTGTTGTTTTTGGGGGGGGGGGGGGGTTTTTTGGTTTTTGTTGGTTTTTTTTTCCTTTCTCCCCTGTTTTTAGGGCTTGTTGGCAGGACAAAGAATGGCAAGTGAGCGGAGATGCCTGTTCCAGATTGACACCCGGTGAATGTAATCAGCGCTCAGGAGCATTTATCACCTCCTCAGACCTTAATGTGGGGAGCAGGTGTCTGACCTGCCGACAAAAGCACGGAGTGGAGGCAGGAAGAGAGGAAATAGATAAGATGTCATTTTTTCAGAGCGATTTTTCTCTCTTTAATGTTCCCCTAGATTATGGGAAACAATCATGGGATGGGGGACGCCGGTGTTTTATGGTGTCAGAAGGGTTTAAGGTTTTAGGTGTAAAAATAAAGTGATGTTGGATCTCGCTGTGTTGTTGGGTATTTATAGGACACACTAAGTTGGGTTTTTTTCAATTTATTTACTTGAGTCAGGGAAGATAAATGGGCGTCTGGATCCGAGTACTTGTATCCAAAGGAAATTAAAAGAAACACAGTTCTCTTGAACTTGGCCTCACTTAGGGCAGAAAAATGACACAGAAATGACCCTTCTTAGATTAAAGAACTGCTCACGCCTCAAAGGAAGTGGTAAAAATTAGTCTGTAAAAGTATTTCCTTCTCATATTACACATTTTCTGCTTTTCTTCATCTCTGCTTTAAAAGATACAAAAATCCACCAACTTTTCTGTGCTGTATTCCAGAGCCATTCCTGAGCACACTGCTCTGTGTGACCCATGAATGCTGCTCTAATGCTGACTTCACTCTTCCATCCCTGAACGTATTTCAAGATGGAAAATGGTTTTAACTTTCCCGATCTGCAGTTTTGGGTTTAAAACCTCATCTCTCATTTTAATAATAGTAATAATCCTGCTCTGAGCTGCTTTCATGCTTTCCATCTGAAGGGCTGGCAAATGTCCTACGCATTTAAGCATCACAACATCCTAAGGGCCAGTGAGTGCAAGCTGCCAGGACTCAGATCCGGTTCACTGCACAAATCAGAGCTCTTTGTGCTTGAAACCTTGTTCTAGACTCATTATTGCAGTGTCCTGGTGGGAGTGGGGGGACTGAGAGGCAATGGGATCCTGCACTGGATGCAGGCAGAGAGCCACAGAATCATTAAAGCTGGACAAGACCTTTAAAATCATCAGGTCCAGCTGCCAGCCCCGTACCACCACCACGTTCACCACTAAACCATGGCCTCAAGTGCCACATCCACGTGGGATCTGAACACTTCCAAGGAAGGTGACTCCACCACTTCCCTGCACAGTCCATTCAAATGTGTTACCACCCTTTCTGTGGAAAAAGAAAAAAAAAATCAGTGAAAAGATGAAGGAGTATCTCTGTATCTCTGTGCTCATGGGCAAGGAGAGCTGCTTGCAGGTCAGCCTGGCTGTGAGAAATGCTCCCTCCAGCCCTTGTGCTGTCCCCACATGCACATGAGTTACTCCAGGGCTCTCTGGGAGGACTGGGAGCAGTTGCTTCTGCTGCTGAGCACCAAGAGAAGCCTTCTGCAAGCAGCAATTTCCTCCTCTGTGGTTTATTTGATTGATGGAGATTGATTAGCGTTAACTAATCCTAGGGATAATTTGGAGCCAGAGGCTGCACAACACGTCTAATGGGGCTCTCTCTTCTCTTTGCTAGATGGGAACAAGCCAGATTTTCTTTCACTGCACACTTCCAAGGTGAGAGGTCTCTGTGCACCCATGGCACACCTTGAGTCCTGCTCTTCCCCCTACAACTGCAGGGTCTGGGATCAGCACCAAGGTCCCTGTTAAAGAATGACCCCAGCGCTCCATGAATACTTTCCATGCAGAGGAAGAGCCCCTGTGGGATGGGGAAGGGAGGAAGGGAGGGAGGGAGGAAGGGAGGAAGGGAGGAAGGGAGGAAGGGAGGAAGGGAGGAAGGGAGGAAGGGAGGAAGGGAGGAAGGAAGGAA
>JAOTQP010000792.1:3644625-3693849 GCA_026413545.1 Cichladusa arquata
CTCTGCTCCCCCATGGTCCCCCCTGGGCTGCAGGGGCACAGCTGCTGTCCATGGGCTGCACCAGGGCTGCAGGGGAACCTCTGCTCCAGCACCTGGAGCAGCTCCTGACCCTCCTGCACTGACCCTGGGTCTGCAGAGCTGTTTCTCACATTCTCACTCCCAGATGCTGCACAATACATTTCCCACTTTCTTGAATATGTTATCACAGAGGTGCTACCGAGATGGATCAACTTTGTGCAGTGGCAGATCCATCCTGAAGATCTCTGAAACTGTCTCTGTCCACCATGGGAGGAATTTCTGGTGCCTTCTCACAGAAGTCACACCTGCAGCTTTCCTGATAGCAAAATCATGCCACATAAACCCAGTTCAAATGGTCGTGGGTAACGTAAGAGTGCTAAACACCATAGCAGTTCTTTCATCAGAGTGAACATCCTGCTGTGTTTAGAGGTTTAGCACAGCTGCAGCTTCACCTCTTGCTCTGCTGCCCCCAGCTTTCCCTGCTCTGCCCTTTGCCCCATGGGCCCTATTTGAGCATCACTGACTTGCTCCTTTCTAGGCTGCACCTTTTCACATCACCCTTTGCAAAATGCATCCCTTCTGTAATGGTGTATGTGTATCTGTCCTTATTGGTGTAATAACTGAAGTTTGATTATGCCTTGAAGGGGTGAAATTTGTCAGCTGAGACCTTTTCTTTAGATAAAATAATCATTTGGGTTGATTTAAACCGCCTCTCAGTTAATTTGAGTATTTCAACTGGAAAAAAATTCATGTCAAAACATGCTAGTTGCAAAAACATTTAAAATATATTTCAATATTAAATATAAATAAATTTTATTTTAATAAAGAAAAAAATAAACTTGTAGACCTTTGATGGAAACCATTCTGTACACGCAATTTCAATAATTAACTCTGCCTCAGCAAAAACCAGCACAAACACAGAATCACACTCTCCCCAAGACAGTTTTCTGATATCCCTTAAGAGCCAATATTAGCAAGGTCTACCACAACCAGCTGGAAGGCAGAAGGAAGGTTACCCTTAATGAGTTCTTTTCTCTCATTTAAAAATCATTCCAGTTCCCATAGCTTTAATAAAGGTATACAATAGGTATAATAAAGATATAAAAGGTATAAAATAGGTATAATCAAGGTCTCTGTAGATAAATAAAAAGCTTTATAGTTGTTTTGGACTGTATATGAGTTTATATTGTAAAAACATTCACCAAAATTATGTATTAGCTCTTAGTCTTCTGCATAATTATTTTTATATGTTATATTTGTCTCCTTCACTTTGTGTTGTTTGTCTACAGGATCTTCACCCACATGAATTAAGGTGATATAAAAAAAAACTGTAATAAAGACATGGTTGCTTTTAACATTATTATTCTATTTGTATTTTTAAATATCCTTGCACATATTTCATGCATTCCAAGACATCATTTGATGTCTTTAACAAAGAAAAGCTACTCTCGTGTATTCACTAAACCAGTTTGTTGATAACAAACAGATTTTAACTAACATTTGGACTATCCATGATTTCAAACACACAGATGGAATCAATAGCTGTTTGCTATGTAACAGAATATGTCTAACATAACAAATATGCCCAGAGTGTAAAACAAGAGAAAGTAGAGAATGAAGTAAATGAAATTGAATGAGTCAGATAATAATGTTTACATATGTGGTTGTCTTCGTCCTTGTAATCAATAGAAACATTTCCATGAGAAAAGAATTCCATATAAATGAAATAAACTAATTTTCAAAGTCAACTAAAGAAAAGAGTCACAATAACATATACACAATACCTTGTAAGTAAATATCTCTGGATGTTGTTCAACTTAAACAAACAAAAAAACCCCACCCAAACCTCACAGCTCCCTTGTTTTTTTGCAAAAATCTCTTAGATAAAAAGGCTCATCAGCAAATTTACAGAATCAAAATTCCTCGGCTTTGAAACTTTGTTTGAGCTTATTATATTTTGGTAAGGTGGTCACATCCTCTAAACCATAGACTAGCCTACATATTTGGAATATCTGAACCCCTCTGGAGTCTGATTTCAATGTTGAAGGAACTCTTGATTTGATCTTTTACTGGTCTGGGAGGAGGTCAGCTGCATGAATCTGGACTTGGCACAGCACTAGAAATTGGATCGAAGTGCTCTGATTTCACCAACCTGTACCAGCAGATCTAGTTCACACAGGTCTTGAGAATTTCTCTCTAGTCCGTTCATATAAATGAATATTTCACAAGAATGATGTATTCAAGAATTTGATTTTGTTTGTTGATGAACTCTTATAAAGAGTATAAAAGCGTAATTGAGCTTTTATAAAAGTATATTTTCCACAGGTGGAGCCACCATCTTCACAGCTTAATGTAACACCTTAATATACCCCAGAACAAGCAATAGCAATGCAGTAGGAAATACATTTTTCCAGGGTCCAGTCTTTCAGGCATAAGAAATCATGACTGTATTTACTGATTATGGTAAGCAGAAATTTTGCAAATGAGCTGTTAAAGGCATTGAAAATGCGTTTTTATGGTTTCATTTTGAAAGAATGTTCACATTTAATATCTATAAAGAACGAAGTTGGGTTTTTATGATACATTTCTCCACTACAAGTAGTCTTTATTGGCACAATTTTTTAGTGAAAAGAAATATGTAAAATAATGGATACATAACATTCATAAAACTGAGGAAATGCATATGTTTCAAATTTAAAGTAGCCTTTAAATTTTAGAGACAGGCTATGGTTGAATTCAGTTTTCACTTTCAGATTTAAATAACTACTCAGCTGAAAACTTTGCTATCACTTACTAGAAGATGGTCAAATAGGAAAATTCCAGGAGCCTGCTTCTTTCACTTCTCTATCCCCTTTTAGCAACTTCAGATATAAATAATTAATATATGCATGAGGGTTAAAAATAACTTAGGACTGAATCCATTCATATAATAATCACATACAATAATTTGTAGCACTACTTCATTTGTAGTACTACTCATGATACAAAAATTTAGTCCAATTTGTCACAGGGTAATTTGCTTTGGTCCCAGAGTAATTTAAAAACGCCTCCATCTTCTTGGCCTGGGGAGAAAAAGATTTTATTTACTCTCTGTCTTTAAAACAGCAATATCCTTTATCAGTTTCACAATTAAATATGGTTCATATAAAAATATGTAGGGTTAAAATATTAGAAACTATCTGAAAAAAACTGATTTTTTTTTAGAGCATATTTTATACAGTGTACCACTGAAGGGTGATATCCTTCCTCTATAAACATGATAATTCCTTTTCTTGCTGTTTTCTGTTTTGTGACATAGGAACACATGTTTTCTGTTTAGGCACTTCAGCAGTTACTGAAGTCTGGAAAAAAATTTCCAAAGCATTAATTATCTCCTTCAGATCCTGAGCTCATCAGTGCTGCAGTCAGTGTCTGGGCTAAAGGCAAGACATGAGTTTTAACACAGCACAGCTGAAACACAAACCTGGGTCTAGCTTAGGACAACAGGAGCCAAATCCTCACCTGAGCCAAACCCTCACCTGCAGTGCCAGATGAACCTTACAGAGAACCCCAGGTATCCCCAGGACTCCACTTCTGCAGCACCAAAAAGTGATTACATGTTTAACTAAGGCACCCCGCCAAGGATCAGCTTCATTTTTAAGAGCTCAGCCTTGTTTTTTAAGAGCCAGAGGTTTAAACTAAAGAGTGTTGTATGAAAGACCAAGGGAACAGTGCATTTTTTGGTTTTGAGGTTGAGCATATATTTCAATGTACTGAAGATTAATGAGGGATCGTCTCTTACCATTGCAAAGGGCTTGGAATTGCTTCTTATTCTTTCTTTTTGAGTGTCTCAGAAAATATACTATTGGTCTGTTTAAAGAGTTTCAGGATTTGGAAGGATAAAAGGAGCTACATAAAAGAATACTGCAGGGTTTGGGCTTTTTTCATATTTTTTTCTTTCTGTCCTTAACAGAGACTCAACCACCCCCCCCCCTTTTTTTTTTTATTTGAAGTGTCATTAGCCTTCAATAAGAGGTTTTTATACTTAAACTTGACATTACTAAAATTGACTTTTGACTTCTTGATATTAATTTTATTATTAGTTTAATGATACTAAAAATCCACACAAAAGGCTGCAAGGTTATGTTAATTTAGCAGGCACCTCTCCTGATAGTCTTAATTACGTTATTTTTCTATTCGAATGTAATATTTTAAGCCTCTGTAACATTAAAAAATGTTAAGTAACTATTTTCAGATGTCACTATGACCTTTTAAAATACCTAATCTAGCTATTTAAAAGCTTTATAACTCATGGTCTTATTTTAAAAGGAGTGTGGGAGGATAATCAAATAAAGTATTCTCGTACTGAGCAAAAAGAGAAGTGCACTAACTCTACATTAGTAAGCACACTTATAGAAAGTTGTCCTTCAGTACAATTGAATACCACTGAATATTGCAATGCCACAATACCACTTAAGTGTCCTTCAAGGTATCTCTATTTGTGGTCAGACATCCATTTAAAATTTCTTCCATCAGATTTTCATTTTTTTTAGTTATTTTTATGATCCATGCACATGCTTCCATACGGAACCTTATTTTTATGATTATGTGAAATATATGTCTGGTCTAAGTAGATTTTTCTCCAAGTTTGCAGCCAAAGGTAGCCATCAGACAGTGTGTATTTCCTGGGCACACATATTATAACACGCATTATAACACACATTTGTGTGTTATATCCATGGGACCCACAGAGCTGCATGAGTCAGAGACACTCACAAGTGTCATGTGTATAAATGTTTGCCTCATGGACTTCAGATCAGAATTGGAAATGTGTTGATTTAATAATAACGTAAATAACTGTCAATTCATGAACCAGTTCAGGATCTGCTTGATGTTAAACCAGATGAACCACAACATGAGACACAAGACTCAGACAAAGAGCTGCAGATTTTGAAATACCTGCTGTAACTGAAGTACAATGTTTAAATCACACATCCTCTCACAAGCTGTATGAGTTCCAGGCACAAATACCTCTCTGGGCAGTCCCTACTTGCACCTCCCTCCCATGGGACACATGGGTGCTCCAGTGCTCTGTGCCCAGGAGTTCCCTGCTGCACCCAAACAGGTGCAGGGAGACACCTTCCTGGAGGGAGCACCTGGGGGTTCCTCCTGTTCTCCAGCTCTCCCTCAGAACCAAGTGGGTGCCTGCTCCCTGTGCTTTCACAGGGAAGAATGCTCAACCCAGCCTGGAAATTGTGTTGTTGCTAATTTTCATGCTATTATCTATCAGTTATTGGAAGTTTTCACTGTCTGAAGTCCAGCTAAGAACCATTGTAAGATGATTCCCCTGAGCAGGAGCTCTGTCTCTCCTGTGCAGGCTCACAAAGAGTAACAAGGAGTCCAGAGAAGCTCAAATATTGCAAGTTCTTATGTTTTAACTTATTCCTACCTCTACATTTTGACAACCTAAATTTGAAAAAAAAAAATTCCACTAGCCCAAGAGTTAAATAATCTTGCTGTGAAGACATCAAGGAATGAAGACCTGTCATTGCTTCAAATGTTTATTTCCACCAGGAGCTTCCTACCGTGTACATACATATGCAAATATATATGCAAATAGAAATACAGGTACAGGTAGATGTATTCCTTCCCATAAAGCAGCATGTGTTTTTTAAAAAAACTCAGACTCTAGCATTAGGTGGTATATTCTTCAGCACTTGAATATTTTAGCATTACAAAGGCACTCATCAGTGGCAAACTGAGCTCCCTAGGTGTCACAATAGGAGGCAATTTCTTCTATTACCCAAGAATTTTCACACTTTTCTTCCAGTATTCTTTCCTAACTTCGTTTTTTAACAATGCTATAAAAAGAGGAAAAATTACCTCCCAGACCTTATTTAGTTTTCTATTGGCTTTTTATGATTGCACTATACATTTGAATCACAAAGCTACAGTGCAGACTCATTCTGAATTGTCCACTAAACATAAAAATCATTTTCCTAGTAGTTGGTCTCTGAAGTGCCGCACAGGTACGACAAAGTAAGACACAACTTGAAGTGGACCTGAATGCTGGCATTCATTTAAAAATCAACAAGATTAAAATTTTCATATGTTCTAGGTAATCCTGAAAGAAGGAAGGAGTTGGACTTGGTGATTCATATGGGGTCCATATGAATCCAACTTGAGATATCTATGATTTCATAATTTATTTCCTCTGTTCACTTGTTCCCTCCCACAGCACTAAGTTCAAAGGTCGGAACTTCGCAGGGAGATCACTGTTGGTCTGGCAATGTCAGGTAGAAAATTTTATTGTTTCCTGCTGTTCAGCTGCTCAGAGTTACCTGTTTGAGGTGCCATTTGCTAAAATCCCTGGGCATCCCCAGCATTTGACTCCATACCTCTTTGAGACTCCTCCTCCAGCTGTCACCTTTCTCTGCTTTCATAACTTTCTAAGGTAATCTCTTCTCTTCAGAAGCCTCTTCAGTACCTTTTCAGGATTGCCTTTTATTTTCAGATTCCAAGTCCCTAAGTTTAAATAGAAAAAATACTTTGCATAAAGGAAATGTCTGATCAGTCTCAACTAATCAGCAGTTCTGTCTCTTTGTTAGATAGTTCAAAGTTGGGTTTGGACATTCACCCCACTACACACAGGCACCCAACTATATGCTGCCTGCTGGCACTCACATTTCAGCTATTTTTATATCTGCCAAAGAGAGCAGTGTCTACGTTGA
The DNA here is from genome assembly GCA_026413545.1 of Cichladusa arquata. NCBI lineage: Eukaryota > Metazoa > Chordata > Aves > Passeriformes > Muscicapidae > Cichladusa > Cichladusa arquata. The sequence continues at coordinate 3,651,354 of JAOTQP010000792.1, forward strand.
TCATGCAATGTGTATGGCTGCTGTTCCTATCAGGTATCTAAATTTCCTATTGGTTGCCTTTAAGTTTCATTTTGTCTAAATAAGTGATCCCCAAAGCTATTGAACATATATGATTCATCTCACCCAGTTTTAGACCTTTACAAAGTCTCAGAAAAGTTTCTGAAACTGGACCTTCTATGTACCCATTGGTAAACCATGTGCCTAAGCAGCATTTATCATTTATGAAGATCTAGTTAATGGAGTTTTTGGAAACTAAAATATTCTCTCTTGCTGCTATGGATGCCTTCACTTGGGCGGATGAATTTGCTCTAGAACATCATGTCTCTGTTGATTATATCTTCATTGACTATAATGAGAGCTTAGACAGATTTTATGCTTTTGGACAGTCTGAATTTTGTCTGACACAGTAATTTATGTTGACATATAAATATAAATGTCATGAGTCAAATCCTGTCCCATCAGGCGAGTTATGTTTATTATATCTTGTCCCTCTCTAGTCTGGATAGGAAGAGAGCATTCTTTCTCCTTTTATTTTAATTGCTGAGAATCTAAACTATTTATCTGAAGATACACAGTAAATTCTTAGATAATTAAAATTAGATGGGATGTGTTCTACTCTGGTTCAAAAGCACAATACTTTCCATTATTTACAGATTTCTTTTTTTTATTTTTTCATTATTATCAACCTAGCTGGCCATAAGATATATATATATATATATGAGATTCTTTATTTCCAATATGTTTCTTGTTTTTATTAAGACAGTTCGGACTTCTAATAAAAAATGCTAATTGTAGGCAGAATGGTAGGTTACATAGACTTGGAAGACTTCCTAATGCAAAGAGACTCATCCTCATCAAAAAGGTTATTTGTACTCTTGAAAAGCATAGTTTGGCCTAGGGGATTTTATTAGGGAATTTGCAAATCATTACAGTTCAAATCCATAGCTGTTTTTCTATCTTGTATGTTACCCTGATCCTAAAAGCCATGTGGATTGTAATTCATAGGACTGGGGAAATTTATACTTGAAAATGTCCCTTATACAAATCCTGCACTTCATGGAAAAAAAATTGTAGTAATTATGACAATTTTTGTTTGTTCTGGTTTTGTTTTCAACACTGATGAAAAAGGATATTAACTATATTTTTACTATATCCCTTTGCTTAATAGGCAACCCAGTGGACAACGTTATTTAGAGCACCTGTCATTATAAAGAATATAGGTAAGAAATAAAGCCAAATATAAAACAAAGAAGATGAACAATAGTCCTTAAACAGGCACTTCTAAAATTTGAGAGTTTGTATCTTTAAACTCAGACTGAAATTTAGTTTGACTGCTGTTCTTACAAAAGTAAGCAATGTCATCTTAGTTTCTGCTTCAGATTTGTCTAGGACTCCAAGTTGACATATTTCATTTTAATTAGCTATTCTATATTTACTCTTTTTACTTAAAGAAACACCAGTCCTCTACACAGCAAGACAACCTCTTCAGGTTACCTTGAGGTCAGCATCATAAATATAACAAGAGAAGAGCCACGACCTACATACAGAGCAGGCTTGTTGCTGACAGCACTGCAAGCAAAACAGAATACTGCAAAACTGAATCATTTTGCTCCAGAGACCAAGATCCAGGGATGAGCTGGGCCTTCCTCCCACACAGGCTAAAGAGGAAGAGTGAAACATAACTGAGGGAGGAATATGGCTGAGAGAAGAAGGAAGGTCCTGGAGAAGCTTAGTTCTTTCTCTTGGAGGGCAAATCAAGACAGTTACAGAAGGAATATTTCAGTGAGATGCCACAAATTCTAAGCCCTGCTCTGAACAGCAGCAGTTAGCCTCATCCTAGTCACACTGCAGCCCTGTTTTTTTGGTGTACCCTGTAACCTGCTGATCCAGGTGACTGGATCATTGTTAACTCCATCTGTGTCTGGAGCTGGCTCTGTCACCACCTTCACAGTGAGCAGTTATCACAAGGACTATTCATCTTACCTGTCACAAAAAAAATGCTATCTTTTTTAAACTTTATTTATTCAATATCACGTTGTACAGTAAGAATAAAAAGTTAAATATTTCCTGAGGAGATAATTATTTTATTTTGCTGAGAGGTTCTAGTTAGGAAGAAACAAGTCTTTTTGGTTTTCCATGGCTGTATCTTTCTAAGTGGCCTTTAACTGGAATTGAAACCTGAAGTCAAAAATAATTTTGTTGTTTTCTGAAATAATTTCTAGAATAAAAAAAAGGAAATTGAAGAAAGCTATTGTTTTCCAGAAATTAAATATTCAGAAACACAGAATAAGGATAGCAAGCAAGCCTTAAATAACACTGAATAGTGAAGAATAACAAAAAGATTATGCCACAGATCTAAAGAATATAATTCACTTTCAGAACCAGACACCAAATGGAGATTGAGAAACAATGGGCCTAATTTGAACCAGGAAAAGTTCATGCTTTTAAAGTGAAGTCAAAAATGTAAACGTTTTGCCCCGGAGAAATGTCAAATAGTTAAGCATGTTGCCCAAAGAGGTTTTAGCAGCAACTTTTGAAATTGGGATGAAACTTGGAACAATCTGGTCTGGCCTCATACTTGACATGGTTCAATGTATTCAAATCTCAAAAAATCACAGAATTGGAAGAGGAGGTTGAAACTCTTTGTTTATTTTTCTTAGTAGTTTTCAATATTTCTGCCCAAAGGACCTGAGAAAAGATAAAATGTAGTCCAGATTTTCCAAATATAAATAAGGATAGAATCTGACAGTTTTTATGTGTTCTAGAGAAGATGGAGTAGTTTCCTGGAGTCCCAGGAAATTCATTGTGTTAACTAAATATAGAGAAACCACCTCCATTTTGTTAAAATCCCTGTGCTCTAAAAGAAGACATTGGGGAAATGCAGGGGAAAGTACCCTGTGTTCCTCCTTCATATTTATACTCAGCATGTGTATGCCTCAGAACTACTGGAATCAGGATAGACCTTTGGTCTGAATCAAGCCATTTGAATAATCATGTTCTAAATAATGAGTGCTGATCCTGAAGGAAACATAGCAACACACAGGCTGAAAGACACACAGGTAGAAAGGGTACTGTGGTTCAACATTAATACTCTTTGAGCTTGTTTACTTTCATTATGAATATATTATGTACAGAATCCAGATCAGAGTATTCAGCATTCCCAGCTTGATTACTTGAAATCCCAAATTGAATACATACTTTCCCAAATTCTAATATATTAGGATGTAATTAAGTGGGATAAATTAAAACTAAGCAAACCCTATGGCATGTAAGAGTATCACAGTTAAACTTCATCTGCAAAAAAATGGCTCTGAGATATAATTAAAAGGCAATCCTCTAAAACAAAGGATGTACTAAACATTTGTTCTTTTAGTTTTAGCTTGACAGTTGCTACTAAGAACAAAACCAAAAACCTCCAGCAAAAGAGAAAAGGTTGTTATGTCCTCTAGCACCAATACTCAGTATATACTGTAGAGTGCTCAGATACCATTAGATTATTGGGATTGTGATGGATCACAAATTGGTCCTTATGACAGCAGAATAAGGGAAAAGAGATTTTCAGCACAGAATGTACAAATGGTAAAGAGAACTGCAGAATTAATTTAAAGTTAATGAGACAAGTTCTCCAAAGCTAACGGGGCAGACTGTTGAAGATAGGTTTATATTAGATATGACAACTAACTTTCATCTGTGAGGATGCTATAGGGAATAAACAAAGCTTTCTTTTTAAGAGATATTGCTTTCAATTCTTTCTTATGTGCACCGATTTTTTAAAGATTTTGATTAAAAAAATCATTATTTTATTTGTGCTATATTTTGTGTATTTCTTGGGAGTAATGCTACTGAGGCTCATGGGCCTATTTTAAGGTAGCAGCAGGCAGCTGGTTTTCAGTTCTGCAGTGCAGAAATCCAGACAGCAATGGATTCAATAATAGTTTCTCATTAATTTGGAACAATTTAAAAAACCCTATCAGCAAGATATGTAAAATTCAGCCGTTCAGGACAAGGTTTTTTTGATTTGGTAGATGCTTCTTTTTTTTTATTATTTTTTTGCCTTGTTGTTTTGTTGTTGTTGTTGTTGGTTTGGTTTGTTTGTTTTGTTGTGTTGTTTGATTTTTTTTTTTCCAAATATTCCTCTGAAGTATATATGAAGTAAAGAACAGTAGAGATTTGTTTATTGGTTGATGTATATCCCTTTTGTCTCATTATACTTCACCATGGAGACACTCTTCAAGCTGGAAATTTAGATCAGATTTTTGCTCTGATCCTCGTATCCCAAACACAGACTGTATATAGTTTTCTATTAAGGTGTCTTAACCAAATGACTATAATATTCAGCAGCTAAAAGCATGCGTTGAATATATTGAATGTACTTCTTTAGAGGTGTATAAATTAAGCTTCATTAAATTCTCCTAGTTTCCTTAAATCTTGGATTGTTAGATATTTTTATTTTAGGAATTAACTACTTTACTAGAAGGAAAAGATGCCATGGACTGAAATGGAATATTGAAGAGGAGCAAATAATCTAACTATGCCACATACCTGAATAATCTGATTATTATCAAATAATACTAGAAATAGATATGGTGCTGGATATCACATCTTATGCTTGTTTTCAAGAAAGACCTTAAGGCCTGTTTGAGTTTTGTTGACTTGCAGCTCATCTCTGTAGTGGCAGATGTTATGGAATAGGATTAAGAATAAGATCTTCCTTAAATGCAACTGAATGTGTGTGTAAGTCTCAGTTAACTTTTTCTGTCTTAAAATTGCATGCCTAGACTAAGGTTGTTACCTATGTTTCATAGATATCCATGAACTCATGGATCTCTGAGCATGTTCAGTGAAAGGTCTAGTGAAAGGCATCCCTGCCCACAGCAGGAAAGCTGGAACTAGATTATCTTCAAGGTCCCTTCCAACCCAGGCCATTCTACAATTCTGTGACCTACTGTCTATGAAGGGATGAGGGGAATTTCAAAGCATGAGCCAGAGTTCTTCAAGAGAGGTAGGATGAATTGCTATGTACAAGTTCCATCTTCCAAAGCAGCCTGATGAAACGTAGCTTAAACCAGACACTTAATTTTTTTAGCTGATTAAAGCTAAATGAAGTGAACCTGACTGTAAGGCTCCTTATTTTCTGAGGAACTTTTAATAATTCTGCTGAAAATATGAAAGGCTTTAAGGTACTCCATTGTATTTCATATTTTGTCTAATGAGGACATCCACTTGAGGTTAAAATAAAAGTTCTTCATGCTGTTTAGGAAGATTGAAGTATGTTTTAATGTGTTAAGTGGGGACTGGGAACTGAGTGGACTTGTTTGGGGTTTTTTAAAATCATGTAATATTTCTTAGACAAGAGGGACTAAAAAACACATTGCAAATAATCTCTTAGTTGAGAAGCTAAGCTCCCCTCCAGAGTCTTATCCTGTCTAAGGAGCTGATTCCAGTCAGAGACCAATTTTGCTGTTAATCTTACTGCATTACTGCTCATAAACCTGTGTAGTAAAACTCAAAGTACCATACTGTATGTCTTCACAAACTGAAATGTCAATTTGAAAATTATTAATATAAATTCTACACCTGCTGACAAATGCATACTGTGCTTATTATATGTCCAGTTAATCAAAAGGAGGCAAGGAGCATCCTGGGCCCTCACCACCATTTAACCTGGAAATACAGACAGATTTTGTTGAATATGTTGAAGTGGGGTGACCATGGTTGGATGCCAGGTATCCACCAAAAGTTCTCTATCACTCATCTCCAAAGCTGGACAGGGGAGAGAAAATATGATGAAGGGTTCATGGGTTGGGATAAGGACAGGGAGAGATCACTCAACAAATACTGTCACAGCCAAAACAGGCTCTAATTAGAGATACTGAATTGATAACTAACAAAATCAAAGCAGGGTAATGAGAAGTAAAATAAAACCTTAAAAAAAAAACCACCTTAAGAAACCCCATTTTCCCCCCATCCCTGCCTCCTTTCCAATGCTACCTCCTACCCCAGCAGGGGAAGGAGACAGGGAATGGAGGCTGTGGTCAGTCCATCACCCACTCTTTCTCCTGCTGCTCAGAGAGAGGAGTCCTTCCCCTGCTGCACCCTGGGCTCCCTCCCACAGGAGACAGTTCTACACGGAATTCCCCAATGTCAGTCTGTCGCTGTCTGATTAGGAATGGTGAAAAATGCAGCAACACAGGCTTCATGCAAAAAGCAGAAGAAGAAGCGATTTATTGAAAAACCATGGCATTTATATAAGATAGATCATGCAAAACAAAGTAGAGAAGACTCATTGGTCCAAGAAGGCAACACCTCTTTGAAAACATGCTTTCTGCAAAACATCACGAGACACTCGCACGGCTAGGTGGTCAACACCAGGTGTTTATCTGTGTTGTTCTTTCTTTCTTCTCTTGTTTTGTCTCTGAGAAAAATCCCTAGCCTGGGAAAGGTCCGAGCTGGAGCTGAGAAAGCCAACAGCCTAGGGAAAATCCAGGCTGGATTTTTCCACGAGCCTTCGGCAGTGTCCACATCAGTCCATCCCATGGGCAGCAGCCCTCATCAAATGGCTGCAGCATGTGTCACTTTTCCATGGGGTGGAGTTCTTCAAGGACACATTGCTCCAGCGTGGGAGCAGGGCCCCTCTCTCCTCACGTCTCCCACAAGGTTAGATCCTCCTCTCAGGCATCCACCTGCTCCAGCCTGGGGCTCCTCCACAGGTGGATGGATCTCTGTGGACTCCCTTAGGCTGCAGGGGGACACTTCCTTCCCCATGGTCATCACCACAGGCAGCAGGAGAATCTCTCCTTCAGCACCCAGACCATCTCCTGTCCCTCCTTCTCCACTGGCCTTGGTGTTTGCAGAGGTGTTCCCCTCACATGTTCTCACCCACTCTTCTCTCACCGCAATTACAACAGTGCAGTAACTTTTTTCTTCTTCTTCAGTATGCTATCACAGAGACATCACCATGATTTCTAACTGGATCCCTTGGCCAGGGGCATGTCTGTCTTCAGAGGTGGCTAGCATTGGCTTTCCCAGACATGGAGGAACTTTCTGGCAGCTCCTCACAGAAACCACCCTTGTATCCCTCCCACAGCCAAAGCCAGGCCAAGCAAACCCAATAAAATGTGTAGCGCCAAAGAAAACCTTGAGGAGGCTTGGGGTACATGATGTTCTTTTTGGACATCTATTGGCGATTATTAATGTCTTTCTCAACAAAGGGCGTGAACAACTAAGAATCTCTTCTGCAGCTCTCACAGAGGATGATTCACAGTATGCAGAGATGATTCACTTGAGCTGAAGTCCTACACAGTACCAAGTAAGAGCTGCAGAAACAGGCTTGAAAAACTTCATTGTGTTCAGCAGACAAATGAATAGTGAGCCTTCTGCCTGCAGCTCTTGGGACACTTGTATTTCTGTGCCACAAATACCTTCATTAAAGATTAATCATATCTTGTAGCAAAACTGCGGGTCTCTGGCTCTTATCACAGGAAAATTTCCCTGTGGTATTAAAGGAAATTGTGCTGTAAATGTATGCATAATTTCTAGGAGACATTTTTCAAGTATTTTCAGTTATTTTACACCTTGATATTTTCAGCTTAAAGCTGCTTTGTATGTTTTATGTACAAAATTTCTTATGCCTTTTAATTTCTGGAAACAATAAAGCACCTTAATAAGAAGGAGAGTCTATACACACTGCAAATTATTTAACTCCACCTATACTCTTTTATTAACAGCAATTACTTATATCCTCTCTGAACTTACTGAGGTTAGAGGAATGAATGTTGTTGCCTCTGGTGGACTGTGACTAAACAAATACAGTATAATGCAGAAGATACTGCTAAACACATCCAAATCTTTTGAATCATGTAAAAGGACTTCTCAGTAAAGAACTTCACAGAATGCAGTGTCTAAATTAGTCACTTGCACCTTCAAAATGTGAAGATGCTTTATTTGGATATCCCCCATGTTTGTAGCCTCCCATCTGCTTTAATCCTGTTTTGTAGTATCAATTCTCAGGTGTGCAGCTGCTCTAATTGTCCCTGCGCTGCTTCCATTACTGCAGGAAATCCAGTGGTGACTGTGAGTGGTGAGAAGGAGATTACTGAACAATTTTGGAGGGTACATTTCTAAGTCAGACCAATTTATGTACCAGCTTAATCTTACCACTCAGCATTGTGTACTCAGCTCTAGAAGGTTATTTCAGCATGCACAAGATCTACAGGAAAGCAGAGGGTCTGTTGAAGAGCAGTTATCTGTATCTCTGGAAGTTGCCTACCTATTCCTATTGAATAAGAATGGACAGTGGCAACTATTGATATTGGGGGTCAAGTAATACCTCAAAACGAAGATTATGAGTTGTTCCAAGAGCTGAGACTTAATCAGATAATTACTTTTATCTTGTAATTTCTGTATTTCAGATGTCAGTAATATTAATACCAAATGATTAAAAATACAAGAACCTCTGTGGTTAAGTGCCCTGCTGCAAATACCAACACATACTGCAAGGATGGAACAGGCAACTCACCACCAATTACTTGTGTTGCAGTAGACTCCAAGTTGTCTTGATATACATGGGGTTAAATTAGAAAAATAGAGATATCATTTTCTCTATATATTTTTCAAGATTACTATATGAGTAATGTTTATAGCAAGGCATCATCCTATTTGAACCTTCACTAATTAACAACTTGGGAGTCATTAAATATTTTAATGAGACATAACTGCTACCTGCAGAATGGACACAGACGGCAGGGCTGTGAGAAGAAGAGGTGTGGAAGAAGTAGTATTGTGTAGCCATGGAAACAATGCTTCTCTTTCTTCCTCCCTTCTCCCTTTTAGGTTCTGTAATGCTGCACATCATTAGGGTGTCTGCCTCTCTTGACAATGGCAACTTTGCAGTGTCAGTCAGTAAATCTCTGTATCCATTCATACTGTCAGCACAAAGTGATGGAAAGCCTGGGGAAGATGTGAGATGCATACCAAACAGGCTTTGTCTCTGCGACAGTCTAGTCACGTATTCTTATGCAACTGTCAATTTTGAGGCTCAATTCAATAAGAAAGAACAAAATGGAACAGGCCTGGCTAGACAGTGTTCTGTTAGCGTAGTTTCTAAAGTTCATTTCAGTCCTCAAGTAAGCAAAAATGCTGAAAAAATGAGACTTGACTGTGTGGGTACAGAGGATAAATGGAATAAAGGTGTGGCTGGGGTCTGGTTAAAAACAGTTTTGTTAATCTACTGCAGTCAGACCTTAGGGTTGGTGTTTAGTTGTGCTAAACGGGATGGTGGTTTGCTTTTGAATTGGTATCAAAAAAAGTAAAATCCTTGAATGTCAGTTATTCTCACACAGAGCTGCTCCCATATGTACCAAGAGCACTTATTTATGCCTAGCAAAAAGCCTTATAATTATAAGAAGCTGAAGCAGAAAAAAAAAAAAAAAAGGCTGAGTAAAAATAGAATAGAAATTCAGTCTAAATGCACTCAAAAAAATTTCAACATGAGCCGTACCCTCACCCTTTTCCTCTCATTTTTAATGGTAATTAAACCAATTCTAAATACCATATTTAACTCATTTGGGGTAAGAGGTTCCAGGAGGGGGTGGAAAGACATTAATTTATGGATCTGCCAAGTAGAAGAAATAAATCCCATAATTTTAACACAGATTTCAGTTTCTTAAACCTTTTAGCCTCACAGAGTGTGAGGCACAAATGATGACATCATAAGAGGCAAGCACCAGAGTAACTACCAATGATTCTAATAGAAGGAAGGGAATGAAAATATCTTGGGGCCTAATTTGCACAGGTAAATGCAGAAATACATCCCCTGCACGGATTTCATGTACTACCTACAATATGCATTGGGGAAACATGATTTCTGCAGACCTTATCTCTACATCTTTCCCTCTGCATAGGACGCAGTGCTGTTGGGAATGGAGGTTCTCCTGTAGAGAGTGTTCCTTAGAGCCAGGAGGATGCTGATGAGACAATGTCTGAGTCACTGTCTGCTTCCTGATCGACTTCTGGGTCAGCACAAAGCCACACAACCTAACAACCCCAAAAGCACTGATTTATCCAAAACCATAATACTAAATAAAGCACAGGACACTTTCCACAGATCAGACACCCTGCTTTTCTGACCTGATGAGTCACAGGTCAGTGTCTTATCTACACTGGCTGGACTGGATCATCCTGGAGGTGTTTTCCTTCCTTAACAATTCTATGACTCTGTGATCCTCTCCTGGCCAGGGGCCAATGAAAATGGTACACACTGTGTATCTTCAGCCATGATCCAGGAACAGACCCTGCGAGACAATGACAGAAAGCAGCTCCATAGGTAGGGAGTGCAGGCTGGTGCTGGAATTGACATGTGTACTCATGGTATGGTCACGGTATGATCATTGATCACTGATCATATGATCAGTGATATGTGCCTGAGCTGTCCCTGATGCTCCCCGAGAGAACTGGATTACAAAAGAGGACAGCAACTCACAAGGAGCTGCACTTTGCGATATTTGTTCAAAAAGAATATATAATGGGATAACGTGCAGCTCACAAAGGAGTCTCCCCATCTAGACCTGACTGTTGAGCACTGAGATTGGGTTAGAAAATATGAACCACCAGAAAAATTGTGAGGATGTCCTCCACACAAAAGGACTTTTTTGTTCTCCAGGACTGAAAAAAAAAAAAACCCCAGCCAACCTATAGCTTAATACATGTCCATTTTACTCAGTATATTTAAATTTTAGGATATGAAAGCAGAAGACAAAAAAAATGCAGAATCAAAAATTGTTGGCTGTCACATGCTTAGTTTACATGAGCACACAGGCTTCCAGCTTATTTTAATTCTTCAAATACTCTGATTGGTTGTCTTTGGGCATCACATTTATCCCTGCTGTGCTTGTGCCAACAGCAATGGACATTTTATATTTAGAATACCCTGTGTTCACGCCGTTTTTAATTCAAGATATGCTGCACTTAGCTATCAAAACATAATTTAATTGGTAAATGGTTTAGACAATTAGAATTCAAACTCTAGGTACTACACTTTGATTTTCTCAATTGTAACTCCTCTTTCATATGCCAGAGTTTGGGAGCTCTCTCCTGTCTGATTATTTTCATGTCTGGTCAAACCTTGAGAACTGACAAACAGTAGGGCATGTGAACAGTTGGCTAAGCTGCAGTTTAGAAGAACCAGATTAGAATCCAGAGCTTTCTGTTTTAATAAAAAAGCTGAAATATTGAGACTTCTGCAAAACCTAAATGCTGTCTAGTTGAAAACTAAACCTCTTGTCATCTAACTGACAAGATATTATTTTCATTTTAGTTTTTCTGTTCAAATATTACGTGTTTGGGTTCTTTGGTGTTTTTGGTTGGTTGGTTGGTTGGTTGGTTGGTTGGTTGGTTGGTTGGTTGGTTTGGGGCTTTTGTTTGTTTTTTTGGGGCTTTTTTGGTGTTTGTTTTCTGGGAGAAGAGGCTGACTTCCCTTGGCTGAAACCTTTCAGTAGTTGGAGAGAGCAATCAGGGCACCCCTGAGCCTCCTTTTCTCCAAACTAAACAACCCCAGCCTCAACCCCCTCAACTGCTCCTCCTATGACTCTCCACATCCTTCTCTGGGTTAGCTTTGGACCACAAAAAACCCAACCCAACCAACCCTAAAGAATTACTTCGCAAATGAATATTTTTGATCACAAATGCTTCCTGAGAAGGTTCAGAAATTTTTCACATAAAAAATTAATGTTGTAATCTGAATACGCTGACAAGACAGTCAGCATGTCAGGAAGGAAGGACAGCCTTGTTATTAAAGCATTGGACCTTAGAGAAATGGGTTCAACTCTTGCATATCTTGGTGTCTTTCTTCTTAACTTGTTCATATTAAGCAAGATTACACAGACTGGGATTGTGCAGGTAACAAGGCAAAATCTACTGTAGCCAGTAAATGCCATTGGCAGGACATCTGGCCAAATTCTCCAGAGATGTGCTGGGACCAGCACAGAGAAGAGAACACCAGGCAACCTCTATGTGTAGAAAACTTTCAGACGTTATAATTTTCTCTTTTAGACATTAGTAATGTAGATTTTCTCTGAGATGCAGCTCAATCCTTATCATCTTTGTCGGTCAATTACTCTAAATTGATTTCAAACATGTCCAGATGAGAAATAAACTCAAGTCTTTCAGGAGAGATAAGAAAAGGCACTAATTTTTCAACCAGTTTATTTCAAATAGATAAAGAAATATCATTATTATAGAGAAAAAAAAGAGACAAAGAACCATGTTGATATTAGAAGACAAAGCCCAGAAATATACCCATAAAACCATTGCAAACAGTCCTTAACACAGTGTCACAGACACTAACAGCTAACACAGTGTAATTCCACTGGATTCTGCAGCAAACCCTAGTGGGAATCAAAATCTTGGGCAGGCTACAACAAGTGAAGTCTTGAACACATAATTCTCCAATGGCAACTCCAGGGACCTCTTGTGTTTTCTCAAATTTTAAAACATTCTATTACTTATGTCTAATACTGTTTATGTGTACATTGCTAGTCATTTGTCAAATTGTAAATTTTTCTGTGTTTTTATGTAGGAGTTGTTATCTGTGAAAACGTGCCAGCAATTCAATAAAAATAATAATGAAAAACCTAGGAATTTTTAAGCTGAATCTTCAGTATTCTAAATAAAACATTTAAAAATGTCACATCTTATATTAACGTGATGTAAACAGCAGATATTTGATAGAAAAAATGGTGCAAAACCTTTTGGCTCTATATCAAAATAAAATTTCAAGAAACTTCTTGAAGTGAAATAACATGCTTTAATACATATAAACTTTTCTGGAATATGATGTTTTACTAAGAAGTTCTGGTGTTTTTGTTTTTCTTCAAGATCCAAAGAAACAACTATTTCAGATCTGAGAATATCCCTGGGGATATGCTTTGCATTTGGAGAATTCTAATTCAGTGTTAGCTTTTGCAGATCAGATATAACTTTTGGTTTCTGCATATAATAATAGTAAATATTAAATTACAGGGACAAATATTGTTTTGAAAGTTTAAATTCTCCAGTATTTTATATTTCATACTACTGCCCATAATATTTTTCCTAAGATTTTCCAAAATGTGGAACTGAAAATAAGGTCACAAACGTATAGTAAATCCATCTAGACATTTTCTCTGCATAGGAAAGCCATTTTGTACATAGTTTTGATACATCTAAATAAAACAGAATAAAACAACACGGGTAAGAATCACCACACAGAAGAAGCAGAAATGGTTTTGCAGAATCATGCTAGTTCCTTGAGACTCAGCCAATGATAGAACTCTGTCCCATCTCTGTTTTGCCACTTTATACTCTCACTTTTCTCTGTACCAATATTTTCTTTGAGAAAAGTGAGATGGGAAAATGTGATAGATTCTGAAGGACAAATATGGTTTGTTCTGAGCTGTATGTGCCAAACCACAAGCAATAGAAGGATAAGAAGTTCTCACAGTATCTGACGCTTGATCATTCCACTGATTCTTGTTTCTGCACAATCCATGAACCCACCACCTGGACTACATTGTATGTTCATCCTTTGTTATCTGACTCCAGAACTTTTTCACAGCATTAGGAAAATCAGTTTCTAAGTAAAAAGCAGTTCATGCCAATGTGTATCTGGTGGAGACCTGAGGGAATGAGAAACTTGGAAGAACAGTTTTTTTTGCAGGGTGATGTAGTGATAACAGCATGAAATTAAAAGCTGTAAGAAAAAAATGGCTGAAAGGGTTCTGGCTGCAGGGAACTGCCTGCCAGTGCAGATGGAAACCTTGAAAGAGTTCCAATTAGTGGTAACCAGGAATTGAGGGATGGGGCGGGAGAGGGAGGTACTGAGAGGAAGGAAGGGAGGAAGGGAGGAAGGAAGGGAGGAAGGAAGGGAGGGAGGAAGGGAGGGAGGAAGGGAGGAAGGTAGGAAGGGAGGAAGGAAGGAAGGAAGGAAGGAAGGCCGGCAGGAAGGAAGGAAGGAAGGAAGGAAGGAAGGAAGGAAGGAAGGAAGGAAGGAAGGAAGGAAGGAAGGAAGGATCTTCATGCTCAGGGGTGAAGAAGAATTCCATCTCCACAGCCCTGGAAGTGAACCCATCAGAACTGACAGCAGTGAGGAAGAATTTACAAGCCCACCTCTTTCTGTCCTTGATGGGGTGTCTTTGATGGGATTGCTATGGGACAGAGGCTTTTCGTCTTGTGCTACCAAAACTAAATAAAAACAAGGACAAAATTTTGGAGATGATAGTAATGAAATTAAGGGGGCTGCTTGTCTCTATCAGTAACAACCTTCTGGCTCGTAATCTGAACAGAAATAATAATTTGAAAGGGAAGATAATTGAATTAAACAGGCAACCAAACTGGAGGAATGAGACTTTTGATGAAGAAGGGCAGCTGGGGGAAAAGTAGAGGAGGTGGCAGGGAAAAGAAGCACATCTCTTTAAATTGTCAATCTCTCAGGGCAAGGTTGCTGCAGACATAATGAGTGTCCTAGTGAATTATCTCCCACTTTTATTGTCTGTTGCTACCATGGAAAGATGGGGAGGTGGGTAAACGAACTTTTTTTTTTCCTTTTTTTTTTTTGAATTTGGACAGACTTAAAGAAGTGGCATCAAATTTGAAGGGCACCCAATCAATCTGTTGTCCTAGCTGCATGAAATTGTATTTCCTTGCCACTTCATATCTTATTTGCAGCAGCTGGGCTGTAAGTCATTGGTGATAACATTCTTTATTATGCAGCCGTGTTTATGAACTGTGCCTGGAAAGAGATGATAGAAATATGCAGCAATATGCAAAGGGGGGGATGCTGGGGGGAGGGGGAATAAATGCTTGTTGCTAGGGCAACCATGGGGCTATTTTGGGCATCAAATTTTGCAGATGATGAAAAGCATTTTCATGTGATGGTTGGTCTCTCTGGGAAGAGAAGGGGAGAGAGGGCACACAATAAACGGGAAGATAATATTCAAGAAGGCAGTCATTTAATTTTTTTCATATATAAATACATCTATAGTTTCAGCTGCACTGAAAATGCATTAAAACCAAAGGAGTCGCTGCCTCTTAGTTAGGGGAAAGCAGAGAGGTTTTAAATAACTAAATAGGAGATGGGATGCTGGTGATTTGGGAGGCTTTCCTACATCACTTGGCGCAGCCTAAATCCAGCTGGAAGTTCCTCATGAGTCAGGCTGGTGTCTGCAGCCACTCCTGCTTGTCTCTGGCCCCTCTGGCCACAGGTTCCTTCCCCCAAAGCTTTATCCATCTCTATCCCAATGGAAATGGAGCCAATTAATTCACAGCCCCTTCTGCCACAGGTCAAAAACCACCAAATTTTCAAAGACCGCTCTTGACTCTTGCACATACCTAATGATGCCCATACTTGATACCCATTAAAATGCTAAATTCATAAAAAATGGGAATTGCCCTCAGTCAGAGATCTCCAGTCTGGGGGATGTGAGCTGCTCCCACCAGCTGACACGGGAAGGGCTGGATGTCCCCTCCGTGCACCCAGGCTTCTGGAGAAGGTCCTGGGAATCTCGGGGTGAGGTCACAGAGCGACTTTTCAAGGTCAGATCACCAGCATTTGCCCCAGCTAGGACTGGGGCAGGTGCTTCTCTGCTGGTGGGAATGGAGAAGGTGACCCCAGCCAACGTTTTGCACCTTCACCTGTGGAGCTCTAAAAGAGCAGGAGAGCACAGTGGGGGCGCTTGGGAATGTCTCCAAATCGTTGTGGAAAAACAAAAACTCTCCAGCAACATTTCTCCATGTTAGCAGACTAAGGCATTACTTCATTCTGGCCTGGATGTGCAACAGAAATCATTTTATCCACACATAGCTCGGGTTATGCAGAGAAAACCATTCCATCACACCTGGTTCTGCTCTCGATTTCCCAGTCGCTCATACAGCCAAAACCCAGCGAAATTCTTTGCTTCAACATTCATTGGTCCCAAGTTACACAATTCTGAGTATTTGGTTGTGTATTGGTTATTGATCCTCCCCTTCAGTGTTAATTACGTCCTCATTCTTGGTTCTCTTATCGATCTTTCCCCAGACCAGGTGTCTCCGACCCCCAGGGGGATGTTGGGGTGCTGATGTTCGTTAATGATCGCTAATGTCCTGTGTATCTGTAGATGTTAAACTCATCAGGCTTCGTCCAGAGAACAGTCTTCTGAAAAGAAACTTCCACCCCTTTCCCCTGGGCGAAGACAGACAAAACCCCTGACTAAAATTAGTTAAAAAAAAAAAAAAAAAAAAAAATTAGAAGTTGTATCATTTCCAACAGGAACAGAAGAGCGGGATAGAATTTGTCCTCATTTCTCAGCTTCTGGCTTTTCCTAGCATCAAGTTTTATGCTCTACACCATCTCTGTCGCAGCGCTGCTTTTCTTAATTTGATCTGAGTGGAATTGCTCCAAGCAAGAACAAGCTCATGAATGTTGTTTGCAGCCCCTGCATGATGACTGGTGCTCGAGCCATTCTTAAAATCCTTGGGACTCCAAATATATTGGCACATTAAGCCGGTGAAAATGAACTGCGCATGTTTACAGCAAGAAATCTATTTCAAATGCAATATAATGTGACTCTCTTATTGCTCTAAAGTTGTGTTTTTAATTAAGTAGTTATCAGTGGCAGTGAGATTCTTCTTGAATAATTAAATCAAGGTAGTTTAGTGAGTAATTGTAAAGCGAATTGCTGAGACCATCAGGCTGCTGTTGAGACAGTCTGTTTTCTTTCGGAAAATTAATTCGAGTGACGCGTGTTGCTAAGAAAGTAGCAGCACATTGTGCTGGGTAATGGGCATTTGTCTTGGAATGCTTTGTGTCTCGGCGCTGCTTCTTTCTCATTCTGCCTTCCCAGCTTTCAGCTGTCTTCTGCAGAAACAAATGCTGATGACTTTCCTCTTTCCGTCTCCTCTTTGCCTTAATCCGCCGCCGCGGGTAGTTCAGCGAGAAGGATGAAAAGGGAGTGGGTGATAATTGAGTTACTCAAGAATGTGAGCACAGACCAGGTCTGACCGGCTCTTGTGTGAATAAAGCGAGACTTTCTGCGCTCAAATTCCCAACTTTCGGCCCAGGGACAGCAGAGCAGCTCCACCTTTTACACCGGCAGCTGATTCTGAGTTTTTCAGAAATGAGGGGTTAATGGCTCTTGCATTAGATTTGGAATTGAGGTGAGTCCGTGCTGCTGAAGGACTGTTTTCCTAAAAGCATGGGAAAGAGAAGTTATTCATTGGAGTTTGGCCCCTGTCCTCTGCTCATTGACGAACACGTGGGATGTGCTTTTTGCACTGCTGGTGTCATAATGTGATATTTAAGTGTCTTGCTCGGCACGCAGTAATTCTCTCGCTGTTGGGTATTCCCAATGCAAACAGCCGGCAGATATCTTCCATCGTATTAAACTTTATTTGCCAGGAGATCAAGGGGAAAACCCCTGTGCAAACCCCAGCATGTAGAGGTGCCTAGGGCAGGATGTCCAAACACAGCCACAGTGAAGAAAAATTAATGCACACTGTAGAAACAATATATATATATATATATTTTTTTTTTTAACCTACCTTATGTTCTTTCAGCAGCTTCCCTTGCTCTACCTGAGGAATATGTCTAACAAGCACCACACAAATCCTGAGGAGGTTGGGCTCACTCTGTAGCAGGTTGTTGATATTTTCCAAGGCAAAATGAAGAATGAAGTGAGGAGAGTCTGGCCAAAGTCCTGACCTTATCCTCAGGCACCAGCAATCACACAGCAATTTACCAGCTGATGCTTTTTTAGGGTATTTATTCTGTCACCGAGGGCCGAGGGGATCCCAGTATCTCATGGGATTACTTCTACAGAGCGGGATCTAACTAAAGCACCTCGATAATTTAGGAGTTCAGCCTTACTGAGGAGTATTTGGGTACCTTTAGCAATTCTATTCACCACTCCGGGCTCTGCTTTGTGGACCTGCAGCGGTGATTTCATGCTCCAGGTAACAATGTGAGACTCAGGGTTTTAGCACCTTTCCATCAGGAGAAATTTTGCAGAGCTGTTGTTGCCACAGCTCCATTCCCCAGGACTTCTCTGGAGCCTTCCCGCTGCCACATCTGGCTGTTCCTCAAAAATTCAGGGATATTCTGGGGTGGATTTCCTGCAGTTCCAGGCTCTGCTCTCGAGGCTGTCCTTACCTGCCAGGCAGGTATTTGGAGAAAACAGCTCTTTCTTTGTTTGCAGCTCTAAAATAGAGTTATTGGCACAACAGGGGTGAGAAGGAAGCTTTTGTGGCGAACAGAGGCTGCAGAGCTGCAGGGCATCCTCAGCTGTTCATGACTGCTCCAGTTTTGATGAAATGTCAAGACTTGAGAAGTTTTTGGAAAAACTGTCCCATTTCTTTTTGCAGAAAGTGGCAGATATCTTACATTTTTCAGGCTTTTTTTGTTGGTGTGTTTTTTTTTTTTTTTCCAAGCAGAAGTTTAGAAGGAAAATGTTTTCATTTTATTCTATTTTTTAAGGCTTTTTCTGTGTGTTTCCAACCACTTTGTCCCCCAAGAATGGGCTGACAGTCTTTTGTTGTATATCCATGTCAGCCTTGAGAAACTGGAAACTTTTATTTCATCATTTCTGGTCTCACCTGCACTTGAGAAACTCTGAGCACGAAGTTGAAACCCTCTTTGTTCCAACAATATTTACACTACACAGGCACACAAACAGGTATCAAATTTAGGAATAACACAAATTCAGGCTCTTCTAATATATCTTTTTCCAGGACATGGAATATTCTGCCTATGGATTTAATACCAAAGACAGTCAAAGTCTTGGTGAGAGACAGAAGACCAGTCTTTTAGCTTTGTTTATTCCAAGACTAACTCGTTCCTCTTAACGACTGCATTGATGTCTTCTGCTTTCAAAGCTTTGTGCCCTGGTTGACTAAAACCAGCCTTTACCACTACTGGGATGATCTAGTGGTAAAATACCTAGTGGTATTTTTATCATGTGTCCAAAACAGGTTTCAGCTTTATTTGAAGCTCAGGTTTAAGGTCATACATTGTGGCAGGCTCTTCGTGCAGCTCTGGTTCAATATATGGAAGTGGATACAGGTATCACAGTCTGGTTTTTGAATCTGGGAGTGTAAATCCTTCCTCTTCTCCTGGACTCACCCAAATCTCCTTTAGTAACACCGATTTCTGTTCCTTTTTTTTTGGAGAGGGAGAAAAGAAATAGTGTTTTATGACACTCTGTGTGGTCTGTGGGTCCTGTCTGGAGTAGGACAAGTATTTAAAAACAAATAAACCTCCTTTGCTAATATTTGTTTAAATGTTCCAGGTTTACTGTTTCTATTCCATGTGGGATGTAAAAAGACACATTTGAATCCAAACAGGGACAAAGGGGATGGCTTTGCCATCTAGCATTTCAAACATGACAACTTGAACTTTTCTTTTTCTTAAAATAACCTTATTTGTAACAGAGGAGTGTAAAAGGGAGTAAGAAAGAGAATGCATTTTCATGTGCCAGTTTCTATCACCTCGCTTCCAAATTTAGTTTGTTGCTTTAAATCAGTCCCTTTTCCCCAGCAGACCCTTTGCCTCTTGTCAGTTTGTCTCTACCCATGCATTTGTGTCTGACCAGCCTCCAATTAATATAAACTGCACTCTCAAGGCATCCCAGAGCATCACTTGGGGAGCTTTTAGGGGTTTTAAGGAGTTTTTATGTGCATATGTATGTTTGATGGATTTATACATATAAAATATGAAATACAGATGTCTATTATTTCAATGTGTATTTTGTAGTAATCTAAATGTCAATCCCTAATCTGTCAGTTCTCCATCCCATCTATTCCATTCCCACCCTGGGCAGGAACAGTGTGGTTACCCCTCAGCAGATGCTGTTAATTGTTGGTACCAAAGCTCACATGAGTCCGTGGAAGTTTGGATAAGAGATTTTGATTTGATGATAAATGAGGCAGAAAAATCAAACAAGATATCTGAAGGCTGTCCCTAGGCAACAGCAGCACAGCCAGAGCATCTGGTGTTCCCTACAGCAACAAGATGGTTCAAAAGAAAATGCAGTGAATATCAGAAATCATTACTGGAATAAGGGGCAGCTCCAGGATTTTGGTTGAAAAACAAAACAGAACAAACAACAAAACACAAAACCCCAACCCCCCACCATTGCTGCTCAGAGAAGGTTTCCTTTGCTCAGTGACCCCCATTCTCCACTGGGCAGGTGGTTCTGCCTTCAGGGTCCTTCCTGCTGGGCTGAGCAAACCCCTCTGCTTTGGCAGAGCTGCAGGGCAGAAATGGGGGGTTAATGGCTCTCGACTGAAATTTGGAGTTGAGGTGAGTCAGTGCTGCTGGAGGACTGTTTCCCTAAAGGCCTTGGAAAGGGAAGCTGTTCATTGAAGCTTTGGCCCCTGTCCTGTGTGTGTCAAACCTGGTTTATTGATGAGGGTCCATGTCGGGTGTGCCTTTTGCACAGGCAGGTGCAGACCTGGAGAAAGCAGAAAAACAGAAAAGCAGAAAAAGTGGGAAAATAGCATCACCTCTAAGAGAAGCTTTAGAAGGCAAGTATCACTGTAAGCCAGCCCAGCATGAGGAAAAATCAGTGCCCAGGGGTGGAATGGGAGAGTGGCTGCCCTGGGAAGGAAGAGCAGACATTTAAGGCAGGACACAGCCCTGCAGACCAAGCAAACCAAGCTTTATTCCCTCGGGGATGCTCAGACCTGAAGGATATTGTGGTGTGTGCCTGGTTTTTACCCAAGCCTGAGCTGCACAGGGCTGGAAGGAGCCTCAAGCATTGCCAGAGCTCCCCTCCCTCCTCCAGTGATGGACCAGCTGTGCCTTTCCCTACAATTTCAGCTCCTAATGCCTTGTCCAGGTTAGAGGGGGCACAAACTTTTGCCTTTTCATTCTGAGCCTGAAACAATGGCTGAGCTGTGCCTCCCGTGGGGTGAAGGAGGTAACCTCCCTCCTCGTGGTGTCCTCATGAATAATTCCACCGCTCGCCCACTTGATTTCAGGTTTCCCAAAATAACTGACACTCCTCACACTGAGAGCAAGCAATCCTGGGGAAAATAAAATACATTAAAGAGCTACACCACCTTGAAAGAGTCTGTGATTAAAAATATATATATATATATAAAAAAATGCAGGACAGGTTCTGTAGGAAATTTTGAGAGTTGATGGGGAAAATGTAATTTTCAGTGAATATCTGCTTTTCTTGCTTTTTTGAGGGGATGTGACTGCCTTCTGTCTGTGAATCCACATTTATGGAGCTGGACCCCTGGGAAGATGGGGAGGGCTGACATGGGTGATACTCCCAGCACGGCTTGATTTGCCTTGGGGATCCATCCCGCCTGCCTGAGCAGCCTTTCCCCTTCAGACAATTCAGAATTTCCTCTCCGAGTGTGACTCCCCTCAGATGTGCTGCACAATGTCTCTCCACTGGATACCCACCGAATGCCTAATTTTTAACCACTCTGTCTGTCAGATCCACAAAAGCTGTTACTGGAGGTGTTTGCATAAAAGAGCTCCACTGTAGGTATCTGAGAGCAGCTGGCGATGCTCTAGACAGTCTCCAGCCGTGCTGAGCCGGGCTGGATGCTTTAGTCTCCCTGCCTTAATGGCTACGTGCCGCTCCTTAATGTGCCCTCCCCCTCAATTCCCTCCGAAATTAGCATGCAAAACGCGTCCAGCCTCGGAGAGAAAAGAAGTTTGGAACCTCCTGGATTCAGGCGAGACAGGTTGGGGTGTATTGGAAATAAAGTGCAGCTCTGACAGGGAGTGATAGGGAGGAACAGAGCAGGGTGTGTGGTGAAAATGATGGTTTTGCCTTGGATAAACCTTCCTGGCACTGTGAGCCCAGCCTGGGCTCTGCCTCTCCTCAAGGGAAGCACGTCCACAATGGTTTTATCTGGTTTGAACCCATGGAGAGCCTTCAGGAGTGGTTTAACCCAATGAGCAGCACTCCTGTCATGTGAAATGATGGAGAAAGGGAGAGCGCTTGGGGAAACATTCAGTGATGGACTGAGCAGTTTTGGGCCAACAGTTGGACTTGAAGGTCTCAGAGATCTTTTCCAGCCACAACGATTCTGTTTTTCAGTTGGTTGTTGCAGCTGGCATAGTAGAACTCAAACCATTGGATTGACTCTCGTGGGTTCAGTGCCCACAGCCTGCCAAAAGCTTTCAGGTGCCTGCTGTGAGATGTGGCCTGTTGGGTGTGAATGAGGCTCCCTGAGAGTCCTGATCTCTGCTGAGGTCCTCCATGGCTTTGTGTCCTTTGATCCTTCATGGATTAAAGCAGACCAAGAGATTTGAGTCTCCTGAGTTACTGATACTGTTTGTGGGAGAGGCAGAGTCAGTGTGTGCTGCCCTAAGCCCTGCTCCACATCTTTGGTGGTTGCTGTGGTCCCCAGCTCTGTGATTTGAAGCTCAGATAATTCTATTCAAGGGCTGGGTAATTTCTCCAAGCTTCTCTGCATGGTTAAAAACCACATATAAAATTGTAGCAGCACTTGTGGTGTTTGATGCTGTGTTTTCTTCTCAATCCCTTTTTCTCCTGTCCTGCACCTCTGCTGCCTTTCAGTGCTGTGCTTTTAAGCCTTGAATCAATCCCTGTTTAGGCTGAGGACAATCCATAACATGCAAGAGCAGGAATCACAGAGGAGAGGCTGTGCTGGGCAGAGAGAGCCCCGACCTGCAGCTGACACCTTCCCCCGTGTCCGCCCCGTCCCGCTCCTCGTTCTGCTGTGCTCACTCTGCTGACACACCAGCTTTGTGTTAAACACACAACTGCAACATCCCACATGCCTGAAACCACAGGTTTTTAGAGGTGTTGGTGCCCTCAGGAGCCGGGGTGGTGGGGCAGGAGCTGTGTTTCCCTGGGACAGCACTCAGTCCCCCGTGCTCTGCTGGCGTTACTGGAAACTTCCAGATGAGATGGGATAATGATGACAACAGTGGAAAAACGCTGAGGGAAATTTGCTTTAATGAGTGCAGCTACCCAGGGAAGCAGGTACTGCTTTGGTCCTGTGGCTGGCTGAGGAAGAAGCACATTAGGAGCTGCTGGTGCTCACGGTGTGCTCGGAGGCGCAAATAACTGATTCCAAAGTTGATATAATCAGAGAATAAAAGAAGATTGGGTGTTATAGGTTAAGCTGTTGTAAATTAAAGCAGCTCTGCTGAGCTCATTGCAGTTGTTCTGGGTTATTGCAAATGTAAGTGAGAGGAGCTGACTCTGTTTTTCCAGCAGTGATTGGTTGGAAAATGCCGTTTTCTGGTATGTGAGTAAAAGTGAGTGGGGCAACTTGGTCGTCATAAAACAGAATATTTCCTGTTAGGGTCTTTCTCTGTGTACTGTAAGCCAGACAGACCTGTTGTCCTTTTACAAGCTGCAAATTACACAGGCAAATGTAATTACCCATTCTCTTTGTTATTAGTGTGCAATTGGAAGCTTCAAGCAATCGTCCCTTTCTTGGTATTTCAAAGCTTGCTCACAAGATGCATCCTTGATATTGAACACAATGAGATGTCCTTTTTTTTTTTTAAATTCAATTAAACATTTGCCTACTGTGACTCTTTATTCACTGCAAATTGTCTCTGTAAATAATCTTCATCAAAAGTCAGAACCAATCCCCATTAGTTGTTTAGATTAATTAATGAGTCCCCCTGGAGCCACCCAAATGAATTCAATTTAAACGTCAACAACTTGGCTATGGAGTTTCCCAGGTTGGCATTAAGACAATATTAAACCTGCAATAAGTCACATTTAAAATGTTAATTCAAAGAAGCTCTCCATTTAGAGCATTTAATTAAATCCTTAAATAAACTGCATGGGCTCAATACCAGATGGTTCTGCATTTTCATTGCAGCAGAGAGCCTTGAAGTCATTGAGGGAAGTAATATTGGAGGCATGGTGAAGATAACCAGGATATATAGTGTAATAAAATCTAATCTTGTTTCCAGCAGGGAGATTCAGTGTATGTACACAACCTAGGCTAAAATTGTAAGTTAATTACATTAACCCCAGTGTACTCTGGTATCTGAGCAGCCAGAGATGAAATTAGTCTTTTTCCTATCATAAGATTCTTTTCAACTTCACTATATTAATTTTTAGCCAAATACTTACTCATAAGGAAAATTGAAGTTAATGTAACCAAAGACAAAGTAATGCAGTCTTAATATTCTGAAGGGATTATGGAGGGCCGTGAAAATACACTTTGCAAATGTCACTCACTTTGAATGGATTTGTGGTGGGAAGGTGGGGGAAAAAGAATTATGGCTGTGATCTGCACCACGCTGGGGTTTAATAAAAGTCATGATTTAAGAAATTTGGGCCTTGGGGAAAAAAAAAAAAGGTTAAAAAAAAAATCAAGGAAAAGAGATAAATACCTCTGTCCAAAAGCCCAAATTGCCAAGACATGGTGAGTGTTCCCCTCTGCCAGGTGACAGATCCTTGAAATCAAGTTGAAATTCTGGGAGGTGATTTGGGTTAGGACACCCTGTTCAAATATCTGCTTGGGGATTTTCAAATATATGTTTGGGGATTTTTTGGTCCTTGTTGCAAGGAATATCCTTTTCACACCACCCGTTTGTGTGGTAAAAGTTTCTGCAAACAAACAAAGGCAGATAATTTTCCCTTGGCAAAATTATATTGGGACAATAAAGTAGGGTTTTCTTTTTGTTTACTTGTTTTTCTAAAAATTGCTTTTGCCATCAGTCTTTGGGTGCCAGTGAGACGATGCCACTGGTTCAGAAGTTGTCCTCCAGTTTCTCTCCTGCCTCCAAAACCAGATCCTTCCCCAGTGCCTGTCTGGGTGCTTGATGCAGCCTCCTGGAACAGCTCAAGGGGCAGAGCAGCACTCTGAGTCTCAACTCCAGGGCTGAAAACACCACGAGAAAATTCAGTCTGTTCCCTCCCTGCCAGCTGTAAACCAGGGGTGTTACAAATGCAGCTCAGCAAAGGGAATAACTTTTTCTCTTAACATTCAAGAAACTGTAATTCAATTTCCAAGAATATGAGTTTCCACGTGTTGGGTAATAAACTGTATCAGGGAGGAGAAATTTGCTGTTGTGTCAGGGCAGATTTGCACTGTTTGGGCTTTGCTGGGACACCAGTGGGAGCCCAGGGAGGGACCTGAGCCACGTCAGCAGAACAAATTTCGTGTGTGGTGGCACAAAGGACCAGAGCTGGTGAGGAGTGGCCTGAGCCTGTCCCTGCTGGGGCTGAAAGGAGCCAGAAAAGTCTCTTCAAATATTGACACAGGGTGCCCAAAGAAGCTGTGGATGCCCCATCAACATTCAAGGCCAGGCTGGACAGAGCTCTTGACCAACGTGGTCCATGGAAGGTGTCCCTGCCCATGGAGCTTTAAAGGTCCCTCCAGCCCCCAGTGTGTGGTTCTAGCTCCCCATCCTGTCCCTGCCCCATCCCACCGTGCTGCTGGGGTGACCTGGCCCCGTGCCCATGTTCCCTTCCTGTTGTCACAGCCCTGAGTGACGCTGGTGGCAGCGGGCTCTGCACGCCAGGATGTGGTCACCCTCCTCCAGAGAGCTGAGCTCTCTCTGCTGTGCCTGGGGATGGAAACAAAGCTTTGTTGCTTTGCTAATCCTGAGATGCCCCCAGAATTGAAAGGATGGCTGCAATAACCCCTCTGGTGCAGCTCCTGGTGGTTGGAGCCCCTTCACTGATGGCGCTGAAATAACCCACGACAAATTATTTCACACAACTTAAAGGTAATAAGTAAACCCCAGATTTCCTCCTACATGCCTGCCTGTCTTCTCCCCCTCGCTTCCAAGGAAACTGGAGTATTCGGTGAGCTGAAAAAGTCAGTGGATGTCCCAGCCTTGTGCCACTGCCTGCAGAGCCCCAGGGAGCTGCAGCCCTGCTGTGTGTGGGGTCACACCCAGCTCCCCCCTGCAGGGTCAGGGGGGACAGGGGCTGATTGGGGTGGTTTGGGTCTAAAATGGGCCAATGGGTTCGTTTACCCACAGGTGTAGGAGTGACAGGATGAATTTGTAAAACTTTCCATCTCCTTTTTGCTTACAGAAGCCTCAACTGAAACGCTCTGGAAATCCCCCAAACCTTGACCGACATGAAAAGCCACTGCAGTTTAAACAACACCCAGACTGACAATTTCAGAATCACTAAAATGGAAAGTTTCTGACTGCAGTGCTCTCCCCACTCAGTCCCTGTGCTGGGAATGAGGCCAGCAGCACAGAGCTTGGAGGTTGCTTTGGAAGGGATCCCTGGAGGATTAGCTTTCCTCTTGGTGTGTGTCATGGTAATTGGGAGATGCTCTCCACCAGGGGATGCATCAGAAAGCACTGCTGAATTTTACCTGTCTTCTTGCTTCCTCAGATTGTTTGGTTTGATTTTTATTTTTATTATCTGAGCGTTACTTCTTGATCATGTGTGTCCTGGTTTCAACTGGGATAAAGTTGATTTTCTTCTTAGCTGGTGCAGTGCTGTGGTCTGAATTTAGCATGAGAATAGTGTTGATAACACACAGCTGTTTTAGTTCTTGCCCAGTAGTGCTTACCCTAATTCAAGAACTTATCAGTGTCCTGTGCTTTGCCACTGAGGAGTTGCACAAAAAGCTGGGGGGGACATGGCCAGGACAACTGACCCAAACTGGCCAAAGGGATGTTCCAGGCCCTGGAAAGTCATGCCCAGTGCATAAACTGCTGCTTAAAGTTGGCTGGGAGCTCCCAGTTGCTACTCAGGGACAGGCTGAGCATCATTCAAGAGGGGGTGAGCAACTGTATTGTGCATCAATTGTTTCTTTTGGGTCTTGTTCCTCTCCCCCTCATTTTCACTACCATCATTATTGTTGTTTCTATCATTAATATCATGAGTATATTTTGTTTTGCTTCAATTATCAAAACAAGAGAAGAAAAGCATGAGACTGACTTGGTTGCAGGGACTTGGCAGCTTGGTCATTCACAGCCTGGTTTTATTTACTGCTCAATGAGGATTTATTCCATAGCAATGTTGGGCAGTTCTCCAGGTGTTAGTGACAAAACCTTGCCCATTTCTGCCTTGGCACTGCTGGGCACCAACACCTTTTGCTTGCTCTGCACTGGCTCTGCTGCATTTTGCTTTCTATCCTGTGCTTTGTGCTCTGGGGCTTGATTCAGTTACTTGAGGCTGTGGGGACACAATGAGGAGCAGAAAATAACCCCAGAACGATGCCTCCATCACCAAACGAGCTGTTTCCCTGGCAACACAAAGTTCTTGCCATGTGCCTGCTCTCAGGTTGCCCTTCCCTGCCCCAAAATGCCCTCTCTGGGCTGGGTGAGCACTGCCCAGAGGCCACAGCAAACACCCCTGGTGGACAGACCTGGGCTGGGAAGCAAAAGCATGGGCTACTGCAGCTGGTGGATTTTTAAAAAGTTTTTATTTTTCCTTTTATGAGTCCAGCTCTGCCCAATTCTCCCTGCCAGACCTGCCACTTTGAGCCCACTCTGCTCCAGGCCCCTGCCATGGGACACACGTGTGCCCAAACGTGGTGCCAGCACGTTGGCAGAGGTCCTGCAGGTGCCACTCCCTGTGCTGGCTGGAGCCCTGAAGAGCTGGCAAGCTCTGCATTTCCTCACACCATTTTTAAGTGCCAAAGCTGTATAAACCCCCCCAGCCCTGCAGTCTCAATGGCACAGCTCTGATCAAGGAGCTATTGTGCCTTTTACAGCCCTGCTTGACCCCTGTGCCTCCTTCACCCCACGTGGAGTCACCCCAGAGCCACCTCAAGTTTTGGGGCAGTTTTTGGAGTCTCATCCAGCTGGTATTTACCTGCAATTTCCTCTGTTTGACTCCAGCAATTATGTTTGTCCTTTCCTCTCAGCTCACCCTCCGTTCTGCTGCTCCCCTTACTCTATTAAGTGGTAGGATAGATTATATTTAAAGCCTCTTTTATTTCTCCAGGGCTTGCTGGGCAAGGATTTATGAGTGTCTTAATTCCACAGTACTTGAGGTAGGGGAGTGCTTGCCTGCTTCTTGGTGGCCAAAATGACTTCTGGTTTTGGATGTGTTCTTAGTTTTTCCAGTTATTGGTCTTCAGGATATTTTTTTTTAAATTAATCATGCAAAAGAAGCAATGTTGTGCACACAACACTGCACCCAAATTAGCAGATACAGAGGTCCCACATAAATGAAGACCCCTGCAGAATGACTCCATCCTGTTCCCTCATCTCCAAACATTGAGGATAAAATACTAATATAATTCCAGCTTTTAAGCATAGCTGTGGCTCTGTCAACAAGATTTCTTTGGTCAAAGGGTAGGGACAGGCTGGCACAGTAAATTCAGTCACCAAGTCACTTCTGCTGGCCACCCAGCCCACGAGGCATGGATTTCATGGGAGTTCCCAGGCTTTCCTCATGGCTTTCCTCACTCCTTAAATAAAGCTCCCTGATGCTGATGATTAAGAATTGCTGTGGGTGTGTAATAACCATGTAGGATTGTTTTTTTCATGTAGGTGAGCATTAAAGTAATTTCAAGCAAAGTGAAAGAGAGCAGATCTTGCCTGTTGAGCGCTTGGCTGCCCCATGGTGCCAGTGCTGTTATTTGCAGGAGGGATTTGGAAGTGGTTTGCTGGCTCGGTTCTTTCCTTGGAGGAGTCAATGGCAAACCCCAGGGTTAGCAATGAGCTGCTGTTGTGTCTACTGACAATCCCACCCCTCCTGGCTCCAGTCAGGGTGCCTTGCTGCTGTGTCCTGGCTGTTGCCTAAACAAAACACCTCCTGAACTATTGATAGTAAATAAATATTTTAGCAAAGGCATTTTTGCTGTTTTGACTCTTTTTTCCCCCCCTCATGCCAGCTGTATTCTTCAAAAATGAAGTAGCAGCAAAATGACAGAGTGATCCATAATCAGTTAATTT
Organism: Cichladusa arquata; assembly: GCA_026413545.1. NCBI lineage: Eukaryota > Metazoa > Chordata > Aves > Passeriformes > Muscicapidae > Cichladusa > Cichladusa arquata. The sequence goes on from JAOTQP010000792.1 coordinate 3,680,197, forward strand.
TTCCTCAGAGCAGTTAGTGGAGTGGTCACAAGGAGCAGTCCTGCTCACCTCGTTCCAAAAGAGGTCCCACATGGAGGGAGGGAGCTCTGTGGGATGTCCAAAGGCAAATGGAAAAGTGGAGAGCATAATTTGTGCAGGGCTTGGGGTGGCATTGACTCACTTTATATTCTGTGTGCTCAGCTCCAAATGAGATGTAAACCGAAGATTCTCCTCACCTGTGGTCATTAAATGTCTTATGGCATTTTTCATAAGACCAGGGGATCTTGGTGAAATCCCAACTCGATTAATTATATCCTGCTTCCCTAAAGTTCTTCCTGCGGTTACGAGGAGATGCTGCATCTTTCCCTCCTTCCTGTGTTGTCAATTAGAGTGCAGCCTTGTTAGCTGATTTATTATCTGTTTCCTCTCTAAAGAGGCTCAGAGGTGGTTTTGTCAGTGCTGAGTGAAGTACAGAGTAAATAGTTTGTACACTGGAACACTGTGCTTAGGAAAGGCTTTGGGAGATCTGGAGATGAAAATGTCTCGTGTGCTTATTTTTTTTTTTTTTTCCCCTTAATGAGGGCAAGCATGGCAAACATATCAAAGGTATCAACCACCAAGCACTGGGTCCACCTGTGGCTGGAATAAACAGCCCAGGAGCTCATCTGTAAGATGAGACTGACTTGTCAGCTTTGGTTTTGTCCTCCTATGCCTGCATCCTCCCTCATCTGTGTGGTGGCAGGTAATGCCTGGCTCCCAGGGACAAATCTCAAAGGGCTCTGCCCAGCATGATGGAAATGGTGAACAGGACCTGCAGCAACAACAAAGACCTCTTGTTGTAGCCTAAATGTTCCTACTTAACAATTCTGGGACCCTCCATAAAGTTTAGCTGGCAGTTCTATTTAAAAAAAAAAATAAAATATTGAAGGTAAAATTAGCAATTATTGCTGTCACAGTAGTGTGGTAGGTGTGGGCTGCCCTGTGCTAGCCAGGACATGGCCCTTTGCTCTTGGAATGGGAAACTGGAAGCACTGGAGCCCCTGGGACAGTGCCAGCTGCCCGTGGGGGATTTTGCTCAGGCAATGCTCCCAACTGCACAGCAACAGGCAAAAGGTGATCATCGTGTGGGGACTGCCAGGAAAAAGGTGATCATGGTGTGGGGACTGCCAGTTCTGTGCTGTACCCTTCCCTCCAGGCCACTCCTCAAGTCCAAGTCCATGAAACACACGGATCTCTGGCTATCTTCTCTCCTGGCCATCAAATGCTCCTGTGCTTGCACATGTTCCCCCAGAGAAAAACATTTTTTTCTGGGTTTTTCTGTTGCACTTGTCATGATCTTTCTTATGCTGGGCTTGCTGCTTCGTGGGCCAAAGCAGAAGTGAGGAAAAAACCCCTCAGAGCATGTCCTGGGTGTGCAGAGGTGGGAATGGGGCTGTTAGTGCTGAAATCAGAGCTCTGGGTGAGAGGCAAGGCTCTGCTCTCCTGCATTGCCTCCTGCACTGCCTCTGTCCTTAAGCCCTGTGCTGGGGTTGGCATTTGCCCATGGGGAGCCCTGGCCAGCCCAGGGCAGCTGCACAGCTCAGGATGGGGGTTCCAGGCTGTGCCCCTTGCCCAGCTCCTCCCAGAATCTGGGGCACAGTGATTTGGGGCTGGTTTAGGAGCTCAGGAGCTGCAGGGGGGCTTTGGCAGGGCTGATCCACACCCCTGAGCCAGTGGGGTCCTGGTGCTGACCTGCTCATCCAGGAGACCCCGGGAAGGGGCAACTCTCCACACGTTTGTGACATGTCAAGCACAGCTCAGTTCTGGTAGCTTCTCCCACCTTTGACTAATTGCTGACCTGACATCTTTCTGATAGTGACCTTGTTTCAGCTAGTAATTCAAATATCTTTCAGTGTCAGAAATAATAAGTGCCACAGTGAGATGAACAAGCAGAGCTTAAGTTGAACACAGATTAATGGGGTTTTAATATTCCTAATTTAATCACTCCTTTCTGTCTGAATGTGTGCAACATGATGTAGCAGCTAATTATTTTTTTAACCATGATGAGGATCTTTCCTAATCATTTTTATATTTAACATGAATGAAGGGAGGGCAGTGATTAATGAGGGAATAAATCTTATGAAACAGAAGCAAGCACATGATCAGTTAAAAATACAGCTGTCTGATTATTTTTTTTCCTTTCCCCTGTACTGCAAATACTTAACCAGCTGCACCTTCTCAGTTCAATAGTGAGCTGTCTTCAGCCCTAAAGAAAGACCTGAAACTTTGCTTATCCCTCCAGTGCTTCTGTTGGCATCTCTCTGCGTGATCATCTTTGTGATGAATGCAGAATTATTTTTCTTTCAAAAAAAAAAAAAAAAATTGCCCCACTAGATACATTAATGGTTGGATAGATGTCTTTTCAAATATTTGTTCCTGACAGGGTGTTTGGAATTGCAGATGAGAAGCAAACCAGCTCTCAGCATCTGTCTGTTGCTACTGTACGTTTCCATTGTGTGAAGCAGAGACAAAGCCAGGCAATTCAAAGCTTAAGTGGATGCTCTTGAGATCTTTTATTTCCCCCACTCTTCCCTCCTTTTTCCCACACTTGGCTGCATCTCTTCTGTCTAAATTCCACTTTCCCTTCCATCCCTCAATCCCATATGCTGGTTTGAGGAGTGTGTCTTCTCCTTGTCATTTCTCCCCTCCCTCCCCCTTGAGTGCCTTTGTGCACCCCCACTGATTTAGGGGTTTTGCTGAGCTCTGGGGCTGGAGCATGGCTCAGAGATGAAGGTTGTGATTGTCAGAAGAGGTTTTCCCTCACTGTTGGAGTGCATCTCGATGGTGCCAGTCCTGCTCTTGGGGCTGTTGTTCCAGGGCTGTGCTGTTCCAGGGCCGTGCTGTTCCAGGGCACTTTTTGGGGGAGGATCACTGGAACTGGGCACTGCATGAGCTGTGCTGGAGCCCTTGCTCAGACAGGCAGGGGGTGCTCAGCAAACTCAGCCTTGGGACCTGGGGTTTAGCTGCAGCTGTGAGCCCAACAGTGCCCTCTGATCCCTATGGCCATGGATAATCTGTGGCACAATCCAGAAAAGGTTTGAGGGTTTCACTGGGATGGTTTGATTTTGGACGTGTGTTTTGGTTTTTTGGTTTTTGGGGGTTCTTCTCTTGCTGTTTGGGTGGGGAGACTGTGCAAACACTCCACCCAGCCATGGAGATAATTCACTGGGTTTCTCTGCAATGTGAGGTCACTCTGGATGTGTCTCTTCTCGCCAGCTGACAAGCAGAATTTTAAAAACCAATCAAGATGAGCTGTGCCCGAGCAGTGCTGGCAGCTCCCCTCTAACCCCAGCGTCTTCTGCAGAGAGTAAAAATTATCTAATTGGATAAAAAAGAAAGATAGGCTTAACTGCAACTTCTGCTGCTTCACACCTTGTCATTCCTTCTTGTTGTGCAGAGAGCAACCAAGCTCAGAGAATCAGTGTTCCAGCCCCAGTGACACACACCCCTGGCTTGATGGATGCTTGGGAATTTTGGGATCCTGTCACGCAGTGCAGGCACAGTCCTGGAGGGCTCTGGGCTAATGCAGTGCAGAGGGATAGGAGAATGTGCGGAAATAATAGTATGTTGGACCAGTTCCTAAAATTAGCTTTTATTTTCTTTTTTTCTGGCGAGGCACTTAATTAAAATTTTGCTCTTGCAGATCAGATCTGGTTGTAGCTGAGCAAATGTTCCTCAGTCACAAGGAAAGCAGAGGGAAGATTGTTGTTTGCAGATCCCAGATCAGTAACGTGTGCTGGGAGCAGATGCTGGCTGGGGCACCCTGTGTATGTGCAGCCAGCAGAAAAGATCCATTCTCTTGTTGAGGGAAGAGAGACTCAAATTAGAAGCAGAATTCTTTCCAATTTTTTTTTTTTTTTCCCCCTAAGACTTTTTTTTCATGAAGTTTCCTCAGCCACTTTCTGTAGCATTGCAAACGACAGTGGCATAATTACATTTGTCTTCCAAACTGCCTTTCCTTGAGGGCAAGCTCCACTTTGGCCTTGATTTGATTGTGTACTTTTAATCTCAAAGAAAAGCTAATGCATAAGTATTCATTACACAATTGCATTTTTCTATGGTCAACATCCCCTCTTATAATTACAGGTTCCAGCTGAATGTCATTTCTTTTCTCTCTACTTCAGCTCCCTCACAGCACAGGCGTCTCCTACTCCTGAAGCTTCCCTGCATTCATGTAATAAATAAATAATCACACCTTTTCTGCTGTCAAAGCTGAAAGCATGCACAGCTGTGTGCCACAAGATACACTGGGACTGCAAGGTACAACATTTCTTAATTAGACTGACCTGAGGTTGTTGGGTTTTTTTCTTTTCCTTTTTCTATTTTTTTTTTTTTTCAAAGGAGCTTCATTAGCTCAGGAGCTTAATTGCAAATGACTAGACAAGCTCTGCTCGTGGTTATTGGGAAAGGTTAGAGTATTTCTCACTGGGGATTAGATCCTGGGAGACGTTTTGCAGCTTGATTTTGTGAGGAAGGTTTTAGGTGTGCTCAGAGCATCTTAGCACTAGGCTCAGAATTAGCAAAATAATTAGAAGTTCAAAGCAGAGAGGGGGGCTGGGGCAAAGCCCAGCCAACCTTTTTGATCTTACAAGCCACATTGCAAAATCCACGTGGAATTGGGAGAAACAGGCTGTGGAAAGTGAGCTGTGGAAGCAGAACTGGGGGCTGCCAGGTTTCCACACTCTAGTGCTACAGGATGGGGAGTGGATAAAGCCAGGCTGGGCTGTGGGAACAGCTGCCAGCAAACTCCCCCAGACTCTGCTGAGCCTCTCTCTGCAGCAGTGGGGAGTTCAGAGCCCCCCAGGCACCCTGCCAGCACAGCTACACCAATGTGCTCCCTGCTGGAGGGCAGGGCTGAGGCACCTGATGGCCTCTGTCACCTGGTGTGTGTCACAGAGTTTGTTGACAGCATCTCTGGAGTGATATTGCTTTTATTGGCATCACTAATGCAGGAACTTGGCAGCTTCCATGTGTTTTGGGGTGTCTTCCATGACCTCCTGGAGGAGTCACCTTGCCACAGGAGTCTTCAAGGAAAGGGGAGCTTGGGGCATCACTGGGAGAGGTTTCCATGTTCCTACGTGGTGTAAAACAGGTGAGGCACTTCCCTGCCACACAGGCGGCACCTGGGGGTCAGAAAAATCTGAAAAAGGGTTAATTTGTGCTGACTAGTGTGTCCTGTCCTTTCGTGCTGTGTACCTGGTGCTGATACAGGTGTGCAGCTCCATCCCTGGAAGTGTCCAAGGCTGGGCTGGGCAGAGCTTGGAGTAGCCTGGGATAGTGGCAGGCATCTCTGCCCATGTGGAATGAGATGATCTTTCCAAGCCCTTCCCACCCAAACCACTCCATGATTCCATGCCATTAGAAGCATTTCAAAGACCTGCATTCAAGTGGATATTGTGATGGTTTTTCCTCCTATGGTTCAGTTGCATAAAGCAAGGTTTGGATGCCTGCTGACCCCCACTGCCCCTTCCTATCCCCATCCTGCACCGGGTGTTTGGGTGTGGAAGCAGGGTGCTGTTGTGCTGGGAGGCTTTGGAACCCCACAGCTGTAAAAGTGTGCTGAGAATGGTGCAGTGAAAGCAGCCAAAGCACCAACAGCCCCTGCACTGCCCAGCCCCGTGCTCAGAGCAGCCTCTGCCAGTGCCACCCCTGGGGACAGGAGGTGCAGTGCCTGCTCCCACTGCTCTGCACAACCTCATAACACCATACCTGCTGGGATGGAGCGCTCTATGTTTATGCTGTGGCAGCTGCAATGTCACTGAGCTCTTTGTGACCCTCTGCAAAACTGAGCACAAAAATGAAGGCAATTTTTAATCTCTATCAGCCAGAGCAGTGTCTGCGCTATTTGTCTGAAGGCAAGAGGATGTGTGACCTTATTTCTCTCCTCCCTCAGCCTTTTGGCTCCCAGACTGTAAGAAGGCCCAGTAATTCATGTCCTTTATTAGTCCATGCTGGGGAAAAGAGGGGTTTGAGTTGCTTGTGTGACACCCGAGTTCTGCTGCACAACAAATATACTGGAGAGGCTTTGTCGTATATAACCCACTTGAAGCGAGAGCATTCAGGTAAGGAAATGAAGGGCTGCAGGACTCAGCTGTGCAAGAGGAAAATAATTAGGGCATGTTTATCTCATGCTCAAGCCTGCAGAGGTGAAAAGCAAGGGATGGGAAAGCTGCTTCAGAGGGAGCTGGGAGTGGGGAGGGCAAGGCAGAAAGGACCTGACAAGGGAGTGAATTAAACTTCTCCAAAAGACTGGGATCACTGGGATAAATCCCCCCTCCCTCCCTGCTTCTGCTCTAATGGAGGATGAGCTCTGCCTTGCCAGCTTTTCTTTTCAAGGTCTCAGAACCTGTTGTTTTCAAAAGGTTAAAGCCCTCGAGCTACTGAGGGAAGGGAACACTCTTTAAAAGATGCCAGGTGAAGAACATCTAGATTTCTAGGGGTTTCAGGTTTGCTAGTATAAAAGGGAAAAATAAATTCCAAATGTGAAATAAACCTTTGGTTCTTTTTTTTTTATTTTCCTTCCTTTCTTTTTTTCCCCTTCCTTTCTTTTTTTTTCTTTATTTCTTTTTTTAACACAGCTGAGTTCTTACTCTGATGAGACTCCTGACTCCCTCCCAGATATGAAGATTTGGATGCACACATGGTTAGGCTGGGGCAAAGCAGCTCCAGGGAGCTATGGCTCCTGCTGTCCCAGTCCTGTCCCTGCATCAGAGCAAAGGAGGCTGAGCAGTGTGACATGAGCCAAAGGAGGGTGGGCAGTGGGACATGGAACTCTGCCTTTCCCTTCCCCATGTCCTCCCCCCACCAACCCAGAGAGGAGTGTGGAGTTTGCAGCAGTTCTTGCTCCTATCAAGACACTTGGCACATCTTCTCTGTGCTGTTTGCTCTCAAGCTGCCTCTTCTTTCTGGGCTTCAGACCTGGCTTTCACAATTTACACAGGCACAGAGCAGAGCAAACACAGCCCTTGCCAGTCTTGCAGCTTTGATTCAGTGGCAGAACCCCAGGGAAAATATTTGCCATCCAGGCTGTGGTACAAATCTCCTGAAGCCCTGAAGGGTCTGTGGTTTCTCTCTTTCTCTTCGCCTTTGCCCCTTGGGGTTTCACATTCTTCCTGCCCCCAGCACCTGCTGGTGCAGGTGGCACCTCATGGCTCTGCTCCTTGCAGGTCCCTGTGCTTGCAGAGGGGTGCAGGGAGAGGAGCTGGCTCCCCAAAGCTGCTGGATGGGCCCTGTCCATCACATCACAATCGTGCTGGTGATTGCTGGGGCCAGGGAAGGTCTGAACCCCTGGTGTGACAAATGCCTGCCCAGCCCAGATGGGCTGTTGAGAGGCAGCCCTGGGTGAAAAGCTGGAAGCTGTGAGTTTGGAAATGTGGTTACTCCTGTCTTTGGATAACACTGAGAAGGTGAAGAGGGGGAGGGGATGGGATTTTAGCTAGAAGGATTCTACCCTGCTTCTAGAGACTTTTGCTTTGTCTCATCCCCAGGAAGCACAGCTCTGAGGTTCTGCCTCTTCCTCGCTGCCTTCTGGGCAATAAAAGCAGAAGTGGGTGTTTCTTCATTTGCACAGCTCACCTTTATTTTGGGGGGGCCCAAAAAGATAATCTATTTAATCCTACCATATCCTCCATGAGACGCAGCTTCCTACATCAGTTCTGTGCCCCTGAGGGTAAAGAATTATTCAAGGCATCAAGCCTGACCTGGATTTTGTGTGATGTGATCGCATCCAGAGCATGGAAATCCATGCGATCAAATGGCAAATCTCTGAGCCTTGGCAGATATGCCTCCTGCTCTGCAGAACTATGTTGCCATGGCTACATCTCAGTGTGAGCATTTCTCTCCTTATCCCAACGTCTTTTCTTCTGCCAGGGCTGCTGCCTGTGCTCAAAGCCCACCCTGCCATGGGCAGTGCTGGGCTGGGCACAGCAGCAGCACAGGGGCAGCAGGGACTGGGTCACAAACTCACCCCACGTCTGAATCTGTGGTGGGTGAATTGTTGCCAGCGACTCCTTAAATGGGAAAAAAATGAACAGCAAGGGCTTGAAACACCTGTCAAAAATACTGCTTCTGTTTATGACTTGAGGAGAGAGAAAGTGAAAAGCAGAAGGGAGGGGGTTGCATGGGGAGCTGAGAAACCTGAGCTCCAGCTCTGCCCTTCCTGGTGCTGCTCTCCCTACTGCAGTCCCCTGCACCAAAGGGGTGACAGCTACCTGCCACCTAAAGACAGCTCTGGATTCAGAGATGAAAGCCACTGAAAGTACCTTTGGGGCTCTTACACTTGTCTGAGAGCTGCTCCTCTGTCATGCAACAATGGCTGTGGGTTTCTGTCACAAAAATACCCCTGGATGTGTTTACAGGCTGTAAAGCAGAAATAGAGGAACACTGCCAGAGTAATGGGATGTGCTTAGGGATGCCACTGCTGGGGGGCCTGAGTTCCCCTTGACTGAGCATGAAAATTTTCTCTAAGACCGTGGGACCCGGAGCATGGATGTCAGGGTTGGAAAGCCCAGGTGTCTCCTGGCTGGGAAGAGCAAGAGCCCCCAGTGCTGTACTGGGAGGAGGGTGTGGGGTTCCCATTGCTCTGCTTAAGACAACTGGAAGCAAAAGTCAGCATCTTCATAGGATGGTCCCTATTGGTCCCTATTTGGTTCTAGGGTTTGTATTTTTCCAAGCCATCCCCACTGAACCTGGGTTATCTCATTTGGGGACATTGGTTAGGAATGAGAAACGAGTACATTTGCTGGCCAAAGGAATTGTGCACAGAGGAAAAATCAGGCTGCCCCTGGTTCAACCCTACTAAGTGCATTTTAAACTGCCCTGTCCTGTGCCACATGTGCCTCATCCATGCTGGCTGTGCCACCAGCTGCCCATATTTTGCCAGGCAGCTTCTTTCAGTTCTAGGGAAAGCTCATGACTTGTGCCCTGTGCTGACCAAGTCTCTAATACGTCCTGCTCGTGCTGCAGCAGGAGGGGAAAGGCTCTGGATGGGGAATCTGAGCTTCAAGAAGCTGCTTTGGGCATAACTGTCCCCCAGGAAGGTGTCTGTAACCCTGATCTATGGGGGCTGCAGAGCCAGAGGTGGCTCCTCTCCCTTTTTAGCTCAGTAGGAAAAACAACTGTGGCTGCAGTGACAGAACAGAGATGGCAGTGACAGAGTAGGAATGGCAGTGAGGGTGCAGTGATGGCAGTGAGGGTGCAGTGATGGCAGTGAGGGTGCAGTGACAGCAGTGAGGGTGCAGTGATGGCAGTGAGGGTGCAGTGACAGCAGTGAGGGTGCAGTGATGGCAGTGACAGAGCAGTGACAGCAGTGAGGGTGCAGTGATGGCAGTGGAGGTGCAGTGGTGCTGCTGCAGAGCTCCCAACTCCTATCTCCTCCACCTTGGTGTGCACAACCAGTGTTTCAGGGCTGAGGATGGAAGTTCCTCAGCACCAAGGATGCAAGAAATTCAGGTGAACATTTTGGGTAGTTAGGATAAATCCGTTTCCCCCTGCTCCCCAGATTTCTGGAGTTTCTAATATCCAGAAGGGAGGAAGAAAGGATGTGTGTTTTCCTCCTCTTCTGGTTTTAATTGGGTATTCTAATAAGAAACTGCAATACAGGCACTTATTAAAGTCGCCTTGTGCTGCCAGAGTTGCTGTGTTTGATAGAAACCCCAGAAAATCCCCTGAACCGCAACGTGGGAATCCAATTCTTTTCAGTTGATGAGACTGTAAACACATTTCCTTGGATTTGCAAGAACCATAGCAGGAGTTTCAATCATATGAATAAAGCAAAAGAATATCTGATAGGGAATATTCCTGCTTTGCATATTCAAAACTTGCAGCCCTTATTCTTAGGCAGCATCTTTTCAAAAGAATGAGCCATGAAGAGGCAAAGATGCATTGCCCAGGGGATTTAGGCAAAAAGCCTCCAAAATTAGCACAGCAGGGGGTGTTGTCTCCATCAGATTGAATGTCCATGTTAGATACTGAATTAGGAGCCCAGGTGCCACTGCTGGTGGCCAGTGGTGTCTCTGTGTTCAGCTCTGCTCCCAGTCCAATGCTCAGTGACCAGAGGGATCTTCAAAATTTAGCTTTAAACAGCCTTGGGTTGGGATGAAGGTCTGTGCTGTTTGGGGTAACCTCGAGGGTAACTCTGCCATTCATCTTGAGTTGAGCTGAGCCCCCAAATTCTGGAACTTCCCATTTCACTCCTGCTGGATGCATTTCCTTCTCAAACAATCTGTCCTGGTGGCTTCAGCAGAAGAGAGCTCTAAATATAAAAATAATCTGACCCAGGGTGTTTGCTATTGAATGAGAAATCCTATCATATCACATACCCAATGCTTTTTTTCCCCTCTTTGAACCCTAAAAACAATTGGCAGCAGCTGATTCTATAAATGAATCCCATTTTGGTGAGAAAGTTCTTACATTTCTGAGGTAATTTTCCTGTCTCTTGTGTTTATGTTCCTTTACCAGCTGGCCTTGCAGAGTCCCTGCGTGGCTGGTTGAAAAATGTGTCTTGTTACACTTCCCTTCTCTGTGCCCTTTGGGAATGCTTTTTTGAAACAAAACAACCCTTTTCCAGACTTTCACCAATTTTCTTGGTCAAAGCATATTCCAAAAGCAAAGCTCTCATCTCAGTTTCTCAGAACTTTACGAAAACAAATACTAACTCAGCTTTTCGTTTATCTGCACGCAGAAATCTGCAGCGATTTGACAACAAGTCAAAATATTTCCCTTTTTAGTACCGTGGCAAGTCCTGATGAGAGTTCTGTTTATTCCATGAAGACAATGAGCAGGGAACAGCGTGAGGAAGTCTGGCTGCTGGTGTGATAACTCCTTCCCAGCTCTTCTATCTTGGTTTGGCACTGAAATGCTGACTTCAAGGCCTGTTGGTATCTCTTGCCTTTGGTGTACAAACTCCTTAATGTGCAAGAAATTGTACAAATGCAAATCAGGGGGTGATAAGCAGCCGGCTGGCCCCGCATTGATCCCCTGGCATTTTGGCTCCTTCCCACTTCCACCAGCTCTGCCCGTGCCACTTTTCTGGAATCCACTCGATCAGAGCATCTTACAAAGCCTTAAATGGGAGATAGTAGCATTTCTGATCTCATTTTCCAGTATTTCAGCTGTGCCATAATCTATTTACCACACAATTTGTGTCACTTTGATAAGCGGCTGCTTCAAGACTGCATTTATTAAAATCAAGAGCAGGGAGAGCTTTCAAGTCTCTCAAGTGTTGTAATAAATGTTTGAAATTAGTCATTACAGTGTTTGCCATGGTTCATATCATAGACTCTATCTAAATGACAAATGATCACAGCCTGGACATGCACTTTTTTTTTTTTTTTTTTTGGTGGTGGTGGTGGATTTGCAGTGGGATGGGATGAGGTTGGGATAACCCAACCCAGAACTTCCTAAGTTGGAGCAGGATGGAAGGGAGGAGTGAGAAGAGGGAAGTTTCACTGGAAAACATTACCAGAGGCTCAGCTTTGAGCAGAGAAGTGCTGGCTCAGCTCTGACTTTCCCGGCTAAAAATGAAAAAAAATCTGAAAAACAGCCAAAAGCCCCAAGAAGAGGCCGTGTAGGTTTTGCAGTGCAGAGCAGTTGGCTGGTACTGGGGTGTCTGGATTATGCAAAGTTCAGCTCTTCCCCCATCAAACAGCTCCAGGATGGAAATTCACCTTGTTGCTCTGTTACTGACGGCTTCTTAATGTGCTTGCCTGGCCACAGGATGTGCTGATGTGGTCATTTAATAATTAAAAAAACCAAAAACCCCTCAAAAATCAAACTAAAAACCTCTTTTCTAAGTACAGTTCTGAGTGCATGTATATATTCACACATATATAGGCACAGACATATTAAACACATACGGCACAGAAAAGAGACAATTATTAAGACAAATATTCTGTCTCAATTCATTTTGTTCTTCATTTTCCCATCAGGAATGTAATAGCTGAATTTATAGTGTTGAGCCTGGGCTATAAATTCCATTATTTTCAGTGACTATATCAATTACATCCCTTGAAAAGGACCCCAAGGCAAGGGGACAAAATTGGAGACAAAAACCTTCAGAAGGCAGAATGCAGGAGGAAGAGGGGAGAATCATCCCCTCCCTTATTTTATCCTGACTCATTACCCATAGCCAGCACCTTGTCCCTACATTAAAGCTTGCTGAGCTCCCTGGTGCTCCAGCTGGCACCCAAGACAGAGCAACTCTGGTGACAAGTGTGTCACTGAGGAAATAATTGCAGTGCCACACACACAGGTGCTGACTCAAAAGGGGAGCAGGAAATGATCGTGTCTGAATATAAATGATATTTATTTTAGAGGAATTCAATTGTCAGGGAAGAAAACAAAGCTTTTTTTTTTTTTTTTTTTTTTTTTTTTTTGTTAAGGAACTGAGCAAACTACTCATCTCCTGTCCTTGAGCTGAAAACGATTTTTTTTTTAAAGTCTTCTTGCACTGGGACAGGCTTGGAAAAAGGAGAGCACAGCTTCAAAGAGCACAGTGCTGAGAGGCAAGAAGTTGTTTCTTTAGCAACTTTTTAAAGATTTTTTACTATTTCCCCTTCTCTCTTGGTGCAAGTGGTTGAGTTGGCTTGTTTTGTTTCAGTGGGATTGGTTTATTTTCAGTGCCTCTCATCAGGTCGCAGAGCTGGCCTGTGACAGGCAGAGCAGGTATTGAGGGAACTCTACAGCAGGATCCTCCCTTGTCAGCAGGAAAAGGAGCCTGTGCCAGGTGTTAAAGAGCTGGATGCTGCTGCAGACCCAACAAGGTTTAAAACTTTGTCCCAGATGTATGCCAAGCTCAAACTTCTTAATATTCCAGAAAAATATCTCGTTAATATTTCCAAATGGCAAGAGGCTGCTGGGCTTCCCTCCCTCTGCAGAGCAGAGATGTGCAGGGTCCAGCTCTGTATTTATTTTCTGCACTGGAGCTGTGTTATCTCCATGTCCATCTAATGGCCCTCAGCATTGCTCCTGAGCTCCTCACCCGGAGGTTTACACCCTCAATACATTAATTAGCAGTTTCTTCTGTCATTTAAATGTCTGCATCACTTTAAACTGGTTTAATCTCCCTCCTTCATAGACTGGGCCTCTTCTAGTGACTTTCGTGGACAGAAGAGATGAGAGTTGTCAGATGTACCTTTCTCTACTGGAAATGCTAAGTGATGTGTCCAGGCATCATATTGGTCTTCCAAGTGGTGAAATCCCCAGCTGGAAGCAGAAATTCCTGTTTATCCCCAGTGCATCCTCTCTTGACCCCGGGAGATGGGAGAGCGAGCACCTGGAGGAGGAGGGAGGTGGTGTCCCTTGGAGATAGGAGACTCAGGACAGGGCAGCACAGTCCTGAAACTTGTGCTCCAGTATTGCATTTTGGCTATAGGAGCTGCAGAAAGGATAATGCAGCATAGTTCCTCCTGTAACGGAAAAGCAAAAGAGAGAGATTTATTTAATAAAGACTACACTTATATAGGGTAGTTCGTGCAATACAGGATAGAAAGGGCTCATTGGTCCAAGAAGGCAACACCTCTTTGAAAACATGCTTTCTGCAAATATCACATCTCTCACAAACCCTGCAGGTGTTTAATCATTGTTATAATTTCTTGTCCTTGAGCAGCCTGAGAAACCCAAGGCTTCAAGGCTGCT
>JAOTQP010000792.1:3698413-3709767 GCA_026413545.1 Cichladusa arquata
GGAGGATGGCTGGTTGGGTGTGCAGGAGGGTGGGTGGTGTGCAGGAGGGTGGGTGGTTGGGGGTAGAGGAGGGTGGTTGGGTTTGCAGGAGGGTGGGTGGTGCAGGAGGATGGGTGGTTGGGGGTACAGGAGGGTGTGTGATGTGTAGGAGGGTGGTTGGTGAGTGTGCAGCAGGGTGCAGGAGGATGGCTGGTTGGGTGTGCAGGAGGGTGGGTGGGTGTGCTGGAGGCTCAGAGGGCACATGGTGATCAGGGAGAACAAAGATCTTGAGGAGCTTTGGGCTTTTTGAGGGGTAACTCAGTAGTCTGGGCACTGTGGTGCTCAGTTGCTGTTTGGGGATGCAGAGAAGTGGGAATGTCTCAAAGGAGTGTGTCTTTGGGAGTGTTTAAAATTGGACAGAACAGAACGTTTCATGGGACAGATTTAACCCCTGAGCAAGGTGCAAGGAGGTGCATTGTGCCCCGTGTGAGCTGCTTTTCACCCTTGCAGGGGGTTTGGTTGGTAACAGGCTCACTGCCCCCCTTCTCCTCACACTCCACACCCCTTGGGCTTGGCAGAAAGGAGATTTTTTTGTTTCCTTAACAAAAATCCCTTGAAAGACAGGGTTTCCTGTCTGCTGGGATCCTCAGGGCTAAGCAGAGCTTGGCCACCTTCTACTGGAGGGCAGCCCCCAGCTGCAAGAGCTCAGAGGGTACTGGGACCACAGCACCCCGTTTTGCTGTTCCAGGTGCTGGGGATCCCATCAAACAGCATCCCAGAGCCCTGGTGCTGTCCTGGGGGCAGTGGCTGTGTCCTGCAGCATCACTGTGGCTCCCAGCAGCACGAGGCTGGCAGCAGCTGTGCGTGGCAGCAGCTGTGCATGGCAGCAGTGCAGCTGCAGTGCTGCACTCCAGGATGCAGGTATCCCCCAAAGCAGGGTGAGCACAGCCTCTTCTCCTGCTGCTAAAGGTCAGCTTGTGCTGGCCTGCAGCGCTGAGAAACCTGCTTGTGTGTGAACACTCTTGAACTTGTAAGAGATCTCCATGGCTGGGGGAAATGTGAATTAATTTTCATCTCGGAACCCTCCCCTCAAACCTTTAATACCAGGGTCTGCAAGAGAATAAACCCCATAGCATCTCATGTAGTCAAACCCCAGCATGTTTTAGGGTTTTTCTGGCCCAGGGCCTTGCTGAAGGAGCATTTAGCACTCCTGCTCCCTGCCTTTCCCAGGGCAGGGAATGGCTCTGTAATGAGGCACAGCCGCTGCTGGTGACATGAAACTGCTGGGAATAAGGATGGCTTTCTGTGAGCTGCTCTGCCTTTGTGCCCAGGTTCTTCCTGAAGCAGCAGATAAATAAATCTCCATCTCAGCACAGCGGGAACGCTCGCAGAGCAGTCCCCAGGACATGAGTGAGTTGCTGCTGTCGGCACTGTGTTTACTGCACAGATAAAATATTTACAGCTCCATCTTTGGTGTGAGATGTGGCTCGTCCAGTCCTCATGAAGGTCAGAGGAAAGTCAGTAAAATTTATTGATGGTTTATGGCACTGGTGTGCTGGAAAGCAAGGTTACAGTGTTATACACCTACCCTTGGCAGGCAGGGAGGGCTGCAGGGAGAGGAGAGCAGCTCAGTGTGCATCACTGGCTTGGTCCCCAAACCTGTGTGTTGTTTTTAATTAAATGATAAGCTCCAAGTAGCAGAGCTCTTAACAGGCTGCAGTCCCACATCCCAGCAGCTGAGCAAATGATGTGTTTGCTGTGCTGGTGCTGAGTCCTTCAGAGGGAGCAGGGTTTGTGTTTGTGGCTCTGTGTGCACTGGTGTTTGTGTGGGAAAGTTGAATTCTGTGTAGAAAGAGTGGTTTGAGTCATGTCTGCCTCTCACTTCTTGTTAATTCTGATTTCTGCAAGAGCCTAGAATTAGGATTGCACTGTTCTGCATGTGGTAGGAATAATCAGAATGAAGGTGGCTTCTGTCCTGGAGAGCTGGGAGCCCTCTGGACATACAGGGACCCTTCCCAGCAGAGCTGAGGGCAGCTGGGACACTCCTGAGTTCTCTGGTGTCTGCAGCCTGCTGTGGGCAAAGAGGGCATCTTACTTCCCTCTGGGCTGGTCCTGCACCCCAGCAATTCTCTGCTTCATTCTCCTCTTGCCCTGAAAGGCAGTGGGCAGATGGATGGGTGTTTGTGCCCCTCTCTGCAGGTGCCCAGGGCACTGGGACACAGAGGCAGCCCCTGGAAGGCTCATTCCAGGTGTGTTTTCCAGGAGAGCAGCCAGGATGTGACACCCGTGTCAGATGTCACAGGTTCAGTGCCTGTCTGCAGCACTGGAGAGGTTGGATTTGTTTTGCACTCCTTGCATTTCCATTTGGCACCTCCTGTCCCTGCTGTGTGCTTTGCCTTCCAAATAAATGGGGAAATCTCCCTGGGGGAGAGGACACGCTGCTCCAAACCTCTCCTGGAACAGAGCAGCTCCCAGCTTTGTTATTTTGCAAAATGATTTGGGTTTCAATGAAGAACGATAAAAACTCTGTGTGTTTGGTGTTAGGGGCTCTTGCTGCCTCCTCTCCCTGGGTTCTGTGGCAGGAACAAGCTCAGAGGTGGCTCAGGTGGAGCAGGTGCTGCCCAGGCTGGTTTGGGGGTCAGGGCAGAGCAGCTACAGCAGCATCAGACACAAAACCCTGACTTTTTCTGAGCCAAGCACACCGGGCTCTGGTGGTGGCTCTGCTCCACACCACAGCCTGTCTCCTTTGAGGGCTGTGAAGTGTTTATTTCTGAGCCACAGCTTTTCATTTAACAAGGAAGGCTGGAAGTCAGATCAATGAGAAAGGCAGGAAGAAGCTGGGAATGAATTGCTGCCTGTTCCTATCAGCTCCTGGGCCTGTTTATAACCTGATAATAGAAAGCTTCTCTGTGATCTTATTACTAAGAAGGTTGGAGTCTGAGCATGCCATAAAAACCCCGAGCATCCTGGTGGTTGGTAACACCCCCTGTACACCAACTGGCCAGCAGTTCCCTTTGGGATGTGGGCATATCCCTGCAAATCCCCCCTCTCTCTTCCCCTGACCTCACCCTCGAGAATCTGCTGGGAACTGAAGGCGTCTGTCTGATCTGCTGCTGGGGAAAGGAAATCTTGAGAACATTTGACAAAGAACGCAGAGTTGAAATTAAATATCGTAATGATATAAAACAGTAAGCAGATCTGCTTGACAGCCTTGACAGCTATTTGTTATAGAAAACAGCGTTTATGATGTCAGTCCTATAAGGGAATGTGTTTGAATTAAAATAATTACAGCAGATAGTACAACAAAGACTCCCTGTAGTCAATCATCCTTCACAAATACACTGTACAAAACCTTCCCAAATGAGTGAAGGAAACGTGGGGACTGCTGCCTGGCACATAAATACCAATAAGGAGCTGCACTACCAAGTCAACAGGCTGCTTTCAGTCATCAGATTTCCTTCTCTTTTCAACCCTAAGGGAGACAAATGAGGATTTTAAAAAATTATTATTATTTTATATATTTGCCCTTCCAGCTTCCACCTACTTCCAGACAGGGAATTGCAAATCTTTCTGGAAGAGATGCAAAGACTCCTTCAGCTTTTGGATATTTCTTGTGTTCCTCCTCTCCATGTGTCCACTGCACGGTTTCAGGTTTTCAAGGACATCACATTGTTGACTTTTCTGCTAAAAAAAATACCTGCAAAATGCCTTTCCTTAGTACCTGCATACCTCATGCAGCAGTGTGCTGTGGGCAGAGCTGGTCACAACAAGATAAAATCAAGATTATTTAACTGTTCCCAATTTTGAGTATAAAATCTTGGCCTGCAGTTATACAGGCTCTACTTCAGCTGTTATCAAATGTGTGTGTTTCCTTTAGTTTGAGCAAAATATTAATTATCAATTACTTTCCAGGAGACTTGGGGAGGGGGGAAACCTTTGCTCTACATATTGAGGGAAAAAAAACAAAAACGAAACAAAAAAAACCAAAAAGAAAACTAAGAAAACAAGAAAAGGCAGAATATTGTGGTGTCCAAAGTCTGCAAATCTCCTGTCTGCCTTCAACACACAGCAGAACTCAAGCCTTGCCAAGGGATTTAGGATTTGCTGCTTGGGATGCAACTCTGATTCTCCACTGAGGAAACCACTTGTAACTGCAGCCTTTTATAGTTTTGAAATAATGAATTTTTCAGTCTTCCTAGAGAAATATTAGCATTGAACATCTGAAATCAGTGGAGATTTTGTCCTTGAGCTTGATCTTGGTGTTTTGTTTTTAGCTGAGTTGTGGGATGCTCTGAGTGTTCATGGATGTGTACATACCCCTAGAACTGATGCATCAGGGGCTCTTTTGCTGAGGAGTTGAATCTAGTTTTGTTAAAACCCCCAAAATTTTACCCTTCCAACTTTTAGGTTACATCACATGCCAATTGCTCAGCAAGCTGTATAAAATGAGGCAGCAGAGCTACTTTTTTTTCCCTGGGAATTTCGGGTATTTTGCAGGTTTGCAACACTGGCACGTTTTGTCAGCACTTTGGAGCTGCTGCATAAAAGCAATTACCGGCATTCCTTCCTCTCCTTTCTTTTGTTCCTCGGGTGGCCAGCCCTTCCCAGCAGAGCAGATCTGAGCTGGGGCTGCCCAGCTGCTGTTTTCACAGGTGTGCTGGGCTGGAGCTCAGAGTGCAAGGGGAAAGCAGCCGAGAACAAACCCACCGAAAGGAGCAGAGATAACATTGCATTGTTTTCCTTCTGCATTCCTCACCCTTCCCATTCTTCCCAAGAAATGCTGTCCCTACCTCTCTTGCCTCTGCGTGTCTCCTGCCAAATATTCTCTTTATGGCTTAATCCTGCACTGAAGGTTTGACAAATGAAAAGAGACACCCAGAAAAAAAAATATTAAAAATAGGTGCAGCCCTGTTTTCTCTGAGTGCTTTAAAGTGAGAGAACTTCAAACAGTGGCCTGGGGATCTTCTGGGGCTCTTCTGGTGTTTTGTAACCAAAAGGAGGGAGCCTGTCCCTCTTTCAGCCCAGAATTTGCATGGGTGACCCCTGCAATGAGGAGTTTCCTCTGCTCCCCTGGGAGCTGGGAAGGTTGGCAATCTGCCTCCCATCCCAGCTCTGCAAAATACCAGCAGAGAGCTCCATAACCAGCAAAGATATCCTGCCTGGCTTTGCACTTCTTGGCTGCACATAGTTCCAGTGAAACCCACCATGCTATTTGAACACTGGGTTGAGATTTTTTTTTTTTTTTTTTTTTTTGTGCATAGTTTAATTACAGTGAGGCTGTGCACTGACTCTCCATTAATAATACAGTAAATTTCAGCAGCAGATTAAATTTCTCTAAAGTAGTAAATTGCAGGGGAAAGTGGAGGAAAGTCATGGTCGAGGAAAATAAGTACATTATAGGTCCTTTATTAGATAGAAGCCCATGGCATCAGGCAGACGGGTTCTTACAAACACACACATATGAGAAAAACAGGGGCTGCATCAATCAGCTTATCAAAATCACTTAAAAGAAATGGGCTTCTGCTGAATGTGTGGAGTGCAATAAAACATCAGTGTAACGCTGGACGTATATTAACTGGCACAGAAAGATTATGACATGTCCATTACTGAGCTTCCTCTTCCTGCTGGCTGCAGAGGCAGCCACATTGCTCCATAATGTGCTCCTCAACCTCTGCCTCCCCTCCCAAATTTATTTTATTACCCTTGTTATGGGCAGGCACACTATAAAATGACATTAGAGGCAGAACAGCCACATGAGAGATGCTGACTCTGCCCCGAACATCCAATGTACTTCATAGGGGCTATGTAAATACTTTGCTAATCTGGTGCCATCTGAGAGCACAGAAGGGATGGAAATGGGTGAAAGCCCTGCTCAAGCACTGCTTGTCTCCTGCTGGTCCCCTCCCAGCACCCCTGGGCTCTCCAGGGCCCACCCTGCCCTGTCTGGGCTTTGGGGGAGCCTTGGGTTGGCCAACAGCTGGTGCCTGGGAAAGGTTTAATGCAGATGATGGCAACCTCTGGAGCGTGGGCAGGTGAAGGTTTTCACCTTGCTTTTCACCTTTCACCATGGGTGAAGGACCCAGGGGGTCCCAGTGCATTAAAACTTCAGCTGATGTTAATATTCAGTGTGATGTGTGTGCACAGGGAGGGGAGGGAGCAGCTGGGACACCAAGGGATGGGGCAGCAGCTCAGGCTCTCATCAAACTCATTTCACATGGAGGTGCCAGTGCTTCATGGATGAATAATCCAGATTATAAAACACCACTCAGTACCTTTAGCCATTTAGGCAGGTATTAGAAGGGAGAACGGATTGGTCTACCCCAGCCAAATGGGCTGTGCCAGCAGGGACATGGGGACAGGGCTACAGGGGCCTTGGGACAGGCAGGAACATGTGTGCTGGAAAGATCAGATACCAGACAGGGGGTGTGTATATATATATAGATATATATATGGCACCAAAAAATCATTTCACAACCACTTTTTGGCCCCAGCAACTGTGCTTAAAATCAAACAAGAGATGAAGGAATTTTTCAACCCGAATCATAAGAGACCCTGGGGGGGACACAGGATTATGGACACTTATAACTAATGCAAAATAAACAAGGCAAAATTATATGTAATTACTCCTAAAGTCGTTTGCTTGTTTCAGTAATTGACCTGTGCATTCTTTAATCTTTAATGCTCCTTTAAAATTCAGCCTCAGGGACTCATAACATTTATTGACGTTTGTCATGGTTAAGGCTCTGGAGGAACTGGGCTTTATTAGAAGTCTTCAAAGAAATATCAATTTAGGGATAAGCAGCATTAATATTTTGTACACAACATCATCTACTTAGAAAGCTTTACTAGATTTCTTTATGTCTAAGAAAAAGATGGCCAAAAAGGGCAGTGCTGGGAGTGGCTTAGTATAGAGCCTGCTGCTGCTACTTTAGTGGATTTTATTAATAAAAATGTGAGGTTGTGTTTTAATCAAATTAAAAAGATTGATGCAGGAGACACTGATGTGTCTGTTCATGGTGGTGAGAGAGTTTTGTCCCATGCTGGGTGGAGAGAGGAGTATCAGGAGTGCAATTCTCTGTGACACAGACTCTGTGACCTTGCCAAATGTCACTTGTCTTTCCCTTCTGCACAAGCTGTGTCCTTCTCTCCCTGAAACGGGGGGTGAAGCCCATAAACCAGCTTCAAATGTTGTGGATCCCCCAGTCTGGAGGCCCTGCACATTTCTGAGTGTCCACAGGGCTGGTGGGAAGTTTTTGTTGTTGGTTCCCACTCAAAATTTTTTGTTGATGAATATTGTGCAAAAAAACCCCAACCAAGCTGGGGAGCACTAGCAATGAGCAGCCTGGCTGAGACCTGTTCTTTTTGCCATTGAGGAGAGTGAAAACCCTTGAGTATTTCTTATATTTTAATACTTCTCATATGGGGGGATATTGCAAATAGCTCAGAAAGTTTGTGCCATTGCTCCTTTCACAGGTGCTGCTCTTTCCCAGGCACTGCAGATCTGCTTTGTCAGGCAGTGGCTGAGGAGCAGCAGGCAGTTCAGAGAATGTTGGAAAGGATCTTCAGGATATCTCATTCCATCCCCTGCCATGGGCAGGGACACCTCCCACTATCCCCGGGTGCTCCAAGCCCTGTCCAGCCTGGCCTGGACAACACCAGGGATGGGGCAGCCACAGCTGCTCTGAGCACCCTGTGCCTCACCACCCTCCCAGGGGAGAATTTCTTCCTAATACCCGATCTAACCCTGCTCTCTGTCAGTCTGAAGCCATTCCCCCGATGAGTTTGCTCAGTTCTTAGCAGCAGCTGACATTTGTGCTCCCCTGAGTGGGCAGGGGGACACAGGATTCTCTCACAGCAGCCACTGGACTGTTCCCCTGGAGCAGCCCCTGCCTCTGCCCAGGGCTCTGTGGCTGCTCCTCAGAGGTGCCTGAGGTGGGGTGTCCCACCTTCCTAAGGCTCCCTCACTGGGCAAAGGCTCGCACTAAAAATGGTTATTTTGCCATCATCCACTGTTGGGTTGAGTTTCCTCCAGCTTTGACACAAATAACCAATTTTCTCTTTCCTTCCTGGGCTCAGTCAGGCCACCCACAATCATTTGAGCTTCTTGTTGATTTTCCTTCTCTTCCTCTGTCCTTGGATTCTTTGTCTATTAAACCAGTGAAATGATAGTGGGGCCAACTGGAAACCCCTCTGACGCTGAAAATGGGGCTCAGCAAAGGCCACTTCTGAGGAATTTGTCCTATTTTTCTTTGAAGCAAGAAGAATCCAAGTATTTTGTTCAAGAAATGAGAGCTTTAACAATTGGTGTATCTATGGTGCTGTTGGAGTAAGGGATTTGTGTTTAGATAGGGGCCAGATTGGAAACCCATGTGACTGAGCAGTCATTTTCAGAAATATCTGGGTGGCCGCCAGCAAGGCTCCTGGTGGGTGGAAGGTTTGGGGACATCAGCAGCATTCTTAGGGAGCTTAAATTCGGTCTCTCTTTAGCTGTCCCCGCCTCTCCACCTGGTGTGACAGCAGATAAGCTGCCATCAGGTGATGTTTTTGAAGCGAGGTATTCTTTTTGTCTTTAGCAGAGACAGCTTCCCCCGCCCGCGCCTCTGCCCTGCCAGAACAAGGCTTCCAGCAGAGTGGCAGAGTTGAGCTGCCTCTCGCATTAAACACCAGAGATTTCATTAAATGGCAGAGGAGGGAGCTTGTGTAGAGGGGAGGCTCACCCCAGAGACATTACAGATTGTCTCATGCTATTTAAGTGGGCTAAAATTAGAGGGAAAGAATCTGCGGCTAATTGGACTTGTGCATTAATCATAGTCTGCTGCTGGAGTACTTCACCCATTAGAATGTGTTAATTTGGTAATTACAAGGTGAGGGGGAGGTCTCTCTTTGTAATCCAAAGCCCTTCTTCATGCTCGCTGCACATCTCAGAAACAGGTACAGGGAGAGGCTGGAGGCAGGATGGGGGTCCCTGTTACCCCACCCGTGAGCACACACAGGCTGCCCAGATCCAGACTCCTGTCATTAAACTGGCTTAGATATTGGGAGCACAAGGTCCTTCATTCCAGTTAAAAGGTAATTAACTGCATCTCAGTTTCCATTGCAATTCCCCTCCCCACCTTGTTATAATAAGTAATGTGAATGTTCAGTGTTCGGGAGGGGGGGCTTCTCCTTGCTCCTCTTTCTGAGGTTCCTCTGGAGGGTTTGGGGAGCTCGGGGTGGGCCTGGAAGAGCTGACCCTGTCTGTGTCCCCATTGCAGAGGGCAGAGATTTGCAGGCATGATCCTGCAGCTGAGATAAAATGGGTTGTTTCATGTCATATATCCCATAGATATCAGGAAGAAGATTTTATAGTGAGGGTGGTGAGGCCCTGGAGAAGGTTATCCAGGGAAGCTGTGGCTGGAAATATTCAAGGTCAGGTTGGATGGGCACTGAGCAACCTGGTCTCACAGAAGGTGTCCCTGGCCATGGCAGGGGGATGGACTCAGGTGACCTTTAAAAATCCCTTCCAACCCAAACCACTCTGTGATTCTATGGCTCCAAGCCATTCATGGATTTACCTTGCTCTTAAGGGCTGCCTTGCCTCCCTCTTGGCAGGTTTTCCTGCATTGAAAGGTGCTTCATGAATCAGGGCAGATGGGAAAATAGAGAAGAGAATTAACAAGACAGGGAACAGGCAGAAAACTCAGGCAGGGAAACGTAAGAGACTAAACACTGAGACAGCTAGTGCAAAATATGGATTTTCTGAGGGATGTAAAACACTAATGAGTAAAAACACTGAGATGTATGTGCTCTAATGAGAAGCAAATCAGACTGGAGCTTGCAAAGCAACGCTGCCTCCAGTGCCTTTATTCTGGCAGGAGCTCCTTTCCCAGCTCTGCCCTCAGAGATGCTCAGGGAGGAGAAGCCCCTTCATGTGAGATCCCATTTTCCCCTCTCTTTGTCTATTTGCTGCTTTAGCTGTGGGGACACCATCCTTTCAGGGGGGTGGTTTCCCCTTCACCTGGAGCCTGGGCAGGGCAGTGTTTGCTGGCAGGACCCTGCTGTGCTGACAGAGCCCTGCACGAACCCGGCTGTGCTCCCAGCCCATTTCCCAGCCCATTTCCTGGCAATTGCAGCTGCTCCGCAATCTCCACAAAGGTCGGGGCTCACCATGAGTCACTTCAGCTCTGATATATTTGTGGGCAGCCCCAGTGGTTGCAGGCAGCCCTCACAAACACTGACCTGAAGTAGTGACCTCCACAAACCACATCATTTTCCACTTGGGCACCTCCAGATTGCTTCTCCGGATCTGCAGAAGCAGAAGGCCAGTTTTGACTCCAGCGCAATAATTTGCTGCCTCATTAGCACTAACTCCTTAAAGGGGCACCTTTAATGTTACTAAGCCTAAAAATGCGACCTATTTCCCCCTCCTCTGTTACAGCTCCTTGCAAATCCCCTGTCGTTAATCTGTGTGTACTCTCATCCTTCCACGCCTCCCGAAAGATCAGAAGTCCTGTGAGCAAAATAAAAAACCTGCCCTCAAATGGGTCCAAATGCTGTGTCACAGCCAAGCTGAAACCTTTCAGAATATATTTCATTTACTAATGAAGGAACTGGTGGTAGAGGGACACGAAGGGGAGCTCAGCCTTCTTCTGAGGTCTGTCTGCTCTCTGGTGTCACGATTTGGGACCACTGAAGAGCATTTTGAGGTAAAATATTTCACAGTAAACCAACAGCAGGTACCAAGGACAGGAAGTGCATTTACACAACAGATTTTAATTTTATTAAACTTGTAGAGAGCTGCAATAAACTATAAGAAAAGCAATTGTGGTAGAAACAGCCCAGTATTTATTTAAAAATATTTGCATTTTCTGAAACCAGCACTGGAAGTCGGAAGTGTGAGAAGGATCCTTTTAGTACTATAAAACTGCATGTGGGCTACAGACTGTACCCATTGGAATAAAGTGATTACCACCCTCATTAAGTGGATAAAGACCATTCAGTGCCTTCTATTTCGGGGATGACTAATGTGAAACCACGTTCAACACAGTGGATGCTGAAGGGATAATTTTGTTGGAACAGATCTATAATGCACAGTGACTAGGTGTGAAAGGCACTTCTTCTGTGCAAGGCACTTTGCACATCCAGGCTGAGCTCCTGAACTTAATTAACAGCAGCCAGAGCCATCCTCAGGAGCTGGTGCTGGCCAGGCTCACCTGTGATAATCGAGTGCTTTGAACTGCATGGTCACAGAATCAGTCAGCCTGTGTCTTGGGTTGCAATGCAGGATGTGGCCAGAAATGTGTATTCTGTCCCCATCTGTTGCAGCCGGGTGGGGCAGTGACCCTTATCTCTGTGGCACATATTATCTGCTAATGGGCCATCTTTAAACCAGCTGG
>JAOTQP010000792.1:3727503-3740835 GCA_026413545.1 Cichladusa arquata
TGTTATTCCTAATTCCCATATCTTTGGCTGAAAGCCCCTTAATTTCAAAATTATAATAATTTGGAGGGAGGGGGTTTACCTTCTCCATTTCAAAGAGAAGCTTCTACCTTTATTGGCAGACACCTGTCCTTCAAACCAGGACAGGAGGCTTGGTCTGGGTTTTAGAATGTCCTTGAGGAGCTGGGATAGGTGGTACAAGGAGGCACAAGATAGATCTGGGAAACAGCAGAGCTTCGTGGCACTGAGGAGCTGCAAAGGGGAGGAAAGCATGACTGAGGGTGGAAGGTTTTTCCCAGAAATATTTTCCCTGGAACTGTTCAAGGCCAGGTTGGACAGGGCTTGGAGTAACCTGGTCCAATGGAAAGGGTCCCTGCAGGGAGATTGGAAGGAGATGATTCTCAAGTGCCCTTCCCATCAAAACTTTCTGTGATTCCATGAAATAATTTGTTTCCAGCACTTCTGCATAGAGAAGTTCTCTGGCTCATGTAAGGTGGAGGGATGGGATTTTTGCATTAGAAACACACAGCTTTGAATTTCCCCAAGTGTGCTCTTTGGAACAAACTCACACCTTACTGTAAAAGCTTTAGCAGCCTGAAAATTAATGTCCCAAAGCAGGATGGAGGGAGAGTTTGAAACACTCTGAGCCTGAATCCTGCTAGGAGTGAGTCTGGCTTTAAATAAAAATAAAGTATTAAAAAAAAGCAGTCAAACAACCAGCCTTCAAGGCAGCAACTTTTGCATGTTTGACTTGTCCCAGGATAGCTTCCACAGGCCAGAGGAGCATGTGGGTTTGATAAAGAGCTTGCTAAAACAGAGCAGGAATTTATGGCACTTGGCAAAGTTCAGGTAACTCACAGGAAATGGGTGGCTGTGTGTCCCCCTTGGACAACAAGAACCCGTGGCCCCTTGTAGGTGGGAATTCTTCCTTGAGCTAAAGGCACCTCCTCTCCTCTTGTTGTGGTTCCAGTCTCTCCACATAAAATAGGATTTTATGTGTCCATAACCCTTCCCTCTCTTTTGCACTGTTTTCTTCCAAAAAACAAATCTTGCAGCTGAATAGGAGGACTCAGCCTTTCCTTTGCAGGCTGCTCTGCTGGAGCTCAGTCACAACCAGCAGTCTTTGAGGTGCTTGGGCACAAACACACCCAAAATATTTTTTAAAAGTTTCCTGGAACATGGCAGGAGCTGACTTTTGTGGAAAAGCACTGGCTGCTCTAAGTTTGAGCCTTTGGAAAATCAAAATTTACATGACACATTGTGGAAAAGCACTGGCTGCTCTAAGTTTGAGCCTTTGGAAAATCAAAATTTATATGACACATTTGAAGTCCCTTGGCCAAACTCTCCACTGATGGGCACTCAGTTATGTGCTCCCTTTTTTTTGGCTTAGGTTGCTGGGCTCTTGGCTTGGGGGTGAAGCTGGCAGGACATGTCCCCTGGGCATGTGCACTGCTGTCTAATGCTGCTACCTACCTGGGAAAAAAACCAAATATCCTCATCTCAAATCCCTGATGCTTTTCTCTCCCAAGTCTTTGTTCTGTGTCTGTACAAATGAGGGCTGTGGTGTGAATGCTGCCTGTTGTGGCAGATAATAAATTCATTCATATTTCTGAAGCACTAAGTAGCGTAGTTGTAATGCTGTGGGCAGGCCTGTGAAAAATGAGTAATTCTGTCTTCAAAGCAGGGTTGATTTGTGTGAAGGCATGAGTTTGCCTATAACAATGAGGAAACAAAATACTGAGGAGCTGCTTGTTAAGTGAGCATCCTCCCCCTGCACTTGGCAGGGCTGGGGTCCTGCGTGCCCCTGGACTGAGGGTGCACAGCCCATAACCAGGAGGTGCCCAGCCCCAGGATACCCAAAAATCTGGTTTCTGAAGGCTTGCATTCACACCCCTACATCCCTCTCATTGCTTGCAACACCTCGGGGTAGAAGTTGTGAATCAAACAGGCGGGTGGTGCTAGATTTTAACATTTGGTGCATTGGCCTGGCCTGCCTGGAGCTTGTTTTCCACAGGCTCCCAGCAGTGGGGAATCGCTGGCAGGAATCAACTTTTCAGCTGGGCAGGAGTGAACTGGCAAAGGCAACTCCTCCTTCCCCAGCACTGAGAGCAAGGCTTGGAGCTGCAGCTGTGTCACCCATCCCCGCAGAGGGCCTGGGTTACAGCCCAGTGGTGCCACAGATCCCTGACAAACACCAGGAACCTGGCAGCTCTGCACGGGTGGCACGGGAGGAAAAGGGGAGAGGGGCAAATCATCGCATGGATTTCTCATCATGAAGTATTTCTTGGCTTTAATGTGTGTGGATGTGGGGGGTTCACGCTGACACCAGCACACAGGCCACGGCTGGGCTGTGGTTTTGAGTCCTTTGGTGTAACCCATCAGGGTATTTTTCTTGCCTTCTGGATCTAATCACAGCCAGCAATGCAGGTTGAAGCATTTCAAGTGGTTTTTTTTTTATCCGGCTGCCCTTTTCCCGTTGTTATCGAGCGCGGGGCCGTGTTGATTTGCATGCCATTTTGCTTTTGATCTCCATGGCAACTGCTACCAAATGGCCTGAGAATAATAGAGGTGCTTTTTGGAGCTGTAAGCAGGCTCTGCGCAGAGCGCTGACACCGGAGGTTTGCACCAAAATAAGTAAATAAATAAATAAATTTAAAATTAAGATCGTGGCTGTGGCAAGGAGCCTCAAGAGCAGGGCAGCTCCCTCCCCTCTCCCTATCCCCCTGGAATCCCTACATATGACAGATGTTTGTGACAGCCACTCGAAAGAAATAAACACATAGGGAGAGGGGTGATCCAGCCCAGTGGCCAGGGCTTCTGGCACCAGGCTGGCAGAGCATGGAATCACAGTTCAGGTGGGAAAAGCCCCATAAAATCATTGAGTGCAACCACTAACCCAGCACTGCCAAGCTCTTCACTAACCCGTGTCCCCAGGAGCCACATCACACATCTTTTAAATCCCTCCAGCGCTGGTAGATGAGGCTGGTGGTTGTGACAGTGCCATGCAGCCTCTCTGCAGAGCTCCTCCACAGCCCCCATGGGTGGGAATGCTCAGCCCTTGCCTGGCTCCATCCCACTGGCTGCTGCTCGGGTGCCCCTTCCCTCTGCAGGCAGCAGGTGAAGTGTGGGATTGCATTAGTGTTCTCCTGCTATTGGATATTTTCTCCTTTAAGTCATCTTTAAGCTGCAGTTTGTTGGCTCAGGGTCTCGCAGGGCTGGAAATGGGGCACTGAGCTGTGCAGCCCTGAGCAAGCCCCTGATTTTCTCTCCTCTGTGGAAGCCTGAGCTCACCGTGTGGGTGGGAAGGTTGGGGAAGGCTCAAGGGGGACAGCAGCCTTTGGCTCTGTCACTGTGGTCACTCAGATCCACAGCACCCAGCCTGTGCCATCTCCAGCCCCTGCACAATGTCAGCAAGAATAAAATCATCCTCATCCTCCTCCACAGACCTGAGCTGTGCTGGGCAGCCAGGCACCGCTGCTGGGATTTGTGTGTGAGGTCCTGTCCTGCTCTTGTTCCCCCACGTTTTAAGGATGCTGATGGAAGTGCTCTTGCCTGTCTGACACTTTCCCACCCCTGTTAGCCTTCGGAGGCTGTGCTGCACCGTGGCACAGGAGGATTTGTACGATTTCTGCAGGTTCTTGGACACGAGCCAGCATCAACAAACCTCGGGGCAGAAACTCTGCGAGGAGCAGGAAATGAGGGAGCTGTCGGGCTTAGTGGCTGTGTTAGATCACTCTAAAGCATGACTTAAATTCAGGTTTGCAATTTCCTCCCTTTCACCTCCTCTGCCATAAGCCCCAGCGCCGCCTCTGCATCTAACCCAGAGCTGGGCTCGTTTTATGAGCCTGGGATTGGCCACAGTGTCCGGGGTGTTAAAAGAGACAGGGAGGGAAGAGCTGGACACGGGGAGGGATAAAGAGAGCTGCAAGGATCGGCATTACCAGAGTTTGAGATTTTTTGCTCAAAACCTGCCTCCTCTTTTTGCTGCTTTCAAGCGGCAGAGCAGCGCTCGCTGCTGCTGGGAGGGGGGAAGGATGCTGGGGGAGAAACAGCCCCTGGAGCATCTTCCAGCCTCTCCAGCACGCAGCTTGGATCTGGCAGAAGATGAGAGAGATCCCTTTCCTTCAAAGGCCGAGAAACGCCCCGCCAGTGCCAGTCCCGGTGCCCAGCATCCCTGTGCCAGCGAGTCCCTGCCGCTCCTCCCTCCTCAATTAACGCAGCAACCACAACTTTGTTATCCTAGGCATGAAATAAGGCTAATGAATCATGTCGCACTTTGAAGCCACGTTAGATCTGGAATTTGACACAAGCTTTTACATCTATGTCACTCTGCCCCCTCCTCTCCCCACCCCCAAAGCCGGGCAGGCCAGCTCACTGTTTACCTGTCAGTCAGCGGGGGAATTTGCATGTTAGTTAAGCTGTTAGCATGAGTAATTACCGAGCGGGTCAGGGACTCCTCCCAGCAAGCCGCTCGGAAATGGTTCGCCTTGGCTGCGACATCTCTATCGCGGTGCGGGGATGGATGCGGTGCGGTGACTCAGGGCTGATCGCGCACTTGCACTGCACAGGTTTAATTAGAGAGCACAGCCGCGCCTGCGAGCGGGAATGGGGCTGTCAAAGTGGCGTTTGGGACAGGCTGGAGGGACAGAGGGCAGGGGAGCTGAGTTTGGGAGAGATGGAGCAGTCAGGCTGGAGGAGCTCGCCTTTGGGAGTCAGAGTCCACCAGCAATGAGCAGGAGAAATAACGGGGCTCTTTGCCACCTTCTCCAATAGGAAGGGCCATTCCTGCCTGACCAGCGCCCTGCAGAGCTTTGGTCCTGAGCCCAGTGGCTTCTTTCCTAAATTTTTCTCGGGATTTACCCTCCTCTAAGCTCTCTTGACACCTTTAGTGCATTCCTCTGTTCCACATGTGTGGACACTGCTGAAGGCTTGTGGAGAAACCTAATCTGTTTTTTTCCCAAGCTGTTGACTTTTCTCAGCTCCAGCCTGGATCCGTCCCAGGCTGGAGATCTTTCTCAGAGACAGAACAAGGGAAGGTAGAAAAAAAACACAGACACCTGGTGTTGACCACTGAGCTGTGTGAGTGTCTCGTGATATTTTGCAGAAAGCATGTTTTCAAAGAGGTGTTGCCTTCTTGGACCAATGAGTCTTTTCTACTTTGTTTTTCACTATCTCCCTTATATAAATGCCATGATTTTTCAATAAATCACTCCTTCTTGCTGCTTGGAAGAGGAGTTGTGTTGCTGTATTATTTTGCTGCTTCCCAGCCTTACAGCGACACACATGTCTGTGAGAAAAGGGGGTGCTGGTCACAGAGGGAGTGAGTGACCCACAGCTGCACAGGGGAGGTGGACATCAGAGGGGAGATGGACATCTGAGGGGAAATAGGTGGATGTTACAGAGGAGAAGGACATTAGAGTGGAAATAGTTGGATGTCAGAGGGGAGATGGACATCAGAAGGGAAATAAGTGGACATCAGAGGGGAGAGGGACATCTGAGGGAAATAGTTGAATATCAGAGGAGGGAGGGACATCAGAGGGAGGTAGGTGGATATTACAGGGGAGATGGACATCAGAGGGAGGTAGGAGGACATGCCAGCACCTCAGGAGGGTGACCCTGTGTCAGCCACGCTGTAATTGCTGGAGGATTTTGTCTCCAGAGCCCAGGTGTCATCACACTGGGAGACCCCAAGTTTTGCAGAAGAGTCTGTGACCTGTTCTCAAGCACCCAGGTCCATGTCAGGGTGCACCTGACTGTCAGCTGGCTGGAATGCCAGATTTGCCAGGACCATTCCTGGGCAAAATCAACCCCCACCTCCCCAGAGTTCACATTAGCAGTGGGCAGGGAAACTTTGGTTCCTGATGCTCCTGCTGCCGATGTGCAGAGACATCTCAGCAACAGAATAAATTCTTAGGTCACCCTGGGATCAAAAGGATTGATAAAAACTAGCTGGGGAGGAAACTGCCCTGGGGACTGTGATGGGAGAACAGCAGGCAGGACTCCAGGAGTGACAATTTTCTGTGGAAGCAGGAGATTTTCTGTATGTTCATGATATGGCTGGGCCACAGGTAGCTCAGGTGTGGGAGCCAGGTCCTGCAGCTGCACATGGAGCCCAGCACAGGCTGCAGGAGCTTTGCACAAACACCTGCAAGAAATCTTGGGGAAACTTTTGTTTCTTTAATTTCAAGTTTGCATTGTTTTGGTATAGTAAAAAAATTAGAGTTTAAAAAATGTTTGTTTTATTTTTTTTCCCAGTGTGCAAATATTTTGTAAAACAAAGCATTAGTTTAGAAAATAATGACATTTTGTGGTGGTTAACTTCACACAGAGCCATGGCATTGTTTTATATATATATTTGAACAACCTCTGACATCACAATATGACCTAAAACTAGATATTTTGTTAATGTTTTTAATTGTTTACTCAATTATGGGATAAAGATACTTAGTACTGTTTGAAATATCTACATGTCTAGGTCAGGTTTGCTCAGTTGTGTGATAGTGAGTTTGGTGAGTGCTTTCATTCTCCTGATTTTCATGTTGTTTTCTTTCAATTATGACTTTTGATTACAGCACAAATGGGAATCTCTAGGAATTAGATAATATATTTCAGTCAGGGCTGAGTAACAGACAATCTGGCTGATTTAAAAAGCAAAACTACTACAGGATTTCAAGCCTTACATTGTAACGTCATTAAAACCACTCGCTGCCACTACTTAAATACTAAGCAGTAATGTAAAATTGTAACAGGAAAATGGTAAAACAAAATTTAAGAAAACCTCTCACCTCAGCTTTTGAATGTTTTGGAAATTTTGTTAAACTCAGGGCTATTTCAGAGGGAAGATTTCGTGGGATTTTTTTCAAATATTAAATGGGTTCCAATTACACTTTTTTCCCCCCAAACATCAGCACTCAGTGAAGAACACAAATTCTATGTTTTGACTGTATTTGGTGCTGACTGCACTTACCAGAAACCCACTGAACAAGGTCCATCCCTTTTACAATTCACAAAAGCTACAGAATAAATCTTTTCCAAGGTAATGTTTGTTCTGAGAATAAATCGCGGTTGTTTGGAATGCTTAAACTTTCAAAAGGACCTGCTCTAAAAGCCCAATTTTTAAACAATTGGATCGTGAGTGTAATATGAATGTAGTTAAGATGATAAATGCAGCTAATTTTCTCCCTCTATTAGCCCCTTTCACATGCTACTTACAAATGCCAGTCAAACTCGGCAATCCTTTCATTTTATTATGCGGTGACGAGGCGATTGGATTAAAAATACATGATGGCATTTTCTAACTTGGATTTATAAGTGCCACTGCCGCATCTAATATTGGGCTGACATTTGCTGGGCGCAGGGGGAAGTGTGGTTTGTTGGTGCAGGCTGGGAGAGCTGCCATCCCCTCCCTGGTGAGCCCAGGGGTGGCAGCAGACCTCTCTTATTACAGTTCTTGGGGCGATTAAAGGCTCTGCTGAGGGAGCTGGGCTGTGCAGATGTTGGGGGGCTCCTTGCTTGGTGGGATTCTTGAGGTGAGTCCTTCACTCTGGAGATCAGCTTGGTATTGCAAGAGGTTAAATTTCTAGAGTTTCCACCCTAATGAGAGTTCTCAGCCTTTTCTCAAAATAGCAGTTCCTTTCTGCTTGTTCACCCTCCAAGGACATCTCTCTTGGCCACTCCTTCTGATGCCTTGGGTTTCAGCTTTTATATTTTTCAGAATCCCTGCTGCTTAGTGTGTAACTCTGAAACTTCATATTAGGTGTTTATAAGTTCTGTTCACAGGGGAATGACAAAACAAGCCCTTCCCAGCTGGAGAATCAAGGACAACCAGTACCCAAAAATCATAAACGACAGCAAGGGAAAGGGGGCAAGCCAGGGGCTGAGGCTTCATAGCCTGGGGCTGTGGTTGGATAATTGACCCCAATATGGAGATGAACCAAAATTTGTAAAAGTGTAAAAACTCATGGCCAGGATCCATCTTGGATTTGATTTGGCTGTAGCCCCAGCCAGGCTCTTGCACTGCCCAAGGTTTATCCTTCCAATAAATTCCTATTTTATTCCTTTTGCTCTGTCTAGTCTCTGTTCCAGGTCAGCCTTTCCAGGCAACACTTCCAGCTGGAGATGTTTTCCTTTTGGCTCTGAAGGGGTGCAGAGGTGTTGTGTAGGGTTAAGTGTCTGGCCTGGCTGGTGTCACAGCCTTCCCAAAAACTCCAACCTCCATCCATCTCTTCTTCATCAGCCTGAGGCTTGGTTCCTCCAAGGTCTGCCTTGGTGTAGCATCATCCAGATGCTGACAGACAAACACCCAGCTGTGAGGGCGTCTCTGGTGTGTTCATCCACTTCGTCGTCATCATCATCATCATCACCATCATTTTATTATTATTATTGTTTTTGTTATTTTTATTATTATTTCCATGCAAGTGGGGCAGTTGCTATTCTGGGCTCATCCAATTACAGCCAGGTCTGTGGCTCAGCTCCCAAAGGTGAGGTGCCCGCTGTCCAAGCCATCAGCTCTCCAGATCAGCCATTGTTCCTTTAAACGAAAGGGACACTAAAGTCCAATTATTGCAATAGAATGAGCTGCTTCTTTAAACTGAAGAATTTGACTCAGCTCAAGGGATATTTGTGATTGCCTCTGGCTTCCCTGGAGCTAAAAAATTATATGCTTTCCCTCTTCACTAAATTAAAACATAGTTGGATTGGTAGTGGGACTGAAGGCAGTCCCTGTCTGAAACCCCAAGTGTCAGGCTGCTTTGCAAACTCTGAGCTAGTAATTGGTTTGGAAATACTGAGTGAATAGGTAAAGAGGCTTCAGAATGATTTGTGCTGGATAATACAGAGTGCCTGGAACAGCAGGGTTTGCCTTTCCTGGGAGATTTTGCAAACGTTGAGTTGTTAATTTCAGGTTTGGATTCGTAAACACAATTAACATTTGTACTCTGTAAACAGTAGATATACTTCTGTTCCAATGGCACCTTATCCTCATTTAAGTTCTCAGTAAGCAGTTCCTTTGTTTCCCAAATGTCAGACTCGAAGCAGACCCACGGCTGCAGCTCTCTCCTCTCACAGCCTCTAAAATGTGTCCTTCTCTATCACAGAGAGGAGCTGAAGCTCAGGGGGACCCCAGTGGGGCCCAGGGAGCCCATCCTGCACCTGAGGGAGCTGCTGGTGGTGAGATCCCAGCTGGCCTCTGCCAGGAGCACCCTTGGTCCTGCAGATCTGTGGCATCTCCATGGACAGGGTGAAAGGAATGTGCTCCTCTGAGCAACTTCTGCTGTTGAAAACAAACATAAACCTTTATGTTTGATTCTTGGCTGTCTGGTACAGCCTGAGCACCAGGTTCCTGCTGTCACCTGCCAGCCTGCAGACAAGGACACCTGGAAAAGGGACAAATGCTCTGGGTGGCACCTTCTGATCAGATGTGTGTGAAGTCATGGCCAAAATGAAAGCTGCTCTCCATGTGTGGTGTTGGTGGTGCTTTGTCATTCTGGGGGTGACTATCTGACATGTGGCACTAAAATATTCCCTGGAAAATCACAAAATCATAAAATCAAAGTCACAGGGCCTGCATTTTGAGAATGTGGTACAGGACCTCCAAGTCAGGGTGATTGGCTCCAAGAGCCAAATGACGGCAAAGAAGGCTCAGAAGCTGTTTTAGATGCCTTCAGAAAGATGAAGGAAAGCTCTAAATCCTGGTCTGCATGATTTTGCACAGGAATATTTCCATGTGGAGTCTGAAACTTGTGCTCAGAAGGTTAAATGGCACTGTTCATCTTGGCTGAACTCACCCTGGAGGGGTCCTGCCCCACTTCATCCCAGCTTTGCACTCCATCCCACCATGGCCTAGCTCAGCAGGCATCATTGTCATTGGATACTGCTGGGAACCAGGGAAAAAGCAGCCTTGAAGCCTTGTGTTTCTCAGGCTGCTCAAGGACAAGGAATTATAACAATGATTAAACACCTGCAGGGTGCGTGTCCTACGTGATATTTACAGAAAGCATGTTTTCAAAGAGGTGTTGCCTTCTTGGACCAATGAGCCTTTTCTATTCTGTATTGCACGAACTACCCTATATAAGTGTAGTGTTTATTTAAATAAAGTTCTCTTTTGCTTCTCCATTGCACGAAGAACTGTGTTGTATTATCTCCTACAGCACAAATGCAACACATCATGAGATGATTTGGGGAATGGAAGAGTTGGATTAACTCCCCTCCCAGTGCCAGTAGTCTCTGCTTCATCCCCCAGCTGGGACAGTGCCCACAGGGCAGGGGGAGATGCTCCGGACAGGGATAAGACATTTGCAAATCTGCTGGAGAGTGGATGTGGGGAGCAGCAGGAGCCTGATACCGTGTCCTGCAAGCTCAAACACAGCAGCCTCTGGCTCATTGTACCATTTACTGAGGTTATAACATAATGGCTATGCAAAATAATGTCTCTTTTTCTCTATTTTTTTTCTTTAGTAAGTGGAAGTAAGTCTTCTAAGCCAAGGTTAACAATATATATTTATGAGTTGTAGCCAGCTGCTTCTATGTTTGCACATGTGTTTGTTAATGAAGAGTAACCTAAGGGTCAGGTTATTATGTAAATAACCATTGTCAAGGGTAAAGGTGAAGAACCCAGTAATGAGTTGTGTCTCTCTGTCTCTCTCACAAGCCACTAATGAATATTGGATATTGCCATTTGCAGGGCTTTTTACCCTCATTTTATCAGAGGGTGAGGGGCAGGGATGGCAAGAGAGGAAAGAGAAAGAAGTAAATTTGTAATTAAGCTGAGACAACTTCTTTTTTTCCCCTCTCCCCAAACCAGCTAAAATGAGTTATTTCTTCTGTAGGAATTATATCTAACTGCCCTGGCCTGTGTTTGGGCAAGAAACCACCTTCCTTCTGCAGCTCTGGGCTGTGTCATCCCTTCTGAGCCTCTGCAGCGCTCACTTTAGACGATGCCCACAAATCAACAGCCTGCATCTTTGCAGATAATGCTGAAAGGAGGCGAAGCCAGCAAGGCATTGAGCAGAGTTCCCATTAGGGAGGTTAACAGCAAACCTGCCTGCCCAGGATTACTGACAGAGTGTGAACAGAAGGTGCAGGCTCATTGCATATGCTTTTCACAGCGTGCCACCGAGAGGGGAGCCTTTGGCTGGCAGACACCTGACACCAGAGCTGCTGTTGGGGTGGGAGTGCAAACAGGAGCTGGGTCTGGATGGATTCTGTGTGACAGCACAGGGGCACAACAAGGGTTTTGTCATCCCCCTGGCCCAACGTGCTCACCCGGGAAGGCAGCACAAGCCTTGCCCACCAGCAGGGCTGGTGGATCCCAGAAACCTGGGGTTTGGTACTAATCCTCCTGGAGAGCACTACTTTTGACCTGAGGCCTTGGAGAAGGCTTCCAAATTTGAGTGATGAAGTAAAAATCATGAGTGTGTAGTTAAATAGAAGTGTGTGAGTTCACATGTTGAAGGGTTTTAAATTTGGGGTTTTTGTAATACAGTGATAGGTATGGGACAAGATGGAGGATTTTGGGTGGTGTCTCAGTGCTCATCTTCCTTCTTCCTTCTTCCTTCTTCTTCCTTCTTCTTCCTTCTTCTTCCTCTTCTTCCTTCTTCATGGGTTTCAGGTAGTTGTTTCTGGTTGGTCAATCAGTGTCACACTGAGAGTCATGGGAATCTAATTATTGGGTTGAAAGGATAAATAATATAGGTGTTAATTCTCTATTGGGCTGTTTAGCTTTAAGGGACCTTGTAGCAGCTGGATCTTTCTCCATTTTCCTTGTTTCTAGCAGGTGGTTAGAAGTGCTGCTGAACCCTCTATACTTTTTGATAAAAGTTAATAAACAACCATGCCCAAACATGAGAAATTCAGTTTCCTTTGTATATTTTTTAATCCTAGCACTGAGTGAAGGCAGAAGAGACTGAGACAAGTCACTGATTAAGTGGTGCAAAACTCCCACTGCTGTTACACAGGGTGTCCCTGCCGTCCCCCAAGTCCCTGCTTTTAAATTGGGGATGGAATCCAGCTGGGAGTGAAAGGGTTGGATGTGATGGGACAGGGATCCCCCCTGCTCTGCACCCTGGGTCACTGAACCCACCCCTGCAGAGGGACCAGGGACCAAGCACATCACTGGCCTTGCAACAGGACCATTACACCCAAAGCCTGAGTGATCCCATCGATTTCCACATCAGAACCCAGCTCCCAACAACTCTGCTGGGATCTGCTCAGCTGGGAAATCCCAGTGCACTCCTCTCGTTCCTCCTTTGACTCCTTGTGAAACCTGGGATTCAGAAACCCCCGGGCCAGGGGAGGATGAGTGTCAGATCCTTCATTCAGGCAAGGATAAATCCTCCAGCACCCTTTGTGATGCAGAGATCAGTGAGGCAGAACCTCAGGGGGCATCCGTGAAAAAAAAACAGGAAAAAAATGCAATGGTCAATTATCACCTGCTAGGCAAAGACAGCACTTGTTTTTAAACCAAGTTTTGCACAGCCAGGAGTTGGCAGTAATGGGGGAGGCTGGGATCTGGGGGGAGCAGAGGAGCTCCAGGGTGCAGGGGAGATTCATAAAGGTGCTGGAGGAGGAGGAGGAGGCTGCAGTGTGTGCACAAGCCCCATTTGGTGGTTTGAGTAATGTCGTGTTGCCACTAGGGTGTCTCTGCAAACAAGATATTGCATCTCCAAAGAGTTCCTCACACAAATAAAAAGCTAAATAGAAATGATGGGCTGACTAGCTGAGCCTGTGCTTTTTACTTTTATGATTGAGAAATAGTTGTTGAAATTGTCAATAAAAATAAATAAAATTAAGTTTCCCTAGTTAGGTGTGGAAAGGCGAGCCTACCTGTCTTTGCTGACAGGCCTTTTTGTTCTGTGTTGGCTTTTATATATGTGAAAAAAACACCATTGAGAGCTTCCAGGGAGCTGCACTGGGGCGGTTATTGCCATTTTTACATCCTTTATATGGGCTTAAATCCATTTACAGATGTGCTGTAGACAGAGAGACATTTTTTACAAGTAATTGTCATGTATACAAGGGTCCTTATGTGTCACAAAAAGATCTCACTTAAGAGAAATAAATGTGCTTTTCATCTTTTGTTGGCAGGAGCGGTGGTGGTTGGGAAGAGGGTAATTGGTGATCTTTTCCAGTCTGATAACCAGGACAAATAGGGGGGGAGCACAGTGGCGTTGCTCTCCTCCCGTTCGCTCTCGCTCTCGGCTCGGTGTGAGGACAGGGTGACAAATGCCACCAGCGGGCTCAGGGGCAGGGCAGGGTGACAAATGCCACCAGCCGGGCTGAGGGGCAGGGCAGGGTGACAAATGCCACCAGGGGGCTGAGGGG
This sequence comes from Cichladusa arquata, assembly GCA_026413545.1. Taxonomy (NCBI): domain Eukaryota; kingdom Metazoa; phylum Chordata; class Aves; order Passeriformes; family Muscicapidae; genus Cichladusa; species Cichladusa arquata. The sequence goes on from JAOTQP010000792.1 coordinate 3,740,821, forward strand.
CAGAGCAGGGTGACA
>JAOTQP010000792.1:3741758-3759263 GCA_026413545.1 Cichladusa arquata
AGCAGGGTGACAAATGCCACCAGCGGGCTCCAGGGGCAGAGCAGGGTGACAAATGCCACCAGCGGGCTGAGGGGCAGGGCAGGGTGACAAATGCCACCAGCGGGCTCAGGGGCAGAGCAGGGTGACAAATGCCACCAGGCGGGCTCCAGGGGCAGGGCAGGGTGACAAATGCCACCAGCGGGCTCAGGGGCAGGGACAGGAGAGCTGTGCTGCCCCGGGTGACCCCGCCGGGCTCGGAGCATCCTCCCGCAGCGCCGCTGACACGGCGCTCACCATCGGAGCCTGCCGGGATGCTGAGCTCTGCCTCTTTATTGCCTTTATTTGTAGGTTAGAATTTGCTTTTGTAATAAGTCCCGCGTGGCTTTTTTCTTTTTTCTTTTTTTTTTTCCTATTTTTTTTTTTTTTCTGAAGGTTATTGCTCTTCTCCGATTTAAAAGACTCCCCGGAGGCAGCTGGAGCTTTGATAACATTCTGCATCACCCGTACCCCGGTGTCCTGGAGAGGCTGTGAGGCTGCAGATCCCTCCTGCAGGGGCGCAGGGCACTGGCACTGGCCCTTGGAAGGTGCTGGTGGTCCAGGGCAGAGCTGTGATTTCCCCCAGGGCCCCTCAGGGATGCCATTCCATGGTGTTGCTGCAGAGGAAGATGTCAATAAGGCAGTGCAGGAAGCTGTGGTGAGCACTCAGCAGCCAGTTAGGCTGGGGCAGTAACAGATGCAAGCAGCCCTCGCTGATGGAGGGTTAAAGCAGGTCACAACTCAGGCCAAATAACAAAAGGCAGGTCCTTTATTGCATAGATTTACTTATAAATCCTTTTCCAGTCAATAAAAGGCAAAGCAGGAGTGGGGTTGGAGGCCTGAGGTTGAGAAAGGCTTAAAATGATACCAAATCCCTGTCTGCAGCACATCAAGCTTCACTTTCAACAACTGACAATTTGTTTAATAGCTGCTTTATGCCAGCAGGTGCCTCATGGCTCATGGGAGGTGCATGGATGGAGCATGGCCTTGAAATCAGGGACAGGTGAGCAGTAAACCTGGCTTGATAAATAATGGATGAATTGTGCTTGGTTTTGCTGATGATGTAGTGACCTTTTGGGAGGCAGGAAACAAAGAAACAGCAAATGACCAGCAATACTGATGAACAGGCTAAGTGAACTGGACACATCATTAACACCAGCATACCAAAATAATTACATGCAACCGGGAGTCACACGGTCAGCAAAAAGTGAAACGAGGAAGTGGTTCTGTGTAAATTTCAGTTTTCCATCTCTCAGCAGCCAGGAGAGCTCCGGGGGGATGTGGGTTTGGGGTGCTTGGTGCAGCTGGGCTTCAGCCCCACTCACTGCCAGGAGTTTGAGGCTTGCACCAGAGCAGAGATGGGGTTTGCAGGAGTCCTGCACACAGAATTGTCGAGATGAGGTGCTGCAGAGAAGCCCCCAGAGAGCAGGAGTTATCTTGTACTGTAGGGAGAAAAGCCCAGAGTGCCACATGACTGCTCAATACTCATCTTAAAGACAGGCACATCAAACTTTTTATCATCTTAAAGATGTAAGACATCCTGTAAAAATGTAAAGACAGCAGACTGTAAGATTGTAAAGACAACAGGTCAACCCCAGAGCAGCCACCACCATATTTCAGGCAGTGAAGGGATTCTGGTAAGACAGCCTAACTAGATTTTGTGAATGACCAGATATTTGGCTGTATCAAGAGTCTGCTTGCTCTTCCCTGTTGGAAAACATTATCATCAATGGGGATCTGTTGGCAGGGAAGTGGGGAGAGACGCTGCTTTTCACACGCTCATCTGTTTTCACACAAAACAGGAGTACCCATTATAGGTTATTCATTATTCCCCCATCTAATAAACTTTCTGCCATTCAGGCAGCAGGCAGAAACAGCAACATGCTGCTTTGTGCAGCCCATCACACATCCAGAGTAACAGATAATGAGTGGGCAAATCAAACAAGCTTCCCAAAAACTCCATCTGAAAATTATTCAGCCCAGTGAATGCTCCTGAATAACAAACACATCTGCAGGAATGAAGCTGGGCTGCACTGGACTTGCAAACAGCATCAGGACCTGGGTTTGCAGTGAGTGATGGAAGCAGCATTGCTTGGCGGCTTCACTTCAGCAGAAATTATGATAATTTTCACTTTGTTTAGCACCTTCCATCTGAAGGTCTCCATACGCTTTACAAACTCAATTAATTAGTTGTGGTGAGACCACTCCCCTGTTAATTTTGGCAGTGCATGCACCCACTTAATGCTGAATATTCAGTGAGTATATATAATACATATAATATATATAATATATGTAATATATATACATTATACATTATACATTATATATTTATTATATATCGTATATCGTGTAGTATTATTATTATATCATATCTTCTAATTATATATACTTTATGCATATATAGTGCTGAATGTTCAGAGTGAATTTCAAACATTTGCACCCAGCAAAGCTCTGCTGGGGCTGTGGGAAAAGCCCAGCTCTTCTCACTTCTCAGCCCTCAGAAACCATATTTCTTCTCTGTTGCTTGAACTGGCACAAAACTTCATGGGAATCTTAAAATTATATCCAGTACACACCTATAAACACCATATTAAGCCTACTGAAAAAGAGTGCAAAATGCTCTATTTTAATATTATCTATAGTATTATTATAATGGAATTATCTATCTATCTATCTATCTATCTATCTATCTATCTATCTATCCATTATTTATGCTAATTATTGATTGGACTTGATGATCTAAGATATCTTTTCCAAAGGTGATCTAAGACATCTTTTCCAAACCAAATGATTCTATGATTCTAAATGGGCAAAACTGGAGCGGGGAAATACAGCAACTTTTAGAAAACAATCCCTTTTACATTGAAGCAGCAAAATTTTCATGGTGGTTTGTTTCATTTTGGGTTTGTTTTTTTTTTTCTTTTTGAGGTTTCCAAACTAAAAATAAGCCAAGGAATTAATACCATCAGTCAAAAAGGAGCAGAAATACTCAGTGGAAAACCCACTTGGATTTCTTTTCATTTTTCTGCGTATTTGGAGCACAGCACCAGAACTGGTGTACATTTCTCAGTTCCTCTCTTTGGTCAGAACAAACCCTCTGATTTTCACCATCCCCACTGTACCCAACCCTGCAGAAAAACAAGGAGCATTTTCCTGCTGCTGGCCAGGGCTGGGGCTGCTGTTGGGCTGGGACGAGCACGGCTGAACAGCCAGCGCTGGCCGCATTGCAAGAAGAGTTAATCCTCTGCCATCTGTCTTTATTATGCTCCTATTGTTGGACACCATAGCCTGGAAATCCAGCAATGAAACCCAGTTGTTCCTTGCCATTCATCATAGTTATTGCTGGAGTTGTGTAATGAAGAGGGGAAGTGCTGTTTATTGCTCTCCCCTCTTTAGAAACTATCCTTAGGGGTAGTTATGGATGGTTATTGGAATCAAGCACAGGACTCTGGGAGGTCCCCCCTTCGCTGTGTCTGTGTTGAACCATGAGGTTTTATGGGGTTTTATGTCTAATTTTGCTTTGAGGCTGGTCTGCTGCCTGCTTTTGTTCTGCACGCCCTGAAGTTTGGCTGCTTCATTCCTGGCATGAAGGTGAGCTGAAGGGAAGAAGGACCATTAATATGGTAAAAAGGCAGGAGGTGGGTGCCCTCCGGGGCTGGGAGAGCTCTGCCATGCATAAAAGCAGCAAGTGTGCACTGCAGCCAGAGTTTAGGCATTGTCCTGCCCAGGAACAGAGCCCCTTCAGCCTTTGAAAATAGCTGATCATAAGTACAGGTGCTTTAGCTTACAGCTCTTGTCTCCAGCCATTTCTGGAGGCTGAAAATCAGACAAGACTCCAGTTGTGCAGGTGAGGGATGGAGGGGACAAGGGAACAGTGCAGGAGGTGAAAGAACCAAATAGAATTCTCAATGGGCAGTGCAATGCTTCTCGCTGGGGATTACAAGGATAAAAATGAGAATGCATTCAAATATAATATAGATCTATAATGAAGATCTTTCAATAAGTCATCATGCCTGCACTGCAGCAGACAGATTTTGGAGATTTTTGGGGTCAGACACACTCCCTCTGGGTTTTATGAGGCAATTTCTGGACTGCAGGATGGTCGATCCCACGGAGATAATGTATTAAAGAACCTGAATTCCATGCAGAACTCAAATTGCCTTATGATTAGCTCTCCTGTTTTGATAATTTATACTAGTTCTTGCAATTACTCTGGGAAACAAAGAGATGTGGGTGCACTGAACCTCAAAAAGGCACCAATTCCCCCCTGTTCTACCTCTGCTGCCACACACCTTTGGTGGTACAGGCAGCCCACAACCTGCACGGGCTGCTCCTTGCTCCAGACACCAGCTTCAGGGAAGTTTGCAGAGCCCCAAAGCTTGTGGACCAAACTGGAACGAAAATGAGGTTCTTTACCAGAAATAACACCTCTGGAAGGTGCCTGGTGTGCAGACAGATAGCCAGCACAGCTTCATTATCAGCAATTTATTTGTGCTGGCAACAAGGGAAGGGTGTGAGGAGCCTGTGGGATAAGAAGCTCTGGAGAGGAAGAGCTGCCTGTCCAGGTCTCAGAGCCTGCACTCTGGCAGTGCTTCTGGGCATGATATGTAATAGGGATGAGATGAGCTTCAAGGGCTAAGGACATGGAAGGAGTTAGAGATCTCAGTTGTGTTTCCAGATAACGTATAGCCTGTGCCTGTCAAAGCTGCTGCTGATAAGGGGATTCTGCAGAAAGTAATTAAAACTCGAGCCCCTGGTATTTATTTAAAGAGGAAACTCTTGGGACTTGATAGGATTTTGTTGAAATGGACCAGGAAGCTGATTCTTAACGTGCCACGGAAAAGCACAGAGAATTAAATCAAAAAAGAGAGGCCAAGCAAGTTTCACAGTGCCCTCACACAATCTGTGAGGCTGCAGAAGCTGTGAAGGTCTCTCTTACATGCTGAAAATGCAGGATAAGTCAAGCAAAAAAAACCAAAAAACACCCTCCTGATGACACAGGAAAAAATTGTTCCTGGAGAAAGGTGTAGATCTGCATATGTTGACTTGGAAAGAAACGTGTGCTGTTATTTTGGACTTCAGCTCTCTTTTCCCTGGGGTGGCTTCCCTGGAAAATAGATAGATCTGAACCGACAGCTTTGCATATTAAGTACATTTTTTTGCTAGACACGGGTTGTCTGAGAAACTAATTTGTGACAATAGGCTATGGTTTAGTAGACATTGTCTTAACCAGCTTGCAGCAAAGTGTGGGTTCAGCGATATCACCCTACTGCCTGTGAAGTCCCATCCAGGGCTTGGTGGAAAATTATGCCCAAGTAATGGAGTACTTATTGATGGGGTTTGCAGGCTCTGAGCCTGATATATGGCTGGCTCTTTCAATTATGGAATGGCAGCAGTGAAGCATGGATTGTTATCTGCTGACATCTTGTACAGCAGAAAAATGAAAAGCAGGAATTCCTGTGTCAGAATTCACAGAGGAGTCACTCGGGACACGGAGAAGCATAAAGAAACAGATGAGGCAAAACAGAAAAAAATCAGCGTGGCTTAGGTCCCAAGAGCTGCCATCACTCTGTAGTTTTCCGTGGACTCCCAGCACTGGGAAACAAGAGTTTTAGAGGAGAGTGGTGTCACCTGAATTTTCCCAAAGTCATGTGGATTTTTTTCCCCTCTGGCAGATTTAGGAAGAGTGTTGGGTGATGCTGTCATCAGTGCCTGGGTGGGAAGAAAAGTCAGTGATGTGAGGTTCCGGGCTGCTCCCAGACAGTCCCAGTTCTGTGTCAGGAGGGTGAGCCCAGAGCCAAGCTCAGAGCCAAGCCCAGAGCCAAATACAGAGCCAAGCCCAGAGCCAAGCCCAGAGCCAAACACAGAGCCAAGCCCAGAGCCAAGCCCAGAGCCAAACACAGAGCCAAGCCCAGAGCCAAGCCCAGAGCCAAGCCCAGAGCCAAACACAGAGCCAAGCTCAGAGCCAAGCCCAGAGCCAAACACAGAGCCAAGCCCAGAGCCAAACACAGAGCCAAGCACAGAGCCAAACACAGAGCCAAGCCCAGAGCCAAGCCCAGAGCCAAACACAGAGCCAAACACAGAGCCAAGCTCAGAGCCAAGCCCAGAGTCAATCACAGAGCCAAGCACAGAGCCAAGCCCAGAGCCAAACACAGAGCCAAGCCCAGAGCCAAGCTCAGAGCCAAGCACAGAGCCAAGCCCAGAGCCAAACACAGAGCCAAGCACAGAGCCAAGCCCAGAGCCAAGCCCAGAGCCAAACACAGAGCCAAGCACAGAGCCAAGCCCAGAGCCAAACACAGAGCCAAGCACAGATCCAAGCCCAGAGCCAAGCCCAGAGTCAAACACAGAGCCAAACACAGAGCCAAGCCCAGAGCCAAACACAGAGCCAAGCTCAGAGCCAAGCAAGGGCCCTGCAGGAGGTCAAAGCTCAATAGAGCTCTGACAGAAGGGATTCCTTCTCCAGTCCTTCTACACGTTTTGGAATAGGAGTTGATGTTGGAATCACTCCTCTCGGGGCTGAGCTGTCTGTGTGATGAGTGGCCAGGATGCTCAGGACACTGCAGAATAATCTCATTTGGATAAAGGTACAGAGGAAAAAAATCCTTTGCAAGAGATCTTTAGTTATTGGGAATATGCTGAACTTGCTGAGAAAGGCTGTTCTGAAGAACAGTCCTATGGGAAAGTGATACATCACAGACCCGTCTGGAGTCCAAGCTGGGAAATTTTCCATCTTGCTCCTCTTGGCACCCTAGTACTTCATTCTAATGAAGTACACCCCAATATATGTTCAACTTACAGGGAAAATTCCCAAAGTGAATGGTGCAGCTTAGTAAGGCTCCAATCATGGAGGGATTTAGATGCATGTTCATCTTCAAGTCCGTATTAACCCTTGTAAACTTACAACATAAGTCATGCTTCAGGTTATAGCAAGATTCAGGTTTTCCTTTTAATCATTCTTCCAGGTTACTTTGAAATTAAAGAAAGAAATCTCATCAGAAATTGTATTTAGGACACACTCGGACAATCTGAGAATTATTTGAATACAACCTATACACTTACTGTAATTTCAGAGAGTTTATTTTGTAGAAGTCACTGGACTACAGCTTCCTGTCATCTTAATTAATAATAAAATACCTAATTTCATGTACATGTAGAATTATCACAGAATCATAGAATGGTTTGGGTTGGAAGGTAACTTGAATCTCAGCTCATTCCAACTCCCAGCAGTGGGCAAGGACATCTTTCACCAGACCAGGTGGCTCAGGGCTCCATCCAGCCTGACCTTGAACACTTCCAGGGATATAATATATAAGCTCAGACCCCACTTTAATATAATAAAAATTGGGAAATTGATACTTACAAGAAACACCCCTGTGTAGCACAGATACAGCAGCTCTACCATAATTCTTTCTTGTCCAAAGAAATTGCTTTTCTTGTTAAAACAATGGTCCAAACTACCATTTCCAGGAGAAAACCATGCCACAGCTATGTGAAGGGAAAGGCAGTGATTTTTGTAGGATGTCAGGGATGAGCTCTCCGTGCCCTGTGACCAACTTTGCCATCAGATAACAGCTCCTCCATCATTCTGCTGCTTGATCTCACCTCTCCTCAGCTTACTCATCTGCGAGATTCACTTAATTACATTAGTCAACTTCACTGAGGTGCCTTGAAGCTTAATTAAGTTCTGGAAAGCCCGTCAAGAGCCGCTGGCAGCATGCTCTGGGGAAGTGTTGAGATGAGAGATGGACATGAGGGAGGGAAATGTGTTGCACGGTGTTTGGGTGAGCAGAATGGGATGGAGCTGTCAATTCCCTCTCACACTGCCAGGGCATTGCCAAGAGCTCCAGGGAGATCCCTGCTGCTGATCCACCAGCACAAACATCCATTTGTGACAAATCCTGGTTTTATGGGATGTGAGAGTGTGTTACCTGCACTGTCATTTCCAAACAGCTGATTTGGAGAGGGGGATGCACTCTGCATGCTGTGCATGGCAACACAGCAGACACAGCTGGGTTTTCTCCCCGAGCCTTGGCCAAGCTGGCTGATGGGTGGGAGTTGGCTGGGGCACCTGTGGCTGGCTGCTGTCAGCTCTGCTTTCACCCTCAGGAGGGTTTTCACCTGATGCACCCCAAGGGGTGAATTGACATTCATCGCTCCTCCAGGGGAAGGAACATATGGAGGCTCCAGAGGGACGAACTCCGTGCTCAGAATTGCCAATCAGGGGCTGAGCTCAGCTGGGAAAACCTTGCCACTAACAAGGCTTCACGCTCCTCCAGCTCTCCTTGCTGCCTGTCAGCTGCTGAGGGTGGTTTGAGCTGCTGAACAACCTCCAGCACCAGCTTGTTACAGAGAGGTGGTAACCTCTGCATATTTTAGGTGCAAGCAGCTCCTATTAGAAACACCCACAAGGTATTCCCTGTAACTTAGCAAAATTGGATGGCCTTAAAAATGAAATATTTAGCTGGGAAGTAAGGAAAAAAAAAAGGTTTCTGCTTTTTTTTTCTGGAGGAAAATTTCTCAGATTGTTGCATTTGGAGTGTGTAAATACACCTCTCTCCTTTGAATCTCTGCGTTTTGCCTGTTTGTTTACGCTCCCTTTGCTGGGAAATGCATTGTTATTGTTTCCTTCTGCTTTCCACAGCGCTTGAAATTACTGGCTGTGCAGGAGGAAATTAGCTGGTAATTAAAGGCAAGTTAATAACGATTCCCATGGAGTCTGCTTGGTTCTATTGCTGGGAGGAAGACACTTTGCTCTGTGGTCAGGCACTGCTGCCCAAGCAGCAGGTGTGACATGGAGGGGTGGTTGTCACACCTGGTACCTGCTTGGAAGACACACAGGCAGGACTTGAAACCTTTCAAACCCCAGCAATTACAGATAATGGCATGATATCAAAACAAGACAAGTAAAGGAGCAACCTGCAGCCAGCAGATTATTTTTGAGTGGTTCAGAAAAGGTAACTTAAGGAAAGAAAGCTTTGGGTTCAAACTTGTGGCGTGCCAGTCTGTGCCTTTACCATATTTCTAATTGTTTTAGGCACCATTAAAATTGGAAAATGCTTGGAAATTCTTTCTTGGAAGTCGAGTTCAAGACTCTCAGTTCTTTCCAAAGTGTCCAAGGCACAAGGCTGTCTGCACAATCCAATCCCTTGGCTAGTGGTCTGATCTTTGAAGAAATATGAGTGGGATGTGTTTTGGTTTTTTACAGCTGGAGAAAACCTGAGCACTTGCTAGAGGTAGCCCCTTGAATTTTCAGTGTGTTTTGAATATATTCTTGAGGTAGATTTTAACATTTTGGTGCTTTCAGATGTTGAGGATGAAGTCATGAGGGCAGCTGAATGTGTTGACTGAACACTTTGTTTTTCAAGGAAACAAACCACAGACACTCAGGTTTCTCTTCATGCCTGCCTGTTTCACTTATGAGACTTCAAAATCTGTGTCAAATATGTGAATCCCCTGTGTAGAGCTGGGCAGCAAACTCCCTTTCCTGTGTGCAGAGACCACGGGCATGGTTCAGTACCTGAGTGTAATGGCAGGGAGCAAGGAAAGGGAGCCTGAGCACTAGACTGCAATAAAAAACAGAATAAAAAGTCTCAGCAGACCCTCACTTTCACCAGTGACCTGAACACCTGGCCAGAATGCAGCCCTGATGTAGGGATTTATCTCCTCCTGGAACTGGTGGAAGCAGCTGCACACACTTGCAGGTTTGTGCAGAGCTGGGACTGAGAGCCCCTGGCAGGGCTGTGCAGCTTCCTGAGTGTCCAGCTCACCTCTTGAGAACAGGATGAGGGCTGGATTCCAGTGAACACAGAAACCTGAATAAAAATGGTGATACTGAAGACTTTTGCCCAGCTCCTGCTGTCCCCCAAAGGCCCTCAGCTCCATAGGTAACTTTTTTTTATATCTTGAAATTCCTGGAGGTGCCTGCCCAGCAGGGCTGAGGGGCTGGATGTCACCTGGGGCAAAGCATGACCCCAGCAGCACCCTGGGCATGGAGATCTCCATCCCTGCTGGGAAGATATTGCCCTGGAGGGCTTCTCCTTTTTCACAGAATCATGGAACTACCAGGGTTGGAAGGGACCTCTGGAGGTCATCTTGTCATCTCTGCTCCTTCTGCCCTGCCTGAGCTTTTGTCCTTCACAGAAGAGCCTGCACCCAGCCTATGGAGAACCATTTCTGACAGGCTGAGCCCTGAACAAAAGTTGCTCTGGGTGGGTTACAAAATAAAACCATGAGCCCTGCTCTGTTGTGTGGAAGGAAAGTCCCAGAGCTCTCTCACCACCACCTTTAACAGCCCAGCTGCCACAGCTTGAGGACTGCAAGCCCAAAGGGGGAGAAAAACCAAAAGACACCAAGGAGAGAAATGAAAACTTGGAAAATTCCTCAAATGGTTAAAATAAACTCCTCAGGGAAAAAGAAAAAAAAAAAAAAAAAAGGTTAAAAAAAAAGTGCCTCTTCTTTTGAAAGGCTGCAATTACTGTGGATAGGATCCATCTCACCTGATGGCACCCAGGTCTCAGCATCTGCACCGAGCACTCAGATCTCATTTACCATCAATGGAGAGAAATGGGCACCTCCAGCAGGCAATTGCTCTCATCTGGAGGTGGTTGCCTAAAATAGGTCAGACAAATCACTGCAATTTCTCTCCACTTACACATTTAAGAGACTCACTCCAGTACAGACACTTGTCTTGTGGACCTCTGACACCAGGTGAGATGAATCCTTGAAGAGGCAAGACCCATCTTCTGAAAGCAAGGAGGGAATGGGTGGGGATGTCCCAAACCCTGCACTGATGGCACAATGAGTCAGTGTGTACAAAAAAGTGAATAGCTCCCAGAACATGTCAACCCCAACTCTGACCATTTGGAGGATTTGGGAACATTTAAAGGGGTGATTAGGATTAATCCATTTACCTGAGTAACTCCCTTGGAGAGCCTTAGCTGTAAAACAATATTGGTTATCAGCATCCTCCTGAGATGATGTTCTGTGAGCTCTGGAAAGGAGATTTTTTCCTCTGAAACAGCCTCTTCACATTTTCCCCGAGTGAAGTATTTTGCTACTCAGATTTGTGATTTAATAATCATAAATAATAGAGCCCTTAGTGCTATATTTTTAAATGACTGAATGGTGAGAATCTACTTTAAAAAATTGTATGAATGCCTATCACTTGTGTGCATATAAATGTATTCAATTAGCACTCAAATCTTGAGTTATCTCCTGATGGAAGGCAAAACCTTTTGAATTCAGTCCCATGCAAGAAATACAGTGTCATTTAACTCACAAAAGGATGCCATGCACTTAACAGATAATGACTGAAGAGGATTTTGCTGTATTGCCTGTTCAGTTGCTTGTGAGGACAAAGAAAATAATTCCCCTTTTAGGATCCTATGGGGTAATGAGTGAACCCTCTCCACACTGATCACACTGAGGAGGGGAAAGGAAAGGGCCCGATGGGCTAAAGGGGCTGCAGTTTCATTGTCATGGTCCCCCATGTGCTTTCCATGTTTTGTCTGGGATGCTAAGCCAGTGGCTAACCTGTCTCTGAACCTGCCACCAGCACACAGAGATTACTCACCCTGGATACTGCACTTCAGCAAATGCAGAATTAGCCCTGGCTAAGTAATCTTGTTAGCGTGATTCAGTGTTAAATGGATCTCGATTAAATGGGCCTTTATATTGTCCCAGCTGGAGATGATAAGCCCCCACAAGGAAATGGCAGGAGACCGAAGGAAATTGCTTTACCTCAGAACTGGGATGTTTAACCCCATGAAACACTTTCTGTCCCCCTCTGCTGTTGCTTCTGCTCCCTTGTGTGGCACCATTTACTCTGGGGTGTGGGGGACAGGAGAGGCTCAGGCAGGGGCTGGAGCATCTCTCCCTGACACCTTTGGCCAGGACAAGAGCAGGGTGGCTCTGATGGGTGACTCCTCCGTGGCTCTTAGCTGGAATTAATAATCTCTTTCCTATCACAGTGCTTTGTCCAACCCCTCCCTCAAGATGTTGGTGCTGGAGCACTTGAGCATCCAAAGGTCAGAGCCACTGCTGCCACCAACAATTTATTAAGCTTCAAACAGCACCCAGGGAGAATCTTCAGTCTCATCTTAAAAGAAATGGTTTGCTTAAACGTGCCACTGGGACTCGTTGGGAATGGCTTGGGGTTTATCAGTGTGAGATAGGGATCAGCCCTGTAGCAGAGCCTGACACTTCATTTCCCCTCGCTGTTAGATTGGGCAGTGTGTGCACAGCCTGGGGACAGGGAAATGGCATCAAAATCCCCCAGGGACTGCAAAGGCAGAGGCAAACTGGGGGGCACTGGAGTGGCAGGGATGGAGAGCTGGGACTCAGCAGGAATTTGCAAAGTTCCCTCCCCTGCAGTGGGAACCAGCTCTGCCCTTCTGGTGGTCTGGAGCAAGGACTGGGGGAGATGTGGGGTTGAAGGTGAAAGCAAGGTGAGAAAGAAAAAAACAAACAGATAAAACACTTCACCTATGACTCCTGCTAATGTTAGGAAAAGGCTTTGGGGACAGATAACAGGGTGGACATCAAGCTGCCCATCAGTGTGTGCTCTGCCCCCGCTTCTCTGCCCTCCTCCTGCTCTCTGTTATCTAATACATTTCCTCTCTCCATGTCTGATGTGACTTTATCCTCACAGAGCCAGAGACCCTAACAGGACACATGGAAAATCTCTGCTCTATAGCAAGTCAGATGATCTGATATCTTTTTTCCCAGACCTTTGACAGGAATATGGTAAACATGCAATTATTCGAATTTTTCCATAAATTTTGCATCGGAGGTGGATTTACATGCTTGTGATATTTTCCAGACGTGAATCCCAGCCCTGTGAAGCAGTGAATGGTTGCAGATGGGCAAGAAATGATATAATCTATTAGAGATTTCCTTCATTATCCCTCTAATCAAGGCTTCTATCAGTCTCCTTTGATGCGCTGCTGGAAAAAAAGATCTTCAAGTAAACTGATGCTGGAGATAATTAATTAACTTGCCATCCTCTTGCCTTACAGACAGAGACAGTGTAAGAAAGAAGAAGTGTCCTTTGCAATTACTGCTCTGTGGTTTTCCATCCTAGTGCTGACAGCTTGTAGGACATGAAGTGGAAAAGCATTTTACCAAACTTTGAGGCTTTGGCCATCAATTCCTTCACTTGAGAATATTTTCTCCTGCTTGTATTTCTTATGTTGTTGGATAACACTCCTGATGGTGAAAAATGGATTTAATATTTGAACAGTTAGATTTGGATGTAGCCTAGCCTGGTAATTTTATCCTCTTTATGCTTTCCTTAGAGTAAATAACCCCATCTCTCCTATCCTCAGATTATTGTACAGGAAATCCTTTGTTAGGATAGAATAGAAAATTGAGATTAAGAGCTGGGTCAGTGGAGTAATATGGGTACTGCAGGTTGCCCCAGGTATTCCAAATATTTTTTCTAGGGGCTTGGTAGGAATGGGGAATGATTTCTGCCTTGGGAACCCATCTTTTACATTTTAACTTCTCCTTTCAAACATTGGTGCAATCTCAAGTCCTGCAAAGATATGGTTTTCCTTTCTAGTATTTCAAAGGATAACATTTAAATTTCTCTGCCATCTCAGACCAAACCTGCAGCAGGAGCAGGTCTGCAATCCACCAACCTCAGATGATTTTTCCTTTTACAAATTATGTCCCTTTTTGCTGAGGTTTTCCTGTGTTTCCAGTTCCCTGAGTCCTCAAAACATCATTTCAAATTCTAACTAGGTTAGCTCTCCTTAAATTTCTCCTTTTTGGTGCTGCATGAGCAGCTAGACAGGGGAGAGCACGGCTGAGCAGGCAGACTGACAGAGCTTTAAACAGGATGCTGCTCAGAGCTGATCCCAAACACCAGCAGCAAAACACTGACAAGAGCCTCCTTCCAAAGGAAATCTCCCCAGAAATATCAAGTAGTAAAGCAGAGTGGAAAAAGCACATAATAAAGGCAAGGCTGAGTTTAGAGTGTTTCCTAGCAAAGTCAGGGATTCTGCTGATTGCTGTGTGTGTGCAGGGTGGGTTTATGACAAGGAAAAACTTGTTTTGTTTGAGTTTGGTCACCAGGGGCTTGTAAATTAATTAATACTTGTAGGAGTTAGTAAAGGCTAAAGAAGTGAGGGTTAGTGTTGCTAATGCAGCACAAACTGGTTCTTTTTTTCCTGGGAAAATGCTGCAGCCTGACAGAACCAGGTTTCCTTCCTGTGAAAATGCTGAAGAAGACCAAGGGGTGCCACCATGCACAGTGTTTGCTCATCCACATTTTTACATGCATTTCCTCCTCTTCCAGGTGCTGGCAGGCACTGTCAGCTCCTGGGAGGCAGCACTTGCCTGAGACAATAAATAACATTAAACAGTATTGGGGTGCTTCACTTCCAGCAGTGATGGCTCTCCTCTCTCCCTAGGGAGCGGATGAACAACTTTAACGGGTGGATGTGTCCTCCCAAATGCTGTATCTGCTTTTTTTCCCCCCAAATTATTAGCACATTAATGTGAATTGTGAAGCAATTACAAAACTGGTGTGAATTAACACTGTGGGTGGTTCTGACTGGCCCCTGATGAGGTTGGGGTGAGGGTGAGTGCCCTCAAAGGTGGGATGTGCTGGCTGGGTTTCCATCACCTGCATGCACCTCATGTGGAGTTATTTTTTGGGGGAAAAGTGCAGTTTCTGGAAACCACAGGTTCAAAACTCCACTCCAAGAAAAGCCCCACCAACATTTTGCCTTTTGAAAATCATTCTGTCAAGGCAAAGAAATGAATCAATATGGGAACAAGTGTTTGAAGAGTATTTTTTTTTTTTTTTGAGTGATTTGCTTCACTAGGCAGATTTTTCTCCATCTCCCCGTGTTTTTGGGGCAGGTGCTGGTCCAGAACAGTCTCAGAAGTTATTCAGGGTCAGCAGCAGCTGAGTCAGCCCTCAGTAGCTGGAGGTTGTGATGATTTGCTCATTGGAAGACCAAAGGGAACAGATATTTTTTGGTAAAACATAGTCACCTTTAGAAAATCGGAAAACTTCCCCCTTCCTGACTGTTTTTCTGGAATGTTTTCATTTGCAAGTCTTTAACATTGAAGTTGCCAGTTTTGAAAGTAACTGCCTTGCAAACTACAAATCCTCATCTTGGCCTGTAAGCACTGAAAATCTCCTGATGAATGTCCTTTCTCACACACTCCTTGTATGCAGAACTCTTAAAAAAAAAATCTGCTAATTAACTTTAAGCCTCTTTGTGGGGCAAAGCCTAAGAACTGGATTTTCCAAGAGACCAGGGGGTCCATCTGGTGCAAAAAGCTCTCTGCTATGCCAAGGCATTTGTTTGATGGTGGGGTTTAGGTCTGGATGTCTTTGGGCAGCAGGCTGGTTGCACTGACCAGCTGAGCACATTTCTCAGCATGGTGAGGGGATGGTGACAAAGGTCCTCAGCCACAAGTCAGAGGGGTTTTCCTGCAGGTGTCCCATGCTTGGGCATGTGCACAGTGGCTTTTTCCCTAAATAATGCTCAGTTTTAGAAGTGGGGCAAATAAAGCACAGTGTGAGCTCAGTGAAGCTTTCACAGGTTTCATCTTCCAGGTTCCCTTGAAACCCCTTTGAATAAAAACAGATGCAGCACCATTTTACATCACCATGAACTCTCCCAAGCCTGCCTGCTCTGTGTGGGTGTTCTCTGGAGCTGCCTGCAGCTGAGAGGACACACAAACCAACTTCCCACACCTCTGCCCTTCACCAGCCAAGCCAGATTTGGCCAGGAAATTCAGAGTTTGGATAACACACACGTGTGTTTTGCATCTCCCATTTTCTGTATCTCTCATTGTCTCAATCCCCTTTCCTCACACAGTTTCTAATTCTGATTTTTTTTTTCTTTTTCAGGAGCTCATTATATCCACGTTAATGAAAATTTGCTTGAATTCCCCAAAAGATTTGCATTGATTTTTGGGTTGGAGAGAGGCAGGGAAAGCAACAGCATCAACAAGGAGACCTACTCATTTGAACTTAATCTCTTCCTCTGTCCTAATTAGCAATACATTTGCTCATGGAGAGAGAAGATTTTGATGATTGGCAAAATAAAATAAACTGGGTGGAGAGAATTTTGCAAGTCTTTAAGTGAGTGTGGCGTGCAATGAGTGAAAGGAGAAAATGAAATGAAAGAGAGCAATGCAATTAAACACAAAATTCATCTTTTCTCCCCATAAAGGAGCATTTCATCCTTTCTAACTCAACTGCAGCTTGGCAAGCACTTGTTCTTTGTTTTTCATTTCTTCCAGCAAAGGACAAACCATCAGCCAAGCCCTTACTGGTAAACAGCCCTTGAAGGATTCTAGAGCAGGTAGGGATTTTCCTTTGGATGATATCAACAACAAACATTTAATTGTGTGTTTGATGCTGAGCTGTGCAGGACCTGCCTGGGAGGGGCTGGGCTGGCCTGGCTTGGTTGTGGCTCAGCCCAGCAGAGCAGTTTGCAGCCTCAGGTTTATTTTCTTCCCCTTTTTGGATGCTGCTAAAATGTGTACTGGGCAGGGAAAGATGCTCCATCCCATATTTGTGTGTGTAAAAAGCAATGCACTCACAATGTGAGTGATGTATTATTGTCTGCTTGCATGTGGTCAGCTTGAACACCTGAATTAGGAGAAACTGGATGTTGTGCCATGTGTCCTTTAACTGATTATTTCAGATATTTGCAATCTTGACAAGGTTTTCCTGCAAAGTCGATGATAGGAAATAATTTTCATTACATGGCCAAAACAGTCTGTAAAGCACTGAAATCATTAGGAACCTAGTCATGCTGCTAAAATCCAACTGATTATGCTCTATTTTGTTTGAACTTTTAATTCCTCTCCTGCTATCTTCCTTTGGTTAGTGGTCAAGTGTAACTTTACCTCGAAGCTCAGCCCTGTGAGACACAGCTTGTGGCTGATTGCATCTCGTGGGGGGGAAAGAGGGGCTTTTACTGGAATCTTCCTGTTAATTTTTGTGCATAAATTAGGAGAAATTAAAGCTGTGTATGGCCCATGTAGCTGGTCATGGCTTGGCCATGATGTGATGCTGAGTGAGCACCACACCAAATAGTGCTGAGTGGCCAGAAAGGGTCTGGTGGCTCTGCTGGCAAATCACAGTGTACATGGAAGTGGGATAGAAAGATCAGAGTCTTTGGTTTTCTGGATTTCATTGCCAGTTAAAACTTTATTGCCTGAGCTTTTCTTTCTGAAACAAAGTTAGGAGAACAAAAATCAGTCAAATACTGGGCTTGTTTAATGCAGGTTCTAATGTGCTCTCCCTGTATTCCAAGACAGCCAGAAATGATGCAAACATGCTTTGGGCAATGCTGAGCTAATCAGCTGCTGGAAAGGCAGAGTATTTTAACTTCAGTTTGGTCCAAGTTGTCATTTCTCCAGGATGTGGGGAAAGCAGGCACATTCCAGCCTTAAGAAATATTCTCTCATCCTGTCAAGGGTGCGTTGCAAAAAGGCAAAAGAAAATAAGAGAGAAAT